>CM039680.1:262453354-262478393 GCA_022537955.1 Schmidtea mediterranea | reverse complement strand
TTTATAATTTTTGAACCTTGTTTGCCCGAAAATTCAAATATTAATTTCAAAATATATTATTGTTCATCAGCAGTCATTTTTGTTACGAAGAAATCTTATCGTTTTAGATGGAAAGTAAATATTTATTCCACTTTAAAGAACATTGAGAAAGTATATTTAGTTGTAAAAAATACTAAAATGATAAATTGTTGGGGGAAGCTCAGTGTAAGCATTCGACTGCAGATTCGAGAGGTCCACGGGTTCCAAATCCGTGCGTGCCCCTTTATAATTTGAACCTTTGCGGAAAATTTTCAATATTAAAAATCAAATATATTGTCTCATTCAGCAGTCATTTTTGTTACGAGAGAAATCTTATCGTTTAGATGAAAGGTAAATATTTATTTCACTTTAAAGAAACAAATTGGGAAAAGTATATCGTTATAAAAATATAAATGATAAAATTGTGGGGGTTATAGCCTCAGTGGATAGAGCATTCGACTGCAGATCGAGGAGGTCCCCCGGTTTCAAATCCGAGGTGCCCCCTTTATAATTTTGAACCTTTGCGGAAAATTCAAATATTAAATTCAAAAAATATTATTGTCTCATCAGCAGTATGTTTGTTACGAAGAGAATCTTAACGATTTTTGATGGAAAGGATATATTTATTCACTTTAAAGAAACAATTGGAAAGTATATTTTACGTTGAAAAATATAATTGTAAATGTTGGGACTCAGTGGTTAGAGCATCGACTGCAGATCGAGAGGTCCCCCGGTTCAATCCGGGTGCCCTTTTATATTTGACTTTGCGGAAAATTCAAATATTAAAATTTCAAAAATATATTATTGTCTCATCAGCAGTCATTTTTTGTACAGAAATCTATCGTTTTAGATGGAAAGGTAAATATTTATTCACTTTAAAGAAACAATTGGAGAAAGTATATTTAGTGGTAAAATATAAATGATAATTGTTGGGGTATAGCTCGTGGAGAGCATTCGACTGCAGATCGAGAGGTCCCCGGTTCAATCGGGTGCCCCTTTATAATGTTTTGAACCTTTTGCAGCGAAATTCCAAATATTAAAAAGTCCAAAATCTTATATATATTGTCTCATCAAGCAGTTATTTTTGTTACGAGAGAAAATCTTTATCGTTTATAATGGAAACTCGTAAATATTTTATTCACTTTAAGAAACAATGGGAAAGTTATATTTAGTTGTAAAATATAAATTGATAAATTGTTGGGGTATAAGCTTCGTGGTAAGCATCGACTGCAGATCGAGAGGTCCCTGGTTCAAATTCCGGGTGCCCCCTTTATAATTTTAACTTTTGCGCGAAAATGCAATATTAAAATTCAAGAATATATATTGTCTCATCAGCAGTCATTTTTGTTTACGACCGACGAAATCTTTATCGTTTTTAGATGGAAGGTAAATATTTTATTCGACTTATTAAAAGAAGAAACAATTGGGAAGTATATTTGTTTTATGTAAAATAAATGATAAATTTGGGTATAGCTCAGTGTAGAGCATTCGACTGCAGATCGAGAGGTCCCCGGTTCAAATCGTGCCCCTTTATAATTTTTGAACCTTTTTGCGCGAAAATTTTCAAATATTAAAATTCAAAAATATTATTTGTCTCATCAGGCAGTCATTATTGTTACGAGGAGAAATCTTATCGTTTTAGATGGAAAGGTAATATTATATTCACTTCAAAGAAACAATTGGGAAATTATATTTAGTTGTAAAAATATAAATGATTAAATTGTTGGGGGGATAGCTCAGCTGGATAGAGCATTCGACCAGACGAGAGGTTCCCTGTTCAAACCGGGTGCCCCCTTTATAATTTTGAAACCTTTGCGCGAAAATTCAAATATTAAAATTCCAAAATATATTATTGTCTCATTCGCAGTCATTTTGTTACGAGAGAATTCTTATCGATTTTGATGGGAAAGGTAATATTTATTCACTTTAAGAAACAATTGGGAAAGATATATTTACGTTGTAAAATATAATTGATAAATTGTTTGGGGTATAGCTCAGTCGGTTAAGAGCATTCGACTGCAGATCGAAGGTCCCGGTCAAAGCGGGTGCCCTTTTATATTTGAACCTTTTGCGCGAAATTCAATTTAAAAATTCAAAATATATATTGTCTCAATTCAGCAGTCATTTGTTACAAGAGAAATCTTTATCGTTTTAGATGGAAGGTAAATATTTATTTCACTTAAAGAAACATTGGGAAAGTATATTAGTTGTAAAAACTATTAAATGATAAATTGTGGGCTATAGCTCAGTGTAGAGCATTCGACTGCAGATCGAGAGGTCCCCGGTTCAAAATTCGGGTGCCCCCCTTTATAATTTTAACCTTTTGCGCGAAAAATTCCAAATATTAAAATTCAAATATATTATTGTCCATCAGCAGTCTTTTTGTTACAGAGAGAAAATCTTATCGTTTTAGATGGAACGTAAATATTTATTTCACTTTAAAGAAAACAATTGGGAAAGTTATATTAGTTGTAAAAAAATTAAATGATAAAATTGTTTGGGGGTATAGCTCAGTGGTCAGAGCATTCGACTGCAGATCGAGGGTCCCCGGTTCAAATTTCCGGGTGCCCCTTTATAATTTTGAACCTTTGCGCGAAAATTCAAATATTAAATTCAAAATATTATTGTCTCATCAGCAGTCATTTTGTTACGAGAGGAAATCTTATCGTTTTAGATGAAAGGTAATATTTATTCCTTTAAATAAACAATTGGGAAGTATATTTTAGTTGTAAATATAAATGAAAATTGTTGGGGTATAGCTCAGTGTAGAGCATTCGACGCACAGATTCTAGAGGTCCCCGGTTTCTAAAATCCGGGTGCCCCCTTTATAATTTTGAACCTTTTGCTTGGCGAAATTTCAAATATTAAATTCAAAATATATTATTGTTCTCATCAGCAGTCATGGTTTGTTACGAGAGAAATCTTATCGATTTTTGATGGAAAGGAATATATTACCTTTAAAGAAAAATTGGGGAAAGTATAATTACGTTGTAAAATATAATTTGATAAATTGTTGGGTATTAGCTCAGTGGAAGAGCATTCGACTGCAGATCGGAGGTCCCCGGTTAAATCCGTGAGTGCCCCCTTTATAATTTTGAACCTTTTTTTGCGCGAAAATTTCAAATATTAAAATTCAAAATATATTATTGTTCTCATCAGCAGTCACTTTTTTTTACGAGGAGAAATCTTATCGGTTTTTATGGAAAAGGTACACATATTTATTCACTTAAAAAGAAACAACATTTGGAACAGTAATCATTTACGTTGTAAAAATATAAATGATAAATTGTTGGGTTTTATGAGGCGCTTTTTAGTGGCCTAGAGCATCGACTGCAGATCGAGAGTCCGCCGGTTTTCAAATCCGGGTGCCCCCTTTATAATTTTGAACCTTTCTTGCGCGAAATTCAAATATTAAAATTCAAAATATATTATGTCTATCAGCAGTTCATTTTTGTTACGAGAGAAATCTTATTCGTTTTAGATGGAAAGGAATATTTTATCTCACTTTAAGAAACAATTTGGGGAAAGTATATTGAGTTTAAAAAATATAAAATGATAAATTGTTGGGGATAGCTCAGTGGTGAGCATTCGACTGCAGATCGACGAGTCCCGGTTCAAATCCGGGTTGCCCCCTTTATAATTTTGAACCTTTTGCGCGAAAATTCAAATATTAAAATTCAAAATATATTATTGTCTCATCAGCAGTCATTTTTGTTACGAGAGAAATTCTTATCGTTTTAGAAGAAAGGTAAATATTTATTCACTTTCAAAGAAACAAATGGAAAGTCAATTTACGTTATAAAAATATAAATGATTAAATTATTGGGATATAGCTCATGTGTAAGCATTCGACTTGCAGATCGATAGGTCCCCGGTTCAAATCCGGGTGCCCCCTTTATAATTTTGAACCTTTTGCGCAGAAAATTCAAATATTAAATTAACAAAATATATTATTGTCTCAATCAGCAGCAGTCATGTTGTTACGAGAGAAATCTTATCGATTTTTGATGGAAAGGTAAATATTTATCACTTTAAAGAAAACAATTGGGCGAAAGTATATTTACAGTTGTTAAAAATATAATTGAATAAATTGTTGGGGTATAGCTCAGTGGTAGAGCATTCGACTGCAGATCGAAGGTCCCCGGTTCAATAATCCGGGTGCCCCTTTAAATTTGAACGTTTTGCGCGAAAAATTCAGATATAAATCAAAATATATTATTGTTCTCATCAGCAGTTCATTTTTGTTACGAGAGAAATCTTATTGTTTTAGATGAAGGAAATATTTATTCACTTTAAAGAAACAATTGGGAAAGTATATTTAGTTGTAAAAATATAAATGATAAAATTGTTGGGGGGTTAGCTCATGGTTAGAGCATTTCGGGACTGCAAGATCGAGAGGTCCCCGGTCAAATCCGGGTGCCCCCTTTATAATTTTGAACTCTTGCGCGAAAATTCAATATTAAAAATTCAAAAATATATTATTGTTCTCATCAGCATCATTTTGTTTACGAGAGAAATCTTATCGTTTTTAGATGGACAAGGTAAATATTTATTAACTTTAAAGAAACAATTGGGAAAGTATATTTTAGTTGTAAAAATATTAAATGATAAAATTTGTTGGGGGTTATAATCAGTGGTAGAGCATTCGACTGCCAGATTCGAGAGGTCCCCGGTTCAAAATCCGGGGTGCCCCCTTATATCAATTTTGAACTTTTGCGCCGAAAATTCAAATTATGTAAAATTCAAAATATATTATTGGTCTCATCAGCAGTCATCTTTACGAGAGACAATCTTATCGTTTAGATGGAAAAGTTAAATATTTTATTCACTTTAAAGAAACATTGGAAGTATATTTTTACGTATAAAATATAAATATAAATTGTTGGGGTATAGCTCAGTGGTTAGAGCATTCGACATGCAGATCGAGAGGTCCCGGTTCAAATCCGGGTGCCCCCTTTAATAATTTTGAACACTATTGCGCTGAAATTAAATATAAAATTCAAAATTATTATGTCTCATCAGCAGTCATTTTGTTACGAGAGAATCTTATTCGTTTTTTTATGAAAAGGTAAATATTTATTCACTTTAAAGAAAACAATTGAAAGTATATTTACGTTGAAAATATAATTGAAAATTGTTGGGGGTTATACTCAGTGGTAGAGCATTCGACTGCAGATCGAAGCCCCGGTTCAAATCCGGGATGCCCCCTTTATATTTTGACGTTTTGCGCGAAAAATGCACATATTAAAATTCAACAATATCATTATTGTCTCATCACGCCAGTCATTTTGTAGAGAGAATCTTATCGTTTTAGATGGAAAGGTAATATTATATTCCTTAAGAAAACAATTGGGAAAGTATATATTTTAACGTTATAAAAAGATAAATGATAAATTGTTGGGGGTATTAGCTTCAGTGGTTTAGAGCATTCGATGGCAGATCGAGAGGTCCCGGTTCAAATCCGAGGTGCCCCTTATAATTTTGAACCTTTTGCGGCGAAAAATTCAAATATTTAAAATTCAAAATCATATTATTTTGTCTCATCGCAGTCTTTGTTACGAGAGAAAATCTTATCGATTTTATGGAAAGGTAAATATTTATTCACTTAAAGAAACAAGGGAAAGTATATTTACGTTTGTAAAAATATAATTGAAAATGTGGGGTAATACTCTAAGAGTGGTCTTAAGAGCGAATTCGACTGCAGATTCGAAGAGGTCCCCGGTTACCAAATCCGGAGTGCACCCTTTAATTTTGGACCTTTACGCGAAAATTCAAATATTAAAATTCAATATATTATTGCTCATCAGCAGGTTCATGTTTGTTTGAGAGAATCTATCGATTTTGATGGAAAGGTAATAATTTATTCACTTTAAAAGAAAACAATTGGAAGTATTTTACGTTTAAAAATATAATTGATAAATTGTGGGGGTACTCAGTGGATTAAGAGCATATCGACTGCAGATCGAGAGGTCCCCGCGTTCAAATCGGGTGCCCCCTTTATAATTTTGAACCTTTTGCGCGAAAAATTCAAATTATTAAAATCAAAATATATTATGGTCTCAATCAGAAAGTCATTTTTTGTACCCGAGGAGAAATCTTATCGTCTATTTATGGAAAAAGGTACATATCTACTTCACTTTTACAAAGAAACAATGGGAAGCTATATTTCAGTTGTAAAAATAAAATGATAAAATTGTCTGAGGGGTATGTCAGTGGTAGAGCATCTCGACTGCAGCTCGAGAGGTCCCGGCTTCCAATCCGGGTGCCCCTTTATAATTTTTGAACTTTATTGCGCGGAAAACTTCAAATCATTAAAATTCAAATATATATTGTCTCATCAGCAGTCATTTTTGTTACGGGAGAGAATCTATCCGTTTTTAGATGGAAAAGGAAATATTTATTCACTTGTAAAGACACATTGGGGAAAGTAATATTTAGTTTGCTAAAAAATTTAATGAATAGAATTGTTGGGGATAGCTCAGTGGTAGAGCATTCGACTGCAGATCGACTGAGGTCACGGTTCAAATCCGTGCCCCCTTATAATTTTGAACTTTTGCGCGGAAAATTCAAATATTAAAATTTCAAAATTATTATTGTCTCATCAGCAGTCATTTTTGTTACGAAGAGAAATCTTATCGTTTTTTAGATAGAAAAGGAAAATTTATTCACTTTAAAGAAACAATTGGGAACAGTATATTTACGTTATACAAAATATAAACTGAATAAATTGAGTTGGGGGATTACTAGCTCAGTGATAGCGCATTTCGACTGCAGCATTCGAGAAAGGGTCCCCTCCGGCTTCAAAATCCGGGTGCCCCCTTTATAATTTTGACCTTTGCGCGAAAATTCAATATTAAAATTCAATAATATATTATTGTTCATCAAGCGTCATGTTTTGTTCGAGAGAAACTTGATCGATTTGATTGGAAAGGTAAATATTATCCACTTTAAAGAAACCAATTGTGAAGTATATTACGTGTAAAAAATATAATTTGATAAATTTGGTTGGGGGCAGTTATAGCCAGTGGTAGAGCATTCGACTGCAGATCGAGAGGTCCCCGGTTTCAAATCCGGAGTGCCCCCTTTTATAATTTTGAACGTTTTGCGCGAAATATTTCAAATATAAAATTTCAAATATATTATTGTTCTCAATCAGCCGTTCATTTTTGTTACGAGAGAAATCTATTGTTTTAGATGGAAGTAATAATTCACTTTAAAGAAACAATTGGGAAAGTATATTTTATGTTGTAAAAAATATAAATGATAAATTGTGGAGTATAGCTCAGTGGTAGATAGCATTACGAACTGCAGAATCAGAGGTCCCCGGTTCCAAATCCGGGCTCCCTTTATAATTTTGTGACCTTCTTGCGCGAAAATTCAAATATATTAAAATTCAAAAATATATTATTGTCTCATCAGCAGTCATTTTGTTACGAGAGAATCTTATTGTTTTAGAGGAAGGTAAATATTTATTCACTTTTAAGAAAATTGGGAAGTTATATTTAGTTGTTAAAAATATAAATGATAAATTGTGGTATAGCTCAGTGGGTAGGAGCATATCGACTGCAGATCGACGAGAGTCCCCGGTTCAATCCGGTGCCCTTTTATAATTTTGAACCTTTTGCGCGAATAATTCAAATATTAAAATTCAAAATAATATTATTGTCTCCATGCAGCAGCATTTTTGTACGAGAGAAAATCTTATTCGTTTTAGATGAAGTAAATATGTTATGTGCACTTTAAAGAAACAATTGGGAAAGTATATTTACGTTATAAAAATATAAATGATAAATTGGTTGGGGGTATAGCTCAGTGGTAGAGCATTCGACTGCAGATCGAGAGGTCCCCGGTTCAAATCCGGGTGCCCCTTTTATATTGAACCTTTGCGTGACATTCAAAATATTAAAATTCAAAATTATATTAGTGTCCATCAGCAGTCATTTTTGTTACGAGAGAAATCATCGTTTTTATGGAAAAGAGTAAATAATTTTTATTCCTTTAAGAAAACCAATTGGGGAAGTATATTTACGTTGTAAATATAAATGATAAATTGTTGGGGAGTAAGCTCAGTGGTAGAGCATCGACCTGCAGATCGAGAGGTCCCCGTTCAAAATACCGGGTGCCCCCTTTATTAAGTTTTGAACGTTTTGCGCGAAAATTGTCAAATATTAAATTCACAATATATATTGTCTCAATTTCAGCAAGTCATTTTGTTACGAGCAGAAATCTTATCGTTTTGATGAAGGTAAATATTTATTCACCTTTAAAGAAACAATTTGGGAAAGTATATTTAGTTGAAAAATATAAATGATAAATTGTTGGGGGTATAGCTTCAGTGGTAGGAGCATTCGGACTGCAGATCGAGAGGTCCCCGGTTCAAATCCGGGTGCCCCCTTTATAATTTTGAACCTTTTGCGCGAAATTCAAATATTAAAATTCAAAAATATTATTGTCTCATCAGCAGTCATGTTTGTTACGAGACGAAAATCTTATCGATTTTGATGGAAAGGTAAATTATTTATTTCACTTAAAGAAACAATTGGGAAAGGTATATTTACGTTGTAAAAATATAATGATAAATTGTTGGGGGTATAGCTCAGTGGTAAGGCATTCGACTGCAGATCGAGAGGTCCCGGTTCAAATTCGGGTGCCCCCTTATAATTTTGAACCTTTTGCGCGAAAAAAATTCAAATATTAAAATTCAAAATATATTATTGTCTCATCAGCAGTCATTTTTGTTACGAGAGAAATCTTATCGTTTTTATGGAAAAGGTACCATATTTATTCACTTTAAAGAAAACAATTGGAAAGTATTATTTAAGTTGTTAAAAATTAAATGATAAATTGTTGGGGGATATAAGCTCATGGTAGAGCATTCGACTGCAGATCGAAGTCCCCGGTTCAAATCCTGGCTGCCCCCTTTATAATTTTGAACCTTTGCGCGAAAATTCAGAATATTAAAATTCAAAATATATTATTGTCTCATCAGCAGTCATTTTTGTTACGAGAGAAATTTTTATCGTTTTTAGATGGAAAGGTAAATTTATTCACTTTAAAGAAACAATTGGAAAGTATATTTTGTTGTAAATATAAATGATAAATTGTTGGGGGTATTTAGCCTCAGTGGTTAGAGCATTCGACTGCAGATCGAGAAGGTCCCGCGTTTCAAATCCGGTGCCCCCTTTATAATTTTGAACCGTTTGCCGCGAAAATTCAAATATTAAATTCAAAAATAAATTTATTGTTCTCAATCAGCAGTCATTTTTGTTACGCAGAGAATTCTTATCGTTTTAGATAGCAAGGTAAATATTTATTCACTTTAAAGAAACAATGGGAAAGTATATTTTACGTTATAAAAAATATAAATGATAAATTGTTGGGTATATAGCTCAGTGGTAGAGCATTCGACTGCAGATCGAGAGTTCCCCGGTTCAAATCCGGGTTGCCCTCCCTTTAGAATTATGAACCTTTTGCGTGAAAATTCAAATATATAAATTCAATATATATGTCATCAGCAGTCATTTTTGTTACCGACGAGAAATTCTTTATTCGTTTTTATGGAAAAAGGTAAATATTTATTCACTTTAAAGAAACATTGGGAAAGTATATTTACTTGTAAAAATATAAATTTGATAATGTTGGGGGTATAGCTCAGTGGTTAGAGCCATTCGACTGCAGATCGAGAGGTCCCCGCGTTCAAATCCGGGTGCCCCCTTATAATTTGAACCTTTTGCGCGAAAATTCAAATATTTTTAAAATCTCCAAAATATATTTATTGTTCAGTCAGCAGTCAATTTTTTGTTACGAGAGAAATGCTTTATCCTTTTAGATGAAAGGGTAAATATATTCACTTTAAAGAAACAATTTTGGAAGTTATATTAGTTTTAAAATAATAAATGATAAATTGTTGGCTTAATAGCCAGTGGTCTTTAGAGCATTTCGACTGCAAGATCTAGGAGGTCCCCGGTTCAAATCCGGGTGCCCCTTTTATAATTTGAACCTTTTTGCGCGAAAAATCAAATATTAAAATTTTCAATATTTATGTCTCATCAGCAGTTCATTTTTGTTACGGAGAGAAATCTCGTAATCGTTTTAGAGCGAAGTAAATATTATTCACTTTAAACGAAAACCAATGGGAAAGTATTCGTTATAAAAATATAAATATAATTGTTGGGGGTATAGCTCAGTGCATAGAGCATTCGACTTGCAGATCGAGAGGTCCCCGTTTCAAATCCGGGTGCCCCCTTTTTTAATGTTGAACCTTTTGCGCGAAAAATTAAATTATTAAAATTCAAAATATATTATTGTCTTCATCACAGTCATGTTTTTACGAGAGAAATCTTATCGACTTTTGGATGGAAAGGTAAATATTTTATTCACTTTTAAAGAAACAAATTGGGAAAGTATATTTACGTTGTAAAAAAATATAAATGATAAATGTTGGGGGTACTCAGTGGTAGAGCATTCGACGCAAGATCGAGAGGGTCCCCGGTTCAAACCGGGTGCCCCCTTTTATAATTTGGAACTTTTGCGCGAAAAATTCAAATATTTAAAAATTCAAAATATATTATCTGGCTCATCAGCCAGTCATTTTTGTATACGAAGAAATCTTATCGTTAGATGGGAAAGGTAAAATATTTATTCACTTTAAAGAAACAATGGAAAGTTATTATTTACGTTGTTAAAAATATTAAATGATAAATTGTGGGGGTATAGCTCAGTGGTAGAGCATTCGACTGCAGATCGAGAGGTCCCCGGTTTCAAATCCGGGTGCCCCCTTTATAATTTTGACCTTTTGGCGCGGAAAATTCAAATATTAAAATTCAAAATATTTATTGTCTCATCAGCAGTCATGTTTGTTACGAGAGAAATCGTATCGATTTTGATGGAAAGGTCAATATTTATTCACTTTAAAGAACAATTGGGAAAGTATATTTTACGTTGCTAAAAATATTAATGATAAATTGGGGGGTATAGCTCAGTGGATAGAGCATTCGACTGCAGATCGAGAGTCCCGGTTCAAATCCGGGTGCCCCCCTTTATAATTTTTGAACCTTTTTGCGCGTGAAAAATTTCAATATAAAATTTCAAAATATTATTATTGTCTCATCAGGCAGTTCATTTTGTTACGAGAGAAATCTTATCGTTTTTATGGAAAAGTAAATATTTATTCACTTTAAAGAGAAACAATTGGAAAGATATATTTGTTTAAAATTATAAATGATAAATTGTTGGGGTTATAGCTCAGTGGTAGAAGCATCGACTGCAGATCGAGAGGCCCCGGTTCAAATCAGGGTGCCCCCTTTTTATAATTTTTGAACCTTTTGCGCGAAAAATTCAAATATTAAAATTTCAAAATATATTATTGTCTCAGCAGCAGTCTTTTTGTTACGAGAGAATTCTTATCGTTTTAGATGGAAAGGTAAATATTTATTCACTTTAAAGAAACAATTGGGAAAGTCTAATAGTTTGATAAAATATAAATGATAAATTGTTGGGGGTATAGGCTTCGTGGTAGAGCAATTCGGACTTGCAGATCGAGAGGGGTCCCCGGTTCAATCGGGTGCCCCCTTTATAATTTTGAACCTTTTTGCGCGAAAAATTCAAATATTAAATTCAAAATATATTATTGTCTCATCACAGTATATTTGTTACGAGAGAAAATCTTTATCGTTTTAGATGGAAAGGTAAATATTTATTCACTTTAAAGAAGAAACAATTGCGGAAAGTATTTTTAGTTGTTAAAAATATAAATGATAATTGTTGGAGTATAGCTCATGTAGAGCATCGAACTGCAGATCGAGAGTTCCCCGTCAAATCCGGGTGCCCCCTTTATAATTTTGAACTTTTGCGGGGAAAATTCAAATCATAAAATTCAAAATATATTATGTGTCTCATCAGCAGTCATGTTGTTACGAGAAGAAATATTATCGATTTTGATGGAAAGGTTAAAATAATTTATTCACTTTAAAGAAAACAATTGGAAAGTATATTTACGTTGGTAAAAATATAAATGATAATTGTTGGGGTATAGCTCAGTGGGACTTAGAGCATTCGACTGCAGATCGAGAGGTCCCCGGTTTCAATCCGGGTTGCTCCCTTTATAATTTTGAACCTTTGCGCGAAAATTCAAATTATTAAATCAAAATATTATTATTGCTCATCAGCAGTCATTTTTTGTTACGAGATAAATCTTATCGTTTTAGATGGAAAGGTAATATTTATTCCACTTTAAAGAACAATTGGGGGAAAGTATATTTTACGTTGTAAAAATTATAAAATGATAAATTGTTGGGGGTATAGCTCAGTGGTAGAGCATTCAGACTGCAGATCGAGAGTCCCGGTTCAAATTCCGGGTGCCCCCTTTATAATTTTGACACTTTTGCGCGAAAAATTCAAATAGTAAAATTTTCAAAAATATATTATTGTCTCATCAGCAGTTCTGTTTGTTACGAAGAGAAATCTTAATCGATTTGTGGAAAAGGTAAATCATTATTTCACTTTAAAGAACAATTGCGGAAAGTATATTTACGTTGTATAAAAATATAAATGATAAATTGTTGGGGGTATAGCTCAGTTAGAGCATTCGACTGCAGATCGAGAGGTCCCCCGGTTCAAATCGGGTGCCCCCTTTATATTTGAACCTTTTGCGCGAAATTCAAATATTTAAAAATTCAAAATATATTATTTTCTCATCAGCAGTTTCATTTTTGTTACGAGAGAATCTTATCGTTTTTTATGGAAAAAAGGTAAATATTTATTCACTTTTAAAGAAACAATTTGGGAAAGTATATTTGTTGTTAAAAAATATAAATGATAAATTGTTGGGGGATGCCTCAGTGGTAGGAGCATTCGACGCAGATCGAGAGGTCCCCGGTCAAATCCGGGTGCCCCCTTTATCAATTTTGAACCTTTTGCGCGAAAATTAAATATTTAAAATTCAAAATATATTTATTGTCTCATCAGCAGTATTTTTGTTAACAGAGAAATCTTATCGTTTTAGATGGAAAGGTAAATATTATCACTTTAAAGAAACAATGGGAAAGTATATTTACGTATAAAAATATAAATGATAAATTGTTGGGGGTATAAGCTCAGTGGTAGAGGCATTCGACTGCAGATCGAGAGGTCCCCGGTTTCAAATCCGGGTTGCCCCCCTTTATAATTTGAACCTTTTGCGCGAAAATTCAAATATTTTAAAATTCAAAATATTATTATGTCTCATCGCAGTCATGTTTGGTTACGGATCTTAGCGATTTGATGGAAAGTAATATTTAGGTCACTTAAAAGAAACAGAGGAAGTATATTTACGTTGTTAAAAATATAATTGATAAATTGTTTGGGGGTATAGGCTCGTGGTAGAGCATTCGACTGCAGATCGAGAGGTTCCCCGGTTCCAATCCGGGTGCCCCTTTATTAATTTTGAACCTTTTGCGCGAAAAATTCAAATTATTAAAATTCAAATATATTATTTGTCTCATCAGCAGTCATTTTTGGTAACGAGAGAAATCTTATCGTTTAGATGGGAAAGGTTAAATATATTATTCACTTTAAAGAAACAATGGGAAAGATATTTAGTTGTAAAAATATAAATGATAACGATTGTGGGGGTATAGGCTCAGTGTAGAGCATTCGACTGCAGATCAGAGGTCCCCGTCAAATCCGTGGGCCCCCTTTATAATTTTGAAACCTTTTGCGCGAAAAATCAAATATTAAATTCAAATATATTATTGTCTCATCAGCAGCATTTTTGTTACGAGAAAATCTTATCGTTAGATTGGAAGGTAAATATTTATTCACTTAAAGAAACAATTGGGAATTTAATATTTTACGTTGTAAAATATAATGATAAATTGTTGGGGGAATAGCTCAGTGGTATTAGTAGAGCATTCGACTGCAGATCAGAGAGGTCCCCGGTTCAAAATTCCGGGTGCCCCCCTTATAATTTTGAACCTTTTGCGCGAAATCTCAATATTAAAATTCAAATATATTATGTCTCATTCAGCAGTCATGTTTTACCGAGAGAATATTATCGATTTTGATGGAAGGTAAAATATTATTTCCACTTAAGAAACAATTGGGAAAGTATATTACGTTGTAAAATATAAATGATAATTGGTTGGGGTGTAATAGCTCAGTGGTAGAGCATTCGACTATGCAGACGAGAGTCCCCGGTTCAAATCCGGTGCCCCTTATAATTTTGAACCTTTTGCGCGAAAATTCAAATATTAAAATTCAAAATATATTATTTGTCTCGATCAGCAGTTCTTTTTGTTTACAGAGAATCTTTATCGTTTTAGATGGAAAGGTAAATTATTTATTCACTTTTAAGAAACATTGGGAAAGTATATTTACGTTGTAAAAATATAAATGATAAATTGTTTGGGAGCGTTATAGCTCAGTGGTAGAGCATTCGACTGCAGATCGAGAGGTCCCCGGTTCAAAATTCCGGGTGCCCCCTTTATAATTTTAACCTTTTGCGCGAAATTCAAATATTTAAAATTCAAATATATTATTGTCCATCAGCAGTCATGTTTGTTACGAGAGAAATCTTATCGATTTGATGGAAAAGGTAAAATTTATTCACTTAAAGAAACAATGGGAAAGTATATTTATCTGTTGTTAAAAATATAAAGATAAATTGTGGGAGGGTATAGCTCAGTGGTAGAGCATTCGACTGCAGATCGAGAGTCCCCGGTTTCAAATCCGGGTGATCCCCTTTATAATTTTGAACCTTTTGCGCAAAATTCAAATAAATTCAAAATATAATGTCTTCATCAGCGTCATGTTTGTTACGAGAGAAATCTTATCGGTTTGATGAAAAGGTAAATATTTTATTCACTTTAAAGAAACAATTGGGAAAGTATATTTTACGTTTTGTAAAAATATAATTGATAAATTGTTGGGGGTATAGCTCAGTGGTAGAGGCATTCGACTGCAGGACGAGAGGTCCCCGTTCAAATCCGGGTGCCCCCTTTATAATTTTGAACCTTTTGCGCGAAAAATTCAAATATTAAAAATTCAAAATATATTATTGTCTCATCAGCAGTCATTTTGTTACGAGAGAAATCTTATCGTTTTTTTATGGAAAAGGTAAATATTTTATTCACTTAAAGAAACAATTGGGAAAGTATATTTAGTTGTAAAATATAATGATAAATTGTTGGGGGTATAGCTCAGTGGTAAGCATATCGACTGCAGATCGAGAGTCCCGGTTCAAATCCGGGTGCCCCCTTTATATTTGAACCTTTTGCGCGAAAATTCAAATATTAAATTCAAAAATATATTATTGTCTCATCAGCAGTCATGTTTACCAGAGAAATCTTATCGTTTAGATGGAAGGTAAATATTATTCATTAAAGAACAATTGGGAAAGTAATTTACGTTATAAAAAATATAAATGATAAATTGTTGGGGGTATAGCTCAGTGGTAGAGCATTCTACTGCAATCGAGAGTCCACCGGTTTTCAAATCCGGGTGCCCCCTTTATAATTTTGAACCTTTTGCGGCGAAAATTCAAAATATTAAAAATTTCAAAATATATATTGTCTCATCAGCAGTCATGTTTGTTACGAGAGGAAATCTTAGCGATTTTGATGGAAAAAGGTAAATATTTATTCACTTTAAAGAAGACAATTTTGGGAAAGTATATTTACCTGCTGATTTGTTAGAGAGAAATCTTTATCGATTTTGATGGAAAAAGTAAAATATTTATTCACTTTAAGAAACAATGTTGGGAATTCTATATTTACGTTGTTTTAAAAATATAATGATAAATTGTTTGGGGTATAGCCAGTGTAGAGAATTCGACTGCAGATCGAGAGGTCCCCGGTTCAAATCCGGGTGCCCCTTTATAATTTTGAACCTTTGCGCGAAAATTCAAATATTAAAATTCAAAATATATTATTGTCTCATCAGCAGTCATTATTTTACGAGAGAAATCTTATCGATTTTGATGGAAAAAGTAAATATTTATTCACTTTAAAGAAACAATTGGGAAAGTATATTTACATTGTAAAAATATAAATGATAAATTGTTGGGGTATAGCTCAGTGGTAGAGCATTCGACTGCAGATCTAGAGGTCCCAGGTTCAAATCCGGGTGCCCGTTTATAATTTGAACCTTTTTCGCGAAAATTCAAATATTAAAATTCAAAATATATTATTGTCTCATCAGCAGTCATGTTTGTTACGAGAGAAATCTTATCGATTTTGATGGAAAGGTAAATATTTATTCACTTTAAAGAAACAATTGGGAAAGTATATTTACTTGTAAAAAATATATACCAAAAGTTTTTGGGGTATAGCTCAGTGTGAGCATTCGACTGCAGATCTAGAGGTCCAGGTTTTATCCGGGTGCCCCTTTATTTTTTGAACCTTTTTCGCGAAAATTCAAATATTAAATTCAAATATATTATTGTCTCATCAGCAGTCATTTTTGTTACAAGAGAAATCTTATCGATTTTGATGGAAAAGGTAAATATTTATTCACTTTAAAGAAACAATTGGGAAAGTATATTTACGTTGTAAAAATATAAATGATAAATTGTTGGGGGTATAGCTCAGTGGTAAAGCATTCGACTGCAGATCGAGAGGTCCCCGGTTAAAATCCGGGTGCCCCCTTTATAATTTTGAACCTTTTTCGCGAAAATTCAAATATTAAAATTCAAAATATATTATTGTCTCATCAGCAGTCATTGTTTGTTACGAAGAGAAATCTTATCGATTTTAGATTGGAAAAAGTAAATATTTATTCACTTTAAAGAAACAATTGGGAATTGTATATTTACGTTGTAAAAATATAAATGATAAATTGTTGGGGAATAGCTCAGTGGTAGAGCATTCGACTGCAGATCGAGAGGTCCCCGGTTCAAATCCGGGTGGCCCCTTTATAATTTTGAACCTTTTGCGCGAAAATTCAAATATTAAAATTCAAAATATATTATTGTCTCATCAGCAGTCATTTATTTTACGAGAGAAATCTTATCGATTTTGATGGAGAAAAGTAAATATTTATTCACTTTAAAGAAACAATTGGGAAAGTATATTTACATTGTAAAAAATATAAATGATAAATTGTTGGGGTATAGCTCAGTGGTAGAGCATTCGACTGCAGATCGAGAGGTCCCCGGTTCAAATCCGGTGCCCCTTTATAATTTTGAACCTTTTTCGCGAAAAATTCAAATATTAAAATTCAAAATATATTATTGTCTCATCAGCAGTCATGTTTGTTACGAGAGAATCTTATCGATTTTGATGGAAAAAGTAAATATTTATTCACTTTAAAGAAACAATTGGGAAAGTATATTTACCTTGATTTTTGTTACGAAGAAAATCTTATCGATTTTGATGGAAAAAGTAAATATTTATTCACTTTAAAGAAACAATGGGAATTATATTTACGTTGTAAAAATATAAATGATAAATTGTTGGGGGTATAGCTCAGTGGTAGAGAATTCGACTGCAGATCGAGAGGTCCCCGGTTTAAATACGGGTGCCCCCTTTATAATTTTTAACCTTTTTCGCGAAAATTCAAATATTAAAATTCAAAAAATATTATTGTCTCATCAGCAGTCATTTTGTTACGAGAGAAATCTTATCGATTTTGATGGAAAGGTAAATATTTATTCACTTTAAAGAAACAATTGGGAAAGTATATTTACGTTGTAAAAATATAAATGATAAATTTTGATGGAAAAAATAAATATTTATTCACTTTAAAGAAACAATTGGGAAAGTATATTTACCTTGTAAAAATATATTCGAAAAATTTTTGGGGTATAGCTCAGTGGTAGAGCATTCGACTGCAGATCGAGAGGTCCCCGGTTCAAATCCAGGTGCCCCCTTTATAATTTTGAACCTTTTTCGCGAAAATTCAAATATTAAAATTCAAAATATATTATTTGTCTCATCAGCAGTCATTTTGTTACAAGAGAAATCTTTATCGATTTTGATGGAAAAAGTAAATATTTATTCACTTTAAAGAAACCATTGGGAAAGTATATTTACGTTGTAAAAATATAAATGATAAATTGTTGGGGGTATAGCTCAGTGGTAGAGCATTCGACTGCAGATCGAGAGGTCCCCGGTTCAAATCCGGGTGCCCCCTTTATAATTTTGAACCTTTTGCGCGAAAATTCAAATATTAAAATTCAAAATATATTATTGTCTTATCAGCAGTCATTTATTTTACGAGAGAGAATATCTTTATCGATTTTGGATGGAGGAAAGTAAATATTTATTCACTTTAAAGAGAAACAATTGGGAAAGTATATTTACCTGCTGATATTTTGTTACGACGAGAGAAATCTTATCGATTTTGATGGAAAAAAGTAAATATTTATTCACTTTAAAGAAATCAATTTGGGAATTTATATAATTTTACGTTGTAAAAATATAAATGATAATATTTTTGGGGGTATAGCTCAGTGGTAGAGCATTCGACTGCAGATCGAGAGGTCCCCGGTTCAAATCCGGGTGCCCTTTATAATTTTGACTTTTGCGCGAAAATTCAAATATTAAAATTCAAAATATATTATTGTCTCATCAGCAGTCATGTTTGTTACGAGAGAAATCTTATCGATTTTGATGGAAAGGTAAATATTTATTCACTTTAAAGAAACAATTGGGAAAGTATATTTACCTTGTAAAATATATATACCAAAAATTTTTGGGGGTATAGCTCAGTGGTAAGAGCATTCGACTGCAGATCTAGAGGTCCCAGGTTTAATCCGGGTGCCCCGTTTAATTATTTTGAACCTTTTTCGCGAAAATTCAAATATTAAAATTCAAAATATATTATTGTCTCATCAGCAGTCATGTTTGTTACGAGAGAATCTTATCGATTTTGATGGAAAAAGTAAATATTTATTCACTTTAAAGAAAACAATTGGGAAAGTATATTTACCTTGTAAAAATATAAACCAAAAAATTTTTGGGGTATAGCTCAGTGGTAGAGCATTCGACTGCAGATCTAGAGGTCCCGGTTCAAATCCGGGTGCTCGTTTATAATTTGAACCTTTTTCGCGAAAATTCAAATATTAAAATTCAAAATATATTATTGTCTCATCAGCAGTCATTTTTGTTACAAGAGAAATCTTATCGTTTTAGATGGAAAGGTAAATATTTATTCACTTTAAAGAAACCATTGGGAAGTATATTTACGTTGTAAAAATATAAATGATAAATTGTTGGGGGTTATAGCTCAGTGGTAGAGCATTCGACTGCAGATCGAGAGGTCCCCGGTTCAAATCCGAGTGCCCCCTTTATAATTTTGAACTTTTGCGCGAAAATTCAAATATTAAAATTCAAAATATATTATTGTCTCATCAGCAGTCATGTTTGTTACGAGAGAAATCTTATCGATTTTGATGGAAAAAGTAAATATTTATTCACTTTAAAGAAACAATTGGGAAAGTATATTTACCTGCTGATTTTGATTTTTTGTTACGAGAGAGAAAATCTTATCGATTTTGAAGGAAAAAGTAAATATTTATTCACTTTTAAAGAAACAATTGGGAAAGTTATATTTAAGTTGTAAAAATATAAATGATAAATTTTGATGGAAAAAGTAAAATATTTATTCACTTTAAAGAAACAATTGGGAAAGTATATTTACCTTGTAAAAATATAAACAATAAATTTTTCGGGGTATAGCTCAGTGGTAGAGCATTCGACTGCAGATCTAGAGGTCCCCGGTTCAAATCCGGGTGCCCCCTTTATAATTTTGAACCTTTTTCGCGAAAATTCAAATATTAAAATTCAAAATATATTATTGTCTCATCAGCAGTCATTTTTGTTACAAGAGAAATCTTATCGATTTTGATGGAAAAAGTAATATTTATTCACTTTTAAAGAAACCATTGGGAAAGTATATTTACGTTGTAAAAATATAAATGATAAATTGTTGGGGGTATAGCTCAGTGGTAGAGCATTCGACTGCAGATCGAGAGGTCCCGGGTTCAAATCCGGGTGCCCCCTTTATAATTTTGAACCTTTTGCGCGAAAATTCAAATATTAAAATTCAAAATATATTATTGTCTCATCAGCAGTCATGTTTGTTACGAGAGAAATCTTATCGATTTTGATGGAAAAGGTAAATATTTATTCACTTTAAAGAAACAATTGGGAAAGTATATTTACCTTGTAAAAATATATACCAAAAATTTTTGGGGGTATAGCTCAGTGGTAGAGCATTCGACTGCAGATCTAGAGGTCCCAGGTTTAATCCGGTGCCCCGTTTATTATTTTGAACCTTTTTCGCGAAAATTCAAATATTAAAATTCAAAATATATTTATTTGTCTCATCAGCAGTCATGTTTGTTACGAGAGAAATCTTATCGATTTTGATGGAAAAAGTAAATATTTATTCACTTTAAAGAAACAATTGGGAAAGTATATTTACCTTGTAAAAATATAAACCAAAAATTTTTGGGCGTATAGCTCAGTGGTAGAGCATTCGACTGCAGATCTAGAGGTCCCCGGTTCAAATCCGGGTGCTTCGTTTATAATTTTGAACCTTTTTCGCGAAAATTCAAATATTAAAATTCAAAATATATTATTGTCTCATCAGCAGTCATTTTTGTTACAAGAGAAATCTTATCGTTTTAGATGGAAAGGTAAATATTTATTCACTTTAAAGAAACCATTGGGAAAGTATATTTACGTTGTAAAAATATAAATGATAAATTGTTGGGGGTATAGCTCAGTGGTAGAGCATTCGACTGCAGATCGAGAGGTCCCCGGTTCAAATCCGAGTGCCCCTTTATAATTTTGAACTTTTTGCGCGAAAATTCAAATATTAAAATTCAAAATATATTATTGTCTCATCAGCAGTCATGTTTGTTACGAGAGAAATCTTATCGATTTTGAAGGAAAAGTAAATATTTATTCACTTTAAAGAAACAATTGGGAAAGTATATTTAAGTTGTAAAAATATAAATGATAAATTTTGATGGAAAAAGTAAATATTTATTCACTTTAAAGAAACAATTGGGAAAGTATATTTACCTTGTAAAAATATAAACAATAAATTTTTCGGGGTATTAGCTCAGTGGTAGAGCATTCGACTGCAGATCTAGAGGTCCCGGTTCAAATCCGGGTGCCCCCTTTATAATTTTGAACCTTTTTCGCGAAAATTCAAATATTAAAATTCAAAATATATTATTGTCTCATCAGCAGTCATTTTGTTACAAGAGAAATCTTATCGATTTTGATGGAAAAAGTAAATATTTATTCACTTTAAAGAACCATTGGAAAGTATATTACGTTGTAAAAATATAAATGATAAATTGTTGGGGTATAGCTCAGTGGTAGAGCATTCGACTGCAGATCGAGAGGTCCCCGGTTCAAATCCGAGTGCCCCTTTATAATTTTGAACTTTTTGCGCGAAAAAATTCAAATTATTAAAATTCAAAATATATTATGTCTCATCAGCAGTCATGTTTGTTACGAGAGAAATCTTTATCGATTTTAAGGAAAAAGTATATTTATTCACTTAAAGAAACAATTGGAAAGTATATTTTAAGTTGTAAAAATATAAATGATAAAATTTTGATGAAAAAGTAAATATTTATTCACTTTAAAGAAAACAATTGGGAAAGTTATATTTACCTGTAAAAATAACAATAAATTTTTCGGGGTTTATAGCTCAGTGTAGGAGCATTCGGACTGCAGATCTAGAGGTCCCCGGTTTCAAAATCCGGGTGCCCCCTTTTATAATTTTTAACCTTTTTCGCGAAAATTCAAATATTTAAAAATTCAAAATTATATTATTGTCTTCATTCAGCAGTCATTTTTGTTACAGAGAAATCTTATCGATTTTGATGGAAAAGTAAATATTTATTCACTTTAAAGAAACATTGGGAAAGTATATTTACGTTGTAAAATATAAATGATAAATTGTTGGGGTATAGCTCAGTGTAGAGCATTCGACTGCAGATCGAGAGGTCCGCGGTTCAAATCCGGGTGCCCCCTTTATAATTTGAACCTTTTGCGCGAAAATTCAAATATTAAAATTCAAAATATATTATTGTCTTATCAGCAGTCATTTATTTTACGAGAGAAATCTTATCGATTTTGATGGAGAAAGTAAATATTTATTCACTTTAAAGAAACAATTGGGAAAGTATAATTTACCTGCTGATTTTTGTTACGAGAGAAATCTTATCGATTTTGATGGAAAAAGTAAATATTTATTCACTTTAAGAAACAATTGGGAATTTATATTTACGTTGTAAAAATATAAATGAATAATATTTGGGGGTATAGCTCAGTGGTAGAGCATTCGACTGCAGATCGAGAGGTCCCCGGTTCAAATCCGGGTGCCCCTTTATAATTTTGAACCTTTTGCGCGAAAATTCAAATATTAAAATTCAAAATATATTATTGTCTCATCAGCAATCTTTATGTTACGAGAGATCTTATCGATTTTGATGGAAAAGTAAATATTTATTCACTTTAAAGAAACATTGGAAAGTATATTACTGCTGATTTTGTTAAGAGAGAAATCTTATCGATTTTGATGGAAAAAGTAATATTTTATCACTTTAAAGAAACAATGGATTTATATACGTTGTAAAAATAATGATATTTTGATGGAAAAGATAAATATTTATTCACTTTAAGAAACAATTGGGAAAGTATATTTACCTTGTAAAATATAAACCAAAATTTTTTGGGGTATAGCTCAGTGGTAGAGCATTCGACTGCAGATCTAGAGGTCCCCGTTCAAATCCGGTGCCCCTTTATAATTTTGAACTTTTGCGCGAAAATTCAAATATTAAAATTCAAAATATATTATTGTCTCATCAGCAGTCATGTTTGTTACGAAGAGAAATCTTATCGATTTTAGATGGAAAAAGTAAATATTATTCACTTTAAAGAAACACATTGGGAAAGTATATTTACGTTGTAAAAATATAAATGATAAATTGTTGGGGGTATAGCTCAGTGGTAGAGCATTCGACTGCAGATCTAGAGGTCCCCGGTTAAATCCGGGTGCCCCCTTTATAATTTTGAACCTTTTTCGCGAAATTCAAAATATTAAAATTCAAAAATATATTATTGTCTCATCAGCAGTCATTTTGTTACGAGAGAAATCTTATCGATTTTGATGGAAAAGGTAAATATTTATTCACTTTAAAGAAACAATTGGGAAAGTATATTTAGTTGTAAAATATAAATGATAAATTTTGATGGAAAAAGTAAATATTTATTCACTTTAAAGAAACAATTGGGAAGTTATATTTACCTTGTAAAATATAACCATAAATTTTTCTGGTATAGCTCAGTGGTAGAGCATTCGACTGCAGATCTAGAGGTCCCGGTTCAATCCGGGTGCCCCTTTTAAATTTTGAACCTTTTTCGCGAAAATTCAAATATTAAAATTCAAATATATTATTGTCTCATCAGCAGTCATTTTTGTACAAGAGAAATCTTATCGATTTTGATGGAAAAGTAAATATTATTCACTTTAAAGAAACATTGGGAAAGTATATTTACGTTGTAAAATATAAATGTAAATTGTTGGGTATAGCTCAGTGGTAGAGCATTCGACTGCAGATCGAGAGGTCCCGGTCAATCCGGGTGCCCCCTTTATAATTTTGAACTTTTGCGCGAAATTCAAATATTAAAAATTCAAAATATATTATTGTCTTATCAGCAGTCATTTATTTACGAGAGAAATCTTATCGATTTTGATGGAGAAAGTAAATATTTATTCACTTTAAAGAAACAATTGGAAAGTATATTTACCTGCTGATTTTTGTTACGAGAGAAATCTTATCGATTTTGATGGAAAAAGTAAATATTTATTCACTTTAAAGAAACAATTGGGAATTTATATTTACGTTGTAAAAATATAAATGATAAATTGTTGGGGGAATAGCTCAGTGGTAGAGCATTCGACTGCAGATCGAGAGGTCCCCGGTTCAAATCCGGGTGCCCCCTTTATAATTTTGAACCTTTTGCGCGAAAATTCAAATATTAAAAATTCAAATATATTATTGTCTCATCAGCAGTCATTTTTTACGAGAGAAATCTTATCGATTTTGATGGAGAAAGTAAATATTTATTCACTTTAAAGAAACAATTGGGAAAGTATATTTACATTGTAAAAATATAAATGATAAATTGTTGGGGGTATAGCTCAGTGGTAGAGCATTCGACTGCAGATCGAGAGGTCCCCGGTTCAAATCCGGGTGCCCCCTTTATAATTTTGAACCTTTTTCGCGAAAATTCAAATATTAAAATTCAAAATATATTATTGTCTCATCAGCAGTCATGTTTGTTACGAGAGAAATCTTATCGATTTTGATGGAAAAGTAAATATTTATTCACTTTAAAGAAACAATTGGAAAGTATATTTACCTGCTGATTTTTGTTACGAGAGAAATTTATCGATTTGATGGAAAAGTAATATTTATTCACTTTAAAGAAACAATTGGGATTATATTTACGTTGTAAAAATATAAATGATAATTGTTGGGGGTATAGCTCAGTGGTAGAGCATTCGACTGCAGATCGAGAGGTCCCCGTTCAAATCCGGGTGCCCCCTTTATAATTTTTAACCTTTTTCGCGAAAATTCAAATATTAAAATTCAAAAAATATATTTGTCTCATCAGCAGTCATTTTTGTTACGAGAGAAATCTTATCGATTTTGATGGAAAAGTAAATATTTATTCACTTTAAAGAAACAATTGGGAAAGTATATTTATCGATTGTATAAAAAATATAAATTGATAAATTATTTGATGGAAAAAGTAAATATTTATTCACTTAAAGAAACAATTGGGAAAGTATATTTACCTTGTAAATATATCAAAAATTTTTGGGGTATAGCTCAGTGGTAGAGCATTCGACTGCAGATCGAGAGGTCCCGGTTCAAATCCGGGTGCCCCCTTTATAATTTTGAACCTTTTTCGCGAAAATTCAAATATTAAAATTCAAAATATATTATTGTCTCATCAGCAGTCATTTTTGTTACAAGAGAAATCTTATCGATTTTGATGGAAAAAGTAAA
>CM039680.1:262438354-262445854 GCA_022537955.1 Schmidtea mediterranea | reverse complement strand
GCAGATCGAGAGGTCCCGGTTCAAATCCGGGTGCCCCCTTTATAATTTTGAACCTTTTGCGCGAAAATTCAAATATTAAAATTCAAAATATATTATTGTCTCATCAGCAGTCATTTTGTTACGAGAGAAATCTTATCGTTTTAGATGGAAAGGTAAATATTTATTCACTTTAAAGAAACAATTGGGAAAGTATATTTACGTTATAAAAATATAAATGATAAATTGTTGGGGGTATAGCTCAGTGGTAGAGCATTCGACTGCAGATCGAGAGGTCCCCGGTTCAAATCCGGGTGCCCCCTTTATAATTTTGAACCTTTTGCGCGAAAATTCAAATATTAAAATTCAAAATATATTATTGTCTCATCAGCAGTCATGTTTGTTACGAGAGAAATCTTATCGATTTTGATGGAAAAAGTAAATATTTATTCACTTTAAAGAAACAATTGGGAAAGTATATTTACCTGCTGATTTTTGTTACGAGAGAAATCTTATCGATTTTGATGGAAAAAGTAAATATTTATTCACTTTAAAGAAACAATTGGGAATTTATATTTACGTTGTAAAAATATAAATGATAAATTGTTGGGGGTATAGCTCAGTGGTAGAGAATTCGACTGCAGATCGAGAGGTCCCCGGTTTAAATACGGGTGCCCCCTTTATAATTTTGAACCTTTTGCGCGAAAATTCAAATATTAAAATTCAAAATATATTATTGTCTCATCAGCAGTCATTTATTTTACGAGAGAAATCTTATCGATTTTGATGGAGAAAGTAAATATTTATTCACTTTAAAGAAACAATTGGGAAAGTATATTTACATTGTAAAAATATAAATGATAAATTGTTGGGGGTATAGCTCAGTGGTAGAGCATTCGACTGCAGATCTAGAGGTCCCAGGTTCAAATCCGGGTGCCCCGTTTATAATTTTGAACCTTTTTCGCGAAAATTCAAATATTAAAATTCAAAATATATTATTGTCTCATCAGCAGTCATGTTTGTTACGAGAGAAATCTTATCGATTTTGATGGAAAAGGTAAATATTTATTCACTTTAAAGAAACAATTGGGAAAGTATATTTACCTTGTAAAAATATATACCAAAAGTTTTTGGGGGTATAGCTCAGTGGTAGAGCATTCGACTGCAGATCTAGAGGTCCCAGGTTTTATCCGGGTGCCCCGTTTATTATTTTGAACCTTTTTCGCGAAAATTCAAATATTAAAATTCAAAGTATATTATTGTCTCATCAGCAGTCATTTTTGTTACAAGAGAAATCTTATCGATTTTGATGGAAAAGGTAAATATTTATTCACTTTAAAGAAACAATTGGGAAAGTATATTTACGTTGTAAAAATATAAATGATAAATTGTTGGGGGTATAGCTCAGTGGTAAAGCATTCGACTGCAGATCGAGAGGTCCCCGGTTAAAATCCGGGTGCCCCCTTTATAATTTTGAACCTTTTTCGCGAAAATTCAAATATTAAAATTCAAAATATATTATTGTCTCATCAGCAGTCATGTTTGTTACGAGAGAAATCTTATCGATTTTGATGGAAAAAGTAAATATTTATTCACTTTAAAGAAACAATTGGGAATTTATATTTACGTTGTAAAAATATAAATGATAAATTGTTGGGGGAATAGCTCAGTGGTAGAGCATTCGACTGCAGATCGAGAGGTCCCCGGTTCAAATCCGGGTGCCCCCTTTATAATTTTGAACCTTTTGCGCGAAAATTCAAATATTAAAATTCAAAATATATTATTGTCTCATCAGCAGTCATTTATTTTACGAGAGAAATCTTATCGATTTTGATGGAGAAAGTAAATATTTATTCACTTTAAAGAAACAATTGGGAAAGTATATTTACATTGTAAAAATATAAATGATAAATTGTTGGGGGTATAGCTCAGTGGTAGAGCATTCGACTGCAGATCGAGAGGTCCCCGGTTCAAATCCGGGTGCCCCCTTATAATTTTGAACCTTTTTCGCGAAAATTCAAATATTAAAATTCAAAATATATTATGTCTCATCAGCAGTCATGTTGTTACGAGAGAAATCTTATCGATTTTGATGGAAAAAGTAAATATTTATTCACTTTAAAGAAACAATTGGGAAAGTATATTTACCTGCTGATTTTTGTTACGAGAGAAATCTTATCGATTTTGATGGAAAAAGTAAATATTATTCACTTTAAAGAAACAATTGGGAATTTATATTTACGTTGTAAAAAATATAAATGATAAATTGTTGGGGTATAGCTCAGTGGTAGAGAATTCGACTGCAGATCGAGAGGTCCCCGGTTTAAATACGGGTGCCCCCTTTATAATTTTAACCTTTTTCGCGAAAATTCAAATATTAAAATTCAAAAAATATTATTGTCTCATCAGCAGTCATTTTTGTTACGAGAGAATCTTATCGATTTTGATGGAAAAGGTAAATATTTATTCACTTTAAAGAAACAATTGGGAAGTATATTTACGTTGTAAAAATATAAATGATAAATTTTGATGGAAAAAATAAATATTTATTCACTTTAAAGAAACAATTGGGAAAGTTATATTTACCTTGTAAAATATATTCGAAAAATTTTTGGGTATAGCTCAGTGTAGAGCATTCGACTGCAGATCGAGAGGTCCCCGGTTCAAATCCAGGTGCCCCCTTTATAATTTTGAACTTTTCGCGAAAATTCAAATATTAAAATTCAAATATATTATTGTCTCATCAGCAGTCATTTTTGTTACAAGAGAAATCTTATCGATTTTGATGGAAAAGTACAATATCATTCACTTTAAAGAACATTGGAATATATTTACGTTGTAAAACTATAGCATGATAAATTGTTGGCGGTATAGCTCGGTCGGTAGAGCATTCGACTGCGATCGAGAGTCCGGTTCAAATCCGCGTGCCACCACTTTATCTTTTTTGACACCTTCTTGCGGAAAACGTTCAATATTAAAATTCAAATCATATTATTGTCTTATCAGCAGTCATTATTTTACGAGAGAATCTTATCGATTTTGATTGGAGAAGATAAATTTATTACACTTAAAGAAACAATGGGAAAGTATATGATTACCTGCTGGATTCTTGTTTCGAGAGAAATCTTATCGATGTTTGGATGGAAAGTAAGTTATTTTCCTTAAAGAAACAATTGGGAATTTTATATTTACGTTGTAAAATATAAATGAGATAATATTTGGCTGGTATGTCAGTGTAGAGCAT
Source organism: Schmidtea mediterranea (assembly GCA_022537955.1). Classification (NCBI taxonomy): domain Eukaryota; kingdom Metazoa; phylum Platyhelminthes; order Tricladida; family Dugesiidae; genus Schmidtea; species Schmidtea mediterranea. The sequence continues at coordinate 262,442,634 of CM039680.1, read as the reverse complement.
TCGACTGCCAGATCGAGAGGTCCCGGTTCAAATCGGGTACCCCATCTAATTTTGAACCTTTTGCGCGAAATGGATCAAATATTAAAATTCAAAAGTATTATGTCTCATCGCAGTCCATGGTTTGTTACGAGAAATTATCGATTTTGATGGAAAAGGTAAAGTTTATTCACTTTAAAGAAACAATTGAAAGTATATTTACCTTTAAAAGTTATACAAAATTTTTGGGAGTATAGCTCAGTGGTAGAGCATTCGCTGCACGATCTGAGGGAGTTCCCAGTTTAATCGGGATGCCGTTTATTATTTTGCCTTTTTCGGAATTCAATATTAAATTCAACAATAGTTTTATTGTCTCATCAGCCAGTCATGTTTGTTACGAGGAATCTTAGTCGATTATATGAAAAGTAAATATTATTCACGTTTAAGAACATTGGGAAAGTTATCGTACGCTCTGTAAGATATACCAATTTTTGGGGTATTGGTCAGTGGTAGGCATTCACGCAGATCTAGCAGGTCCCGGTTCAATCCGGGCGCTTCGTTTTTTGAACCTTTTTCGCGGAAAAATTCAAATATTGAAAATTCAAGCAATAGAGTATTATTGTCTCATCAGCAGTCATTTTTTTCCAAGGAATCTTCTCGTTTTAGATGGAAAGGTCAAATATTTTTCACTTTAAAGAAACCATTGGGAAAGTATATTCTACTTGTAAAAATCCATAAATGATAAATGTTGGGGGGGTATAGCTCAGGTGGTGTAGAGCATTCGACTGCAGATCGAGAGGTCCCCGGGTTCAAATCCGGTGACCCCTTTATACATTTGAACTTTTTGCGCGAAATTCAAATAATTAAAATTCAAATATATTATTGTCTCATCAGCGTCATGTTTGTTTACGAGAGAAAATCTATCGATTTTGAGGAAAAGTAAATATTTATCCACTTTAAAGAAACAATTGGGAAAGTTTAAATTTAAGTTGGTAAAATTAAATGCATAAATTTGATGGAAAAAGAATTATTTATTCATTAAAGAACAATTGGGAAGTATCTTTACCTTGTAAAATATAACAATAATTTCGGGGTATAGCTCAGTGGTAGAAGCATTCGACTGCAGATTAGAGTCCCCGGTTCAAATCCGGGTGCCCCCTTTATAATTTTGAACCTTTTTCGCGAAAATTCAAATATTAAATTCAAAATATATTATTGTCTCATCAGCAGACATTTTTGTTACAGAGAAATCTTATCGATTTTGATGGAAAAAGTAATATTTATTCACTTTAAAGAAACCATTGGGAAAGTATATTTACGTTGTAAAAATATAAATGATAAATTGTTGGGGGTATAGCTCAGTGGTAGAGCATTCGACTGCAGATCGAGAGTCCCCGGTTCAAATCCGAGTGCCCCTTTATAATTTTGAACTTTTTGCGCGAAAATTCAAATATTAAAATTCAAAATATATTATTGTCTCATCAGCAGTCATGTTTGTTACGAGAGAAATCTTATCGATTTGAAGGAAAAAGTAAATATTTATTCACTTTAAAGAAACAATGGAAAGTATATTAAGTTGTAAAATATAAATGATAAATTTTGATGGAAAAAGTAAATATTTATTCACTTTAAAGAAACAATTGGGAAAGTATATTTACCTTGTAAAATATAAACAATAAATTTTTCGGGGTATAGCTCAGTGGTAGAGCATTCGACTGCAGATCTAGAGGTCCCCGGTTCAAATCCGGGTGCCCCCTTTATAATTTTGAACCTTTTGCGCGAAAATTCAAATATTAAAATTCAAAATATATTATTGTCTTATCAGCAGTCATTTATTTTACGAGAGAAATCTTATCGATTTTGATGGAGAAAGTAAATATTTATTCACTTTAAAGAAACAATTGGGAAAGTATATTTACCTGCTGATTTTTGTTACGAGAGAAATCTTATCGATTTTGATGGAAAAAAGTAAATATTTATTCACTTTAAAGAAACAATTGGGAATTTATATTTACGTTGTAAAAATATAAATGAATAATATTTGGGGGTATAGCTCAGTGGTAGAGCATTCGACTGCAGATCGAGAGGTCCCCGGTTCAAATCCGGGTGCCCCCTTTATAATTTTGAACCTTTTGCGCGAAATTCAAATATTAAATTTAAATATATTATTGTCTCATCAGCAGTCATTTATGTTACGAGAGAAATCTTATCGATTTTGATGGAGAAAGTAAATATTTATTCACTTTAAAGAAACAATTGGAAAGTATATTTACCTGCTGATTTTTGTTACGAGAGAATCTTATCGATTTTGATGGAAAAGTAAATATTTATTCACTTTAAAGAAACAATTGGGAATTTATATTTACGTTGTAAAAATATAAATGATAAATTTTGATGGAAAAGTAAATATTTATTCACTTTAAAAAAACAATTGGGAAAGTATATTTACTTGTAAAAATATAAACCAAATTTTTGGGGTATAGCTCAGTGGTTAGAGCATTCGACTGCAGATCTAGAGGTCCCCGGTTCAAATCCGGGTGCCCCCTTTATAATTTTGAACTTTTTGCGCGAAAATTCAAATATTAAAATTCAAAATATATTATTGTCTCATCAGCAGTCATGTTTGTTACGAGAGAAATCTTATCGATTTTGATGGAAAAAGTAAATATTTATTCACTTTAAAGAAACAATTGGGAAAGTATATTTACGTTGTAAAAATATAAATGATAAATTGTTGGGGGTATAGCTCAGTGGTAGAGCATTCGACTGCAGATCTAGAGGTCCCCGGTTAAAATCCGGGTGCCCCCTTTATAATTTTGAACCTTTTTCGCGAAAATTCAAATATTAAAATTCAAAATATATTATTGTCTTATCAGCAGTCATTTATTTTACGAGAGAAATCTTATCGATTTTGATGGAGAAAGTAAATATTTATTCACTTTAAAGAAACAATTGGGAAAGTATATTTACCTGCTGATTTTTGTTACGAGAGAAATCTTATCGATTTTGATGGAAAAAGTAAATATTTATTCACTTTAAAGAAACAATTGGGAATTTATATTTACGTTGTAAAAATATAAATGAATAATATTTGGGGGTATAGCTCAGTGGTAGAGCATTCGACTGCAGATCGAGAGGTCCCCGGTTCAAATCCGGGTGCCCCTTTATAATTTTGAACCTTTTGCGCGAAAATTCAAATATTAAATTTAAAATATATTATTGTCTCATCAGCAGTCATTTATGTTACGAGAGAAATCTTATCGATTTTGATGGAGAAAGTAAATATTTATTCACTTTAAAGAAACAATTGGGAAAGTATATTTACCTGCTGATTTTTGTTACGAGAGAAATCTTATCGATTTTGATGGAAAAAAGTAATATTTATTCACTTTAAAGAAACAATTGGGAATTATATTTACGTTGTAAAAATATAAATGATAAATTTTGATGGAAAAAGTAAATATTTATTCACTTTAAGAAACAATTGGGAAAGTATATTTACCTTGTAAAAATATAAACCAAAAATTTTTGGGGGTATAGCTCAGTGGTAGAGCATTCGACTGCAGATCTAGAGGTCCCCGGTTCAAATCCGGGTGCCCCCTTTATAATTTTGAACTTTTTGCGCGAAAATTCAAATATTAAAATTCAAAATATATTATTGTCTCATCAGCAGTCATGTTTGTTACGAGAGAAATCTTATCGATTTTGATGGAAAAAGTAAATATTTATTCACTTTAAAGAAACAATTGGGAAAGTATATTTACGTTGTAAAAATATAAATGATAAATTGTTGGGGGTATAGCTCAGTGGTAGAGCATTCGACTGCAGATCTAGAGGTCCCCGGTTAAAATCCGGGTGCCCCCTTTATAATTTTGAACCTTTTTCGCGAAAATTCAAATATTAAAATTCAAAAAATATTATTGTCTCATCAGCAGTCATTTTTGTTACGAGAGAAATCTTATCGATTTTGATGGAAAAGGTAAATATTTATTCACTTTAAAGAAACAATTGGGAAAGTATATTTAAGTTGTAAAATATAAATGATAAATTTTGATGGAAAAAGTAAATATTTATTCACTTTAAAGAAACAATTGGGAAAGTATATTTACCTTGTAAAATATAAACCATAAATTTTTCTGGGTATAGCTCAGTGGTAGAGCATTCGACTGCAGATCTAGAGGTCCCGGTTCAAATCCAGGTGCCCCTTTATAATTTTGAACTTTTTTCGCGAAAATTCAAATATTAAAATTCAAAATATATTATTGTCTCATCAGCAGTCATTTTTGTTACAAGAGAAATCTTAT
>CM039680.1:262368354-262430854 GCA_022537955.1 Schmidtea mediterranea | reverse complement strand
TTATATTTACGTTGTAAAAATATAAATGAATAATATTTGGGGGTATAGCTCAGTGGTAGAGCATTCGACTGCAGATCGAGAGGTCCCCGGTTCAAATCCGGGTGCCCCCTTTATAATTTTGAACCTTTTGCGCGAAAATTCAAATATTAAAATTCAAAATATATTATTGTCTCATCAGCAGTCATGTTTGTTACGAGAGAAATCTTATCGATTTTGATGGAAAAAGTTTTTTTTTTATAAACCTAAATGTTTTCTAGTATATTATTAATCACGGCACACTTTTTACTAGAAACCACCCATTTGTATCCATTTTTCAACGTCATTTTTTTTGTTGTGTATTTGCTGAAAATCGCTTGAAAACTGCCTCGAATATCATATTCTTTTACCCATCAGATGCCTAACGTTAACACAAAGTTTTAAACAACACTAAATAATAACATCATAAGAGTTAATTCTTTTTACTAATTATTTATGAAGCATTTAATATGCTAAAAGGTTTCCATTTTTGAATTTTAACCATCACTAAATACTTTAGCCAAAATACAATTTGACTAAAGCTATTCAGCGTCTGTAGATATACGAACAATAGTAACCTTAATCTAGTGGTAATGTGGCATATACGATGTTACGTAAAATGAATTTTTATGAGGAAAATTGTATAAATTTTGTTTAAATAATACAACAGCGCGATTTTAAATACTTCAATCTTATATATTAAAACATTTGGAAGAATTATTTTTCAGTTTACTACGAAGAGACCCATTAAGGGTCTTCGCAAAAGGGGACAATATGGAGTGACAAAGGGGTCAAACATTGCTTAGTGGATTCCCTGTAATCTTGCGATAGATAAATTTAGATGAATGCAAAATGGAAACTTGCTAAATAGCACGATAACACATATAATTGAAATAAAATTCAAATATGGGAAACATTGGATGGAAATTCACAAGGACATCATGGCAATGCGCCGCACACAAACAGACATGCAAAGGCAAACAAGAAAGACATAAATGTTTATTACAGCTGTAAAATCTGATTGCCCACTGGTGGTTACCATGGCAACATAAATCGAGAATATATTCAGGAAGATTGATCGATAACCTGAACAAAACCGGAAATCAATCAGAGAAAACCAAATGTTTCAATTGCCTACTTGTTTGACAAGGGATTTGATATGCGGCCGGCGCAACACGAGGTCAACATCGGGAAATTGATCGACAACTCCATCGCAAACTTGATTGAGAGTGATTTTGCTCAGATCGGCACCACTAAGAATCGCCGTAATTTTCTCTTTCAGCAACTCGTCGGATATTTCCGAATGAGAATCCGATGAAAAAGAGTGCTCAACTTCTTTGTTTGGAACTTCGATCGATTTTTCCCGTTCGGATTTCTTTGATTTGGGAACGTGATTTTGCTTTTCATTCGACGCTTTTTCTTTCTTTATTGATTTTCCGTTCGATTTTTCAGGAGTTTCTCTCTGGATTTGATCATTTTCCGAGATTTCATCACTGGATTTGATGCCGTCCTCAATATTACTGACCGAGGAATCCATGGAAACATCATCATCATCATTCGAAGATAAAGCTTTCGTTTTCTTGACCGATTTAACTGTCGGTTTGTTTTTACCGCCTGAGTAGAATAAAATGAAACTAGTTACTCAGTAGACCTTTAATCAACCTTTGATTTTTCGTCTTAATGCACTCGTTCTGAAGATTTCTGATCCAGTTTCAAATGGACATCGTAAATATTCGACTAATCCCAGAGCAACATCTTTTTTCATTTTCCCACTAGGATGAACATTTAACAAGTCACAAATCAATTTCAGATCATCCATCTTCATTCTATCAAATTGTCATTTAATCATCCCATCAAATATCATTGTCTAACTTGTCAACAATAGATAATCTTTTCTTAAATTCACTTTCATCATTTTCATCAAAGCCGTTGAATTTCTTAATTGAACTCAATCTTTTTCCAGCTTTACCAATTGTTCTGTAGCAAAGCAAATGCATGTTCTTTGATAATTCGCCATTTAATTTACTTCGATGAATGGCATCTTGAATTCGTTTAATATCTCCAAATTTAATACCATTTCCTGTGATAGGCTTTATAATACGATCCGATTTCATTTCAAACGTTTTGTCATAGACATCACTTAGGCGACTAACAGATTTACGAATACGTTTCTCTCTACTATTATCTATAATAACGTAATTACTCATTAGATTGAATTTTGACTAACTAATATCCGAATTAACAGATTCAATAACATTTTCATTTTCCATATTAAATAAAATTTGAAAATTCAAAATATTCACTTATATAAACAAATTTCTAAAAATCAATCAAACTATTATTTATTCAAAAATATGTTTTAAATTAATTAATTTAATTCTAATTATTCTCCTCAACTTTATTAGCAATTTTTGAAAAGGTAATTTTATTCAATCGAAATAAAAATGCAGCTTTATTGAAATTACTATTAGTTTTAAAAATTTATTAACCTGGCCGTTTGATATGTAAATGTTTTATCAATTGACTTTCAAACAAGCAATAATTAATTATTTGATGTTAATGAATTATAAATATTATATTTATAATTAGTTATAAATGTGTAAGCGATATTAAAGAAATTTTATTGTAAAATTCAACCTTTAGAACCATATAACAAAATTTATTTCCTATAAAATGATTCGCTTAAAAATAACTTAATGCTTTCGTTGCTGAGGAATTCTTAAAGGTAGTTCTTTTTCTCATTTAGTTTTTATAGTTTTGTGTGTTATGTGTCTCACGTAATTGTTCACTAAAATATAATAATTCTAGGTATTATTCAGCAAAAGCCCGATCGGTTTTAAAAACTGTTTTAACCACTAAGCAATATAGAACAAATACCCAGCAAGAAAACATTTAAATATTGAACATGAAACATCCACTAAGTTTATATATTTCAGAAGATAGTTGATTCCATATTTTGTATTTGTCCCGTTAGTCGGGTACTTTCAGAATCCTCATTCATGCGCGTTCCGCTTTGCCAGGACGTGTTTACTCTATGAAAACTGACATTGTACTGATAACGCTATTGAGTTTTTTTTCCAATATCGTCAGATAGCTCTTCGTTTGTCGGCTTTTTGATTTTATATTTGGCACAATCCCCAGAGAACTAGAGTGTTGCTCTATACCAACACGGTTGTTCTTCCTTAATTTTAACTGGGGCTTTCTTTTTCCAGAAGTTGCAATCTTTCAATTAAATTGCCATATTGGTTATTCGACAACAGATTATGTTGGGTCAGCCTCATTAGTTAATCTGGTCTTATCCTGGTTTCTTTTATCCAACGATAGCTTCGGATAATAGATTTTGGACGTTTTGACTGGGTTATGGCTTCTGTATCGTAACAAGCTAGAGTCTCGTTTGAATTTTTCACTTTTGGATGGAATCTTTGACACCACAAAATCATGTTTAATACATTTAATTATTCAAATTAATTAAAACGTTGGTAACAATGGTAACAACCATAAAAAAGTTCATATATAAACTGTTACTACCTTGTTCTTATCACTATAATAATACTGGTTAATTAAAATCCACCAGTTCTTTGACAATTGTTGAAGATCGCATAATCTCAACTTGGTATCTTATATAAATAAAAAAGATTAAACTGGTTAACAAATTCTATTTAATACAACAATTACAAAGCTGATTACCTGATAACAATTACAAGTTCACAATATATGTGTTTACAGGGCCGGCTTTACGTTCATGCAGAGCAGGCGGCCGCCTGTAATGGCCGTTTTATGAGGGCGGCCGAATGCATCCCTAGTAATATTAATACTTGCATGTAAAAACTGTAAAACAATATTCGAATTTATAAATAATATCGTATGAAATGTTGGTCGTAGGGGAGTATTCAAAATCCGATCTTCTGGTCACTTTAACTTCATTCTGTTGTCGTTCCTGACTAGGGGTAACTCCTCCATACGCCACATAATTTTAATTACTATCATGCACCCGTGATTGGTGATCACGTTGGAATTGTGCATAATAGCCGAATGCCGTTCGAGCAGGTGAGCGCCATTACTGGCACTACTCCCCGAATGACCTTCGTTTTCCCCGGTTCGTAGCTGCCGATAGAAGGACTTACGCTCTCCCTCAAAACGTAGTAAAAACCCTCTATTCCTTGATATTACGTTCACTTCAGAAGTGGGAATTATGTAACAACCTCGTTCTCGTAACCCCGCGCGTCCGTAATTCTCATCTCCGATTGTTCCTACTTTCGATTTATAAAGAGAAACATAAATGTAGCAATATTTATTAGGAAACAAAACAACATTTAATCAAGAACAAAAATAATAAACGGAAATGAAAATAAACAGTTCGAGCACTGGTTGAAGTAAAAACCACTCATAGTGTGAGTAAACTCGGGATTTCCGGCGGTTAGCTTTCTTCCGCGTCCATATCCGTCGGGAGGTATTTCCGTTTAGGTGGTCGGTACGATGGAGGATGGCCTCGAGGATCCTCGTTTCCCCGCGATGATGGTCCAGCGATTTCGCCACGGGGACCAACGTTGGGGACCATTCCCGTGAGAACAGCGATCTCATCGAAGTCCAACTCAAGGTCACTTAGCGTCTGCACCAACGGGTGAGCTTCATATTCCTCATCCACCAGGTTAATATGTATGGAAGCTGGGGGAGAGGAGAATAAGATTCGCGGGGCGTATCGGATATCCGGATCCATCCCCGAGTTTTCGAACTCTTGGTAAGGGGGTGGGAGATCATCCAGTTGTTCCACCCCTCCTGTCGTCTGAGTTCTCCGGAGGCGGGCCTCTTCTTGCCTGCGACGATCTCGACGTCGCTTGTTCCGGTTTGGCCGACGACGGGCCGTAGGGGCGTTGGAGTCGGCCCGGTTTTCGGTAGCTCCGGAAGATGATGGTTGAGAGGTGGGCACACTCGAGATAGGAGCATTAGTTACTGTATTAGATTGGTCCACGGCATTGGGGAGGTGGTGAGCAGGGATGATGTCGATCTGCTCAGCCCGAACACTCCCTGGGACCTTGATCCGGAGCTCCGTTTCGGTATAGGCCTGGTGTAGGGCCGTTGATTGTTCGCGGATCAACATCCGCTGGGCGCGCGACTCGACGATGAGTTCGTCGCGCGCTTGCGTAAGTCGTGAGATCTTCTGCCTGAGCTCCCTAACGACTTCTGGTGGAGCCCAGGTTCCCTTCACTCGTTCGTGTTTCGTTTGGAGGTCCCGATATTGTATTTTTAAATCCTCATATTTGTGACGAATTGCCACGATTGATGGGGGCAGGCGAGGGATCCTCATTGAATTGTTCGTGTTCTCGTCGCTCGGCATACTATTGGAAAAGAAACACAAAAAAAAATATATAAAAATAAGGATTTAAGAATTTAATAAAACTAAAAGGAGAAATTTAACCAGACAAATCGGAGAGGAATTTGTATAATCTCGAAAGTTGGAGTATCAGCGAAAATTAGGACGGCTTCTCGCTTGCGACCCCGGCTCCCTACTTAAGTGTGGTTTATTTAGCAACCTTGGCACCGTTATCTTGGAAGACATCACTGCAAACCGTTTACTCGGCGCCTGTTGCGTTTATAATCGCGATTATCTTGTTCGCATAACAAAAATTGGATTTTCAAATCGACCCGATTTTACTAGAGTGGTCAGTGGGTAGTTTACCGGCTCGACATTTCGTTTTGCGTACGGGTTACTCTGGGTATCCCAGCTACAACCAATAAGTTGGCTTGCATTTCTCTTACCCTTTCGGGACATTCCGGCGTCATAATTAAACAGATTTTTTCTAGAACAGTAAATCAAAGCAACCAAAACATTTTTATCAGAAACGGTAAAAAGAGTAATTAGCTTTATTGATTATACGGTTGGTGATTGTGCAGTCTACCGTAGATGTATATCAGTGGGTGCGATCAGACAATCAATATTGTTATTTGCTGATTCATGAGCCAATTATTATATCTTTGCGTTCTTGGGTTTCTCGTTGAATTTAAGGTCTCGAGTCACCTATTCTACGGATTATGGGTTTATTAACCTTCATCTATGTCATCAATTACCTCTGATTTTAGTGGATTCAAAATATTACAAGAGGAAAGTTATTTGGTTCCGCGTTGTTTTATCTCATGATATTGTTCAATCAGGTTTTGGATGGAACAAGTTAATTAGAACGCGACTATTTGTGCGATTCTCCCGTGGAACATTTTTGCAAGGTAATAATTTTTCCGTTATCATCTAAATTTGTCTGACTATTTGGTAATTTTGCAATTTGCTTGCTTTAAAACTTAAAAGTTGTCTTTCTTAAGTCTTATCCGTGCTACCCAATTCTACTTTTTGTTCGGAATATTAAAAATCTGCTCCAGATCTATATGTGATCCGCCCTGATTCCCCTAGCTGCAGTTCTCCGCACTTCCCGAAAATTTTTAGCTATTCGCTCCGGCCACATTTTCAGCAGCCGCCTCGAATATACAATGGCGCCCTGCGTAGCGGTCCCGTGCACAAGGCCGGAACCGACTGCGAACTGCCAAGGGGTTCACGAGGCATGACCCACGAGCACAACTAAGGGTTTTCACCCACTAGCCGGCACACGGTCGGTCCCATGAACCAGATCTATTATAATACGTAGTATATTATTTTAAAGGGTCCGAACAGTATATATAAATGATATATATGATAAAATGAAAAATTAACATTACGAACCAGTTTATTTTAGATATTAATGTTTCAAAAAAATAAAAATAAAATTATTTACAACATAACGTAATGAAAAAGATCCTTACTTATAATATTCAGAATTTCAATTGAAAAAATTTCTAATGAAGCATAAGATTGATTGTAATGAAAATCATCACTATATTTATAGTGTTTTTGTGCTTGTGTGCGACCAATGGGCGATTTTTCGCCATTTTTAGGGCTTTTTAATTATTTTATTTATTTTAAAATATTTTTCTAATTTTTTATATATTTTTCTTTATTTTTTAGTTTATTAATATTTTATTATTGGATTTTATTTTTATTATTATTTTCTTACAATATTGTTTCTAAGCCCTAATATTTTGTTTTCTGGTCGCCTCTTCTGCCTATGTTTTTTCTAAACCTTATTTTGCAAGGTTTTGGCAGTTTATTTTATTTCTTTATGTTTTCTTTTCTGCTTCTGTAGGCATTTTCGAATTTTAATTAATTATTTGTTTTATTTAATTTTTGTTGTGTTTTTATTTTGTTTAATTATTCTGTTATTTATTGATTTTTAATATCTTGGTGCGGTGCATGTTTATGTTCAGTGATTCTTTTCATTAATCTCGCTCTTTAACCTTAGATTTTTATTTTTATTTTGTTTAAATGGTGGCTCTAAGCCCAACAGAAACAATAATAAAAAGAATAATCTCGGAACATCAAAGAGGACTAGAGGAGGATTTTTCGCGCTTATTTGGTGTGGACGGGAAAAAGGGATTTGCTTAAACGCTCACAGTACGATACAGCTAATTGATAAAATATACTGGATAACTGTAGTATTTATGAATGTTCCGGTCACATGGATGTGAATGTACATTGATTTTGTACTTGTATCGCAAACACAGAGACGATTTGATTTTCTAATTAAAATTTATGTTTTTTTAAATGAGCCTTAATGGCCTGTAAAGTTTTTACATTTAATTAATTATTTTCTGCTTGAGTGTTGTTTTAAACTAAGAACACATAAAATTTTCAATACGTTATGACTGAGGTAGAGTCTAATTTTTAATCGTATTCGAGAATTTTTGTATCCGATACGATTAGACTACCTAAAGCCTATGGCTATATAGGCCTATATATGTATTCAGCTGAATGGCCAAAGGCGATAATAAATTTTTTATAGTGTCTACTATAATTAGAAATTTCACTGTTCAGTTCATCTCATTGACTCATTCTGCTCACGCTAATTTGAAAGGGAAGGTAACTGAATTTTTCTCTCTGTGTATTTAAATTTTGTTTGTTTTAAAAAGCACGTGCGTCAAACATTTTTTTGCAATTATGTAGGCTATTATTATAACTAGGTCTATATAGTTTTTAATAGTATCATATAATGACTATTCAATTGGAATATAAATTAACTTTATTACGTGGAAAAACAATATGTAATTATTAATATTGTTTTTAAAGTGATTAACGAATTTTTAAATTGGTCGGATATTTTTTCATTTTATTGTCCCAAAAGGAGACATGGAGTTATTGCCTTATTGATTATTATTATTACTACCAAATAAATTGGTTTAATAATAAAAACAAAATCCCCTTAAAAACGTACCCTAAATCTCATAATAAAATTTATAATTTCGTTGGAAAAGAAAAATTCTTTTTTATGTAATTTTTGTATATTTCTCTTTCCTTTTTTTTAAAGAAATATTTTCGACTTCTTTCTTAACGAAATCTATCCTAAATATTTATAATGTTATTTTTCTAATTGTTAGAATGGCGGATAGAAAAACAAAAAGAGAATCTGGTGCTTTCTTCAAAAAGAAGCGAGCAAAAAAAGCAGAGGAACAGCAACTACTAAAAGGGGCGCTAGACAAATATCAGGAAAGTCATAAAAACCAAGAAAGTTGTTCCACTGTTCTAATGGCAGCTGATGATTCAATAATAGTCGATTTTCCTGTTGATCAAAGCGAAATTGAAAACCAATCACCAGATGCAATATTACCATCATGCGAGAAGGAGCAGGAAGCCCTAGATCAAGTAGATACGGATATTGATTTTGATCCTGCCAAATGGCCAAATGTGTTGTCAAACCAAATTAAAAACATCACTGTTGAAAAAGGACCCATAGATATCCCGAATAACTTTTCATATCCTCTGTACGAAAATGATAGACGATTTTCATCCAAAAATTTCCAGTTGGTTTTATCAAATGGAGAACGTATTAAGAGGACATGGCTCGTTTATTCTGCTTTGGAAGATAAAATTTACTGTTTCTGTTGTAAATTATTTTCTTCACTAAGCATAAAGTTTGTTACAGGCTATAATGATTGGAAAAATTTGAGCTATGCCATTAATAAACATGAGAAAAACTTTTTACACATAAAATCATTTAATGATTGGTCGGAGATTCTCAAAAGGAAACGATTAAATAAAACCATTAATGCAGAATGTGAACGGCTTTTGCAGAATGAAAAACAAAATTGGCGTGACGTTTTTGAAAGGTTAACACAGATTATTTTGACACTGGCTGAACTCAATTTACCATTTCGGTGGTCATCTGATACGATATACGAAAAGAACAATGGGGTTTTCCTAAAGTTTGTCGAATGCTTTGGTTTATACGATCCGGTTATAAAAGAACACCTTCGTCGAATAACATCTAAAGAAATAAACTTACATTACCTGAGCAAAAATATTCCAAATGAATTAATTGAATTATTAGCTCAAAAGACGAAAAAAAAGATCATTGAGATGGCAAAAACTGCAGAATTTTTCTCTGTCATTATGGACATCACTCCTGATATCAGTCATAAAGAACAACTGACTTTAATTATTCGATTTGTAAATTCGAATTCCAATAGTGCACATCTAGTGGAGGAGCATTTCATAGAATTTCTAGAAATAGATGACACATCAGGATATGGACTGACAACCAAATTTTTGACTGAGCTAAAAACTTTAGGATTAGATATTAAAAATTGCAGAGGTCAAGAATGTGACAATGGCGTTAACATAAGAGGAAAAAATATTGGGCTTCAGAGACAAATTTTGAATATAAATCCTTGCGCTTTTCTCGTTCCTTGTTCTTGCCATTCAATGAATCTTGTTTTAAATGATGCGGCAGAATCGAATATTGAAATGGTGAATTTTTTTGGAACGATACAATCTATGTATAATTTTTTCTCTGCATCAACACACAGATGGTCTAAACTATTGAAACATATATCTTGTTTGACTTTAAAGACCGTATGTTCAACAAAATTGGAAAGCAGAATAAATGCCATAAGGCCAATTAGATACCAAATTGAAGAAATTTATGACGCACTAATTGATATCATGGAAGACCCATCGTTAATGAGTTCTCATAGAAACAAAACAAAGATTGATGCAAAAACTTTGGCACAAAAATAGAGAAATTATCAATTTATTTGTACCGCAGTGCTTTGATACAATGTGTTATTAGAAGTTAATAAAGTGAATCTTCTAATGCAGAGTCCAACATTTTCAATTTGTGCAGCAGTAGAAACAGTCGAGTCCGTTCTTAATAATTTAAAAAGGCTCAGATCCGACGAAGAGTTCCAGAAACTTTTTATCACTGCTCGTGAATTAGCAGAAACAATTGATTTGGAACCCAAATTTGAGGAAGTGCGAATTAGAAAACGAAAACGGAATTTTGAATACGAAGCTGTTGACAAACCAATGGAAAATTCAACAAAAAAATTTAAACTTGATGTTTATTTTAATTTGTTAAACGTTGCTATAAGCTCAATAGAGGAACGTTTCCAACAGCTATCATATTATAAAGATATGTTTGGCTTCTTGCATTCCATTTCAAAATTAACTACATGGAAGAAAGAAGATATCTTAAAGTATTGTAAGGATTTAGAAGTTATACTGAGCGATGGTAACCAAAAAAACATTGAAGGTATTCAGCAGTCAGAAGAACTAGTATTTCTATCAAATTTGCTGATACCATCAGATGATCCAAACGATGTTTTGAAATGTATTTTACAGAATGAGTTAATACCAATCTATCCAAATTTATATATTGCTCTTAAAATATTGTTAACAATGCCAGTAAGCGTTGCTAGCGGAGAAAGGAGTTTTTCTCGTCTAAAACTAATAAAAAATTATTTGAGGTCATCCATGACACAAAACAGACTATCTGGACTATCTATTTTGTCTATTGAAAATGATATTGCGAGAGCAATAGACAAAGAAGATATTCTACGAGATTTTACAAATCTAAAAGCAAGAAGAAGATTTTAAACTTTGGAATACGGTTACCAGATAAAGGTGTCCAATAACTCTAATTTTTTATATATACTGTACGTACAACGCCACTGTATTTATTTTGCATAAGTGAATAAAGAAAGTTAAAGTTTTTTTTCTGTTTGTTTGATGGCCATCGATTTAAAACAAACCCACAAAATTTAAAGTTGTTGATACTTTTATTATTCCTTATTTTTTTATTTTTTTATTTTTTTATGATTAATACTGTTTGAAGTAATTTTTTTATTACAGATTTGCTTTTTTGTGTTATATTTACAAATAAATAATTAGCAAATTTGTGTTTTTTGTTATTTTACTTAATTCTACTCGTGTTAGGGGCGGCCAAAAAAAATCTTGCCTGTTGCAGCAAAAAGTCTAAGGCCGGCCCTGTGTGTATCTCTATATGTGTATGTGTGTGTAATAAAATGCTTCTTCTGAGCTCGATGTACTGTATGCTCTAATTTATTATTTTTTGAGTTATGTAATTTTACTGAATTTTAATAAATAAAAAAATTTGGAAAATAAAATAATTAATTAAAAATAATCAAAAATCAAAAAATTATATTTTCTGGGGGAAATGGGTGTATATCAATGCCAATTGACGATACAAGCACGAAAAAATAAAATAAAAGTAATTTATGACTCTTAGAAAGAGTTATTAGAAAAATACAAATTAATTAATTAATTAAAATTACGAAAACAAATAAATTAAATTAGGGAGATATTCTCCTATCTTTATAAATTGAATTATGATAATAATTATCCTAAATCTAATCTACGTTCAAAATTTCTCCCACGGAATGGCCAACGTGAATAAAGATAAAACAAATTAGCCTACTAGTTCCCCAAGAGCTTAATCGAAATTTGACTCAATCCAATTAGTTGTTGAGGTGAGATTTCTTATATAATGGAATCTCGAATCAACAACTGGGTCACAAAAATTAAAACAAATTATAATCATATTGAAAAAAAATTAATTGAGAAAATGTTACGAGTTTTGCGAGATTGAAAAAGGAAATACAGTGGTTGGCTAGAGCCCTGATACCTTGGATAATCCGGGCATACAAAAACTTCGTCCCGCCACTTATTACTCTTTGCTAGGAAACGTTGATAATGTAACAATTGTGAGTGCGTCAAAGGCAGCTTCGCTACCGAGACTGCTCTGGCTTGGATCACTAAGTCCAGTGAGCTGCCGTTAGAAGGTGTCTGCTCATCATTCGGTGTATCTTGGTCCCTTTCGTTTTCATCTTCCTTACCCTTCCTAGTTCTCCCAGCTGTTTGACTACGGCCGTTAAATAAAATTCATTTTAATTTCAGTCGGTTTAATAAACTTATAACCGAATAACAACTTTCCTTATTTCACATCACATATTTATATAAAATTAAATACATAGTAAATGTTGGATCACAAAATGACGAGTTAAAGTTGGCTGGTAGTGTTATTTTCCTCTGCTCCGTTTGGGAGACGGAGAAGTTGAATCCGTGCTCTTTCCACTTTTCCAGGTTTTGACTTTTTGGGCAGCAGCCGATATGCAGTTATCGCGCAGGTATACCCCCGCTGCCTCCAAAATTTAAAGATTTTTACTTTGAGAGCACAATAAGTTTTCGCGCATCTGGCTGATCGGTTATCGCGCCTATATTGATTTTAAAGTACAGTTAATATTTTAAAGTGTAATTATTGATTTAAAAGTGCAAAAATGTGCAAACTGCATTTCTGACCCTAGTCAGAGGTATATCTTGGTTATTCTTAATATATTGTCGAGAGATCATATATGAAAAAAATGTGTTCAATGACGACACACAAGAATATGTAAAACAGTCGAGGAAAACATTTCTTTTTGATACTATTTTTCGATTTTTAAGGAATCTTTTAAGGAACATTGAGAACGCGACGTAATTTGTCAAGACATCCTTCATAAAAAAGTTGCGTCTTGATTCAACTAAGAAGATGGTGAAATAAAATCTTCGAAAAGTGTTTTGGTTATTCCAGGTATTAAGAAAAGGTAGAATCAATCAATAATTCTCAGAAATTCGGCCATGATCGAACAGACTACCAAATTTTCACCATTTTTATTTATGACAGTTCATCGAAAAATCAACATATTTTGATGGGACTTTAAACTTTCTGAAGTAGATTTGAATGAAAATCTGAAATCTTTGTTCAAACATATAATATTACTGTACGAAATATGAATATTTGTTTAAATAAAATCGTTTTATTAATATATAGAGCCCATATGAATAGATATATTGTTGCAAATGTTTTTGTTTTAGATGTGATTAATGACAGGAATCTCAAGTTTTTGTTTAAAAATAAAATATTTGCACCGGAAATTCAAAATTTTAAGTTTGACTCAGTGAAATATATAAACAATGTTTCCAAAATATTAATGTAAATGGATTTACAAAATGAAGCTGTTAATCAAATTGTCAGTCCTAGTGGTAGTGACAAAACGCTTTTAGTATAGAAATTGTTGCAATCTCATCGATTTGTTGAAAAATTCAACAAAATATATTGGCATCGAGGTTCGGAAACTGAAAGTGGTTTGACTCATTCTGAATTTTGTAAAATTCCAACGAAAATCATAAAAGGATTTGATAAAGATTGGACAAAACCTTTACAAAAGCGAGATATAATCATCATTGACGATTTATATCAAGAAGCTAACATAGAAAGGGAATTTAATAATTTGTTTACAAAAATTTCGAGACATGTTGGAGATACAGTTGTTTTTATAACACAAAATTTGTTTCATCAAGGAGGAAATCATAGAACAAGTAATTTAAATGTGCATTATCTAACAGTTTTTAAAAACCCTAGAGATGCAACAATTATTGACTTTCTAGCCAGACAAGCATATCCTAACAATAGGAAATAGCTACTCGAAGCATTTCAAGATGCAACAAAAAATCCCCATGGGTATTTATTTATAGACTTTACTCAAAAATGCTCAGATGATTTACAAGTACGTACAGATATATTTAATAAAAACGGTTCAATAACATATAAACAAAGTTAAACAAAAGAAGAATTTGAATAATGTCGTTTCAGAAAATAATTGTTAAACCATCAAAGAAACGAAATTTAAAGAATGAGATTTTAAAACGTATAAAGAGAAAAATAGGCGTTAAAATTCTTCCAAAAACTAGTTACACTGAACCCAAACAGTTTCGATTATCGAAACAAAAACCTAAAGAATTTAAAGCATCTAGACAAGTTAAGATTCGAAGGAGTTTACCGTATTTTACTTCATTGACGAATGCTCCAAAACAATCAAGAATGACAATTTTGCAAACAATTCCGACATTTGTGATTGAAAATTTATTGGATGTTATAATGAAAGTTGTAGATGGTAAGTTAAATATTAGCAATGCAAAGAAACAACTTTTGAAAAAACAAAAAATCGCTTTTATCTCTTGTAAATAGTAAAAATAAGACTCAAATGAGAAAATTAATGTGTAAACAACATGGAGGTTTCATAGCTGCATTGCTACTTCTTATATTATCTTTATTAGGTGGAGTTGGTTTATTTGGAAGTCGAAGTTCATAAACAATTGGTTGTACTCCATTGTTACCAGATTTCAAACTTGATTTCAATTCAAATTGTTGTAATGGAGAAAATTTGGACAAATCCAAAAGAGCCAGCATCTTTGGGAGGAATCGAACGACTAATGAAATCAGTTAAAAACTAAAAGGAAAAAACACAAAATTTGTTGTCAAGCCAACTTGCATACAGTTTGAACAAACCCCTGTTAAAACGATTCCCGACATTATCATACAAAAAATTCGGCATTGATGATCTATGACAAATGGATTTGACGGAAATGATCCCAGATTCGAGTATCAACGAAGGTTACAAGTATATTTTGACCGATATTGATGTATTTAGCCGCTTTGCAAGAGTTATTCCTGTTAAATCTAAATCTGCTAATGAAATAGTTCAAGCTATCAAGACTTTATTTGACGATGGACATCCTGATAATTTACAAACAGATTTGGGTAAAAAATTTACAACAGTAAAGTAAAACAAATTATAAAAGAAAATCATGTAAATCATTATACAGTACATTCTCAGTAAAAAGCAGCACACGTCGAACGATTTAACCGAACATTGAAAGATAAATTGGAAAAGTATTTCGTACATCAGGGTAGTAAAACATGTATATATGTTTTATCAAATCTAATTTATTCATATAATCATTCATCACATCGCGGTTTAAATGGATTAAGACCTGTTGATGTTTCAACTGATAATCAAATAAAGTTATGGTTATCTCGACAAACCATAAAATCAAAGAAACCAAAATACAAAATTGGAGACTATGTGAGAATATCAAAAATTAGCGCTTCTCCATTTAATAAAATCTTTGATAGCAATTGGAGCGATGCAGTTTTTACAATTACAAAGATTAATACAAGTCAAGATTAATAAGTCTTGTAATGTATGTCATTAAAGATTATGATAACAATGAAGTTATAGGAAAATTCTATGAACAAGAATTGCAAGTCATTCCACAACCTACGTTATTTAGAATACAAACAATTCTAAAGACAAAAGGAAAAGGTAGACATAATCAATATTATGTCAAGTGGCATGGATATGAAAACCTTACTTGGATATTGGAATCTCTACTAAAATGAATAAAAGTAATTTTTACATTATCTTACCCAGCAATAGCTCTCCTTTAATTCATCCGAATTACTATGCCAGTAAATTTATCGTTGAACTTCAAAATCCAATCTACTTGAAAGGTAATTGAGAAGTGTCCTTGTTGGAATTTACATTTTAATATAATCTCTTTCCTTTTTACAGTAAATTCAAGATTGAATATGATACTACGTAGACAGTGTCACAAGATGTTAAAATCAAAATATTTAATGGAAACTATGAATTGGTCAATCACAAAAATACAAATATACTAATATATGTTGAAAATCGATATTTATATTTACAGTGTTTGAAGAAACCATTTCAATTTTTATTTGAAACATTAATTTATGCTAAACACCTAGGATTTACTCTATTACGCAATACTTTCGATGAAAGAGTGAAAATAGATCTAAACTCTCTTCGAAAAACTGATAATATTAGAGAATTCAAATTTCAACTCTTGTACAAAACACTTGAACATGTATGCACTTTCAAAGATGATTTATATATTAAAAATCTTGATCAATTACAAGTTTATTTAACGAATCATTGTGCAAAGGTCTTTTACTATTGTTGTACTGGAAAATGATAAATTTTTTAAATTCCAAATAAATTCTAATATTAGTCAAGTTAAATATGATCAGAATTTGGTAAAAAACATTAGAATTATCAAAAGAAATATATTTGCAAAATGGGCAGACTAATGAAGGAACATCAAAACCGAAAATAATCAAACTTCATCAACAAATGTTCATATATAGCAATATTGTTGAACCTATAATTGTAGAGGATGTTAGCGTTCCTCTATTGAAATCAGTATGGATTGAAAAACACGATCAAGATGAAGTGATACAAATAACAATTGAAAATCCTATGTAAATTAATATACGTGAAAATTCTGGAAAATTGATAAATATTTCAAAGAATTCAAAAACTCACTTGACATTACATTTTCGAAAGGTAAATTACTAATCGCTATATTGTTTCTCTGTATAGTGATAGTCAATCAGGCGGAGAATTACCATATTTTGTTGGTAAACAATATGGTTCGAGTTGGTTGCAAACAATCAGAAGATTCGCACTTCCCATACTTAAAAAGATTGGTTCTTTTGATAAAGCAGCAAAGGATATTGTTATGGAAGATCAAAAGATACTACAAACATTTAAAAGACATGCAATGGAGGAAATCGGAAAATTATTACCAAGTACAGCCAAAGTTTGTTAACCGAATGAAACTAAAAAATCATCACCATCATCAACTCAGAAAATTACACTACTACAAATTCTCCATAAACGTCGAAGATCTCGTATAAATAAAATATGGAAAGGACGTGGAACATTATTCAAAAATGATGACGTGCGGTAAAACTAATTATCTATTTTTGATCGTCCATCTCCACAAGTAGTAATTGAAACTGGAATATTTGATGATGTGTTTCCTATGAATTTAATTACAGATTCTAGAAATGATGTTGAATTTTACATTAACGGTTCACAGACAGAATATCTAGATTTAAACGATACTCTATTATCCATTCAACTGAAAGTTTTAGATAAAGACAAGAAAGATTTGGCAGATGGTGCAGATGTAATACCTAGCTACTTCTTGTTTCATACTCTATTTAAAGATGTTATTCTTGGTTTTAATAATATTAAAATCGAAGGTGGCAACAATGCTTATGCACACAAAGCTTTAATTAAAACAATTTTAAACTAAAATGGAGATACAAAGAGTATTTGTCTTGCACCAATAGGTTATGTAAGTAAAGAATTTAGGAAAACTTGGATTGCGAAATCGAGATTGTATTCAATGTGCTCATTATTACAACTAGACATTATGGACCAACCAAAGTATTTACTTCCAGGTGTTAATATACATTTACGTATGAAAAGATCAGATTCAAAATTTTGTTTAGACACGACTGTAGCTGGAGCAGCATCGAAATATCAGTTGATTGACGCAAAATTTGTGGTTCGCGAGTACAAGTTGAATCATCTGTCTTGGCAGGTCATCAGATTGGTCTTAATTCACAATATGCAATTTATCCTGTCAAAACCAAAGAAATTGTTACATTTGCAATAAGTAAAAATTCATCATCTTTGTATAAAGAGCAAATATTTGGTTATAAACGTTTGCCAAATTTTGTTCTTGTAACATTTCAAACAGAACCTCAATATTATGGTTCATATACAGAAACTAACTCAAAATTTGAACATTTCAGTATAACTTTATTAACCTTACCAAATAAGTCTGATTATCGACAATGATAATTATTCTGCGACATGCAATCTATAGTTACGAAATATGGGCTATTTAGACAAAAATTTAAATTATGGAATCGAAACTATAGATTTTAAAAAGAAATACCCTTTCTTTACATTTAATTTGGCTTCAGATTTTGATTCGAATCAATCACAATTACCACAGAATGGAAATATGAGACTTGATATAAAATTCAGCAAAGCTCTAACCTCACCTGCATATGTAATTATTTATGGAGTTTTAGAGAGTGATATTCAAATTTCTGCAAATCGAACAATTTTAGTTTAAACAAAGTTGATGTTTTGAAATGCTGATGTATGGAGTAAGTTTAATTCATGACAAGTGTTTTACTAAATTAGTTCTATTCAGAGTAGTGGGATGTGTCACCGCTAGATCGTGTCACCGCTGGATCAACTCCCCCGGGGGGGGGTAAAAAAATTTTTTTTTCTAAGTGTTAAAGTACAAAAATTTTTTAAGACAAAGACCAAGACTCATTCAAGGTCATTGAAACAAAGACCATGACTCATTCAAGGTCATTTAAAATTTCTCAAAGCCATTGGATGACTCATCATATTTTTTCATGGTCATTCAAACAAAGACCACGACTCATCAAAAGTTTCTCAAGGTCATTCAAACAAAGACCATGACTCATCAAAAAATTTCTCAAGGTCATTTAAATTTCTCAAGTTCATTCAAAAAATTTTCAAGGTCATTTAAAATTTCTCAAGGTCATATTATTTAAAAAAAATTTTAAATTAAAAATGACTACTTATAAAAATAAGTAGTGTTTTTTAATTATTAATATATTTTTTTAATTATGAAACACTATCGGAAGCAACTTATATATTCTACGCGCAAAATTACATTTTCGGCACGCTGCACCAAGATATTTACCTGTAAAGTGACAATGGTCTTTAGCAGGATTTACAATTGGTTTCTTGCAAAGATAGCAAGTTCTACATGATTTAAATTCTCGTTGTTCAGCGAAAGTCATAAAACTTATCAACTTTTTCCCTTCAACATCATAATAAGGTAGGACAATTGTGACAGCAATTTCCTCTACTTTTTTAAGAAATAAAGAAATGCAGTCAGGTCCATAAAATTCAAAATATTGTTGTGTTTTTGTGTAGTTATTTATTAGTAAAAGGCCTGCTGAACTAGGCATATGAATTTGGTGATGTCTAACATCAGGTGGTAAAACCGACTCGAAATCGGCATAAATTACATAGGGAGGGGTGATGGTTTTAGAATAATTTTCAAATTTTAAATTTTTGTTATCGGGTAATGTGTAAAGGGTTGTACCCGTCTGATTTTTAGCGCATAGAGCTACATGTTTATTAAAGGCATTATCCAGCCTGAAACCATTTAGGCAGTGTGGGCACCATTTGCATCTAATTTGAACTGGACAATCAGGATTCTGATGACAATTCATTAATTTATTCAGATCACTCACCGCGGTGATTCCTATCACTTTTCTCTAATAAAAGCAAATAAATAGGTGTTCCGCCAATGACCTTTGAACGATGAATTATACTTAAATGAGGATGATGGAAGACATAACTATCAGGAACCTCGTCAATTATCACAGTTGGAGTATAAGAAAGGACGTTTATTGCTAAATTTAAACTGTCATTTTTCTTTTCAAATTTGGGTATATTTATTAATTTCATTGGATAATCCGTAATTTCGTCATATACTAAGTCGTTTAAAAACTCGGTGTATTTTGCAGGTCTAGTCCGATTTTCTAAAATTAAATCTTTTTTAAGAATTGTCAGAATGCTATAAAGGAAGCATTTATCGTCGGTATTTTTAACATTTATAATAGCTTTTTTAGATACAATAGCAGAAGGAGTCTGAATATATCGATGACCTGATAAACGACTAATTGGGGAAAATTTGGTAAGTATAAAATCTATTTCTAAAATATTGATTACTCTCCATCCACTGCCTAAATGGGTGAACTTTTCTATTTTTTCATTGAGTTTATTAACTCCTTCAGATAAAAAACCATCTGAAAATTTTTCTGCGTTGTTGGAAAAATAATTATCGCGGATTTCCCCATCTTTTTCAAACTCTATTAAAACAGCAAATTGAATTTTAACATCACCCCCCATCTTTCCAATCTCATCAATTAATTTAGAACTGATTCTCTCAGTTAACATTATTTTTATCAGTCGCGCCTCTGATGTATCAAATTTAATTGTTTTAATTGCGCCGTTTAAATTAATTTGTATTATAGGTTCTAATGAACCACCAACTTGATTAATAGTATTATTAACAATATCTATATTATTTATAATATCTACATTATTTATAATATCTACATTATTTACAATGTCTGCAATATTTATAATATCTGAATTATTTACAATATCTGCATTATTTATAATATATGCATTAGTAATAATATCAATATCTACATTATTTATAATATCTACATTATTAATTGATTCGTCATCAATGATTTCAATGACTTCGATTTTTATAAGTTTATTTGGTATTTTAGATGGCATATGTTCAGCAGGTCTTTTATTTTTAGTTATTTTTGTTGGGTGTATATTATTTATAATATTCATAATATTTACATTATTTTTATTACTGATACGAAACAGATCCTTTTTAATTATTTTAAATGAATCTAAATGGTCTTTGTGAATGTTATAAAAAGCTTTGTATTTTATGAGCTGGGATGTTTTGCATACAGGGCAAATAAAAAACCTAATGCAATTAAATCTATGGACATAGTATTGTTTCATTTTTTCGTGACATATTTCACCATGATTCTTTGAGATCATGCAATATTTTGGGTAAAATTTACCTGATAAAATAATAATAAATTAAATAACTTGTATTAAAAAAAATATATATATATAATTATTTTACAATATTTCATAAAATTATCTTTCATTATTATACAATTCTATAACATAAAGACTTGTATAATATTAAATGATAATTCTTATATAGTCAAATGTATTAGACATGGCTTTGCACTTGTTTTTGCATAAATATTGCAACATTCGCGAATCATTCATTATTATGCAAGTTTATAACATAAAGACCTGTTAATAATAAATGTTTCAAATTATAGGGTGAATAGCATGTCACTGCAGATTATTATTATTAGCAAATTATAGGGCGAATAGCTACATGCTTACTGTAGACTATTATTATCATATAAAATAGACTTGACAATTGAGTATTGACTATTATGGCATTATTAATTTCAAAGAAAGGTATTTTATCCAAAGGATAAACTCCTAAAAACTGGTGACCAAATAGCTTTTTCGCGATTCGGTTAAGCTGAATAGTAGTAGGATGTGTCACCGCTAGATCGTGTCACCGCTGGATCAACTCCCCCCTGGGGGGTAAAATTTTTTTTCTCTAAGTCTTAAAGTACAAAAAACTTTTAAGACAAAGACCATGACTCATTCAAGGTCATTGAAACAAAGACCATGACTCATTCAAGGTCATTGGATGACTCACCGAACACTTTCAAGGTCATTAAAACAAAGACCATGACTCATTCAAAGTCATTGGATTACTCATCAAACACTTTCAGGTCAATGAAACAAAGACCATGCCTCATTCAAGGTCATCTTCGTTAGTTTCAAAGTTGTCGAAATTATTTAAGCTTATTGTATACAATAGAATTAGATATCAAGAACCATTATCTGTTACATGTGGACAACATTGTATTGTTTGGTTATGTTTTGAGTTTAATAAATATTAATTGGTGTTGCTGATTTCTTTATTTTCGAAAATAACTAAAATAATACAGTTTCTGTACAAGTTTCATTAAGTAACATCAACAAACGTTTCAGAACATGTACATAATACAAAAATTTACATAACTGAAATGAAATTGTTTGAAGATGTTTGATTGAGGATTGAAAAATTTAGGAATGATTGATTGTAAATATTTGTTTTTATTTTATTGATGGATTGAAGAATTAGAGAAATTGTTGAAAATATTTGATTGGAGAAATGTCAAATTGAAGATTTTGTATAAATGTTGGAAATATTTGAAGTATATTTATTTATTTTTGTTTGGAAAAAATTATTGAAATGTTGGATTGAATATTTTTTTTGAATGGAGATGTTTGAAATATTTGAAATTGTTTTTCTTTTTTTGGAAATGAAAACGACAGTTGTTTGATTGAAAATGTTTGTTGATGTTAAAAAGGATTGTATTTGATTACGCATACTCACACACAGACAACAAATTTGTCACTTATTCATCCAAAAACATCATTATCATTATTATCAACAATATTCATACCCTACTGCCCATATGAAAAACTTTTGTTCCGAACCACTCAGACTCTTTTATTGTCCTTATTTGATAAAGCTGTCTTTGTTGTTTTAATAGTTATAAGTTGATGGTATTTTGATCCTATACGTTTTTGATGAACCTTTGGGATTATAATTTTATTATAACAGTCAAGGTATGACATACCGTTTTGCATATAAATGAAAGGAGGTTCAAGATAAATATTCCTCTTATTGCCTTGCCTTAAAACCAAACTTTGCAAACTTATTTGATGTCCAGTGCATCAGGATAAGTGTATAACAATGTTAATTTGACACTGTTTTTACACTTACTTGGCACTGAGAGAAATCTAGCGCCTCCTGGCATAGTACTGATGAGAATCATTAGCTCGAAACTAGTAAACTATTGAGAAATATACTGGATATCACTTAATGTATTGTATATTCTTTCAATATAATTAGAAATAGTGATCAAAACAAAGAATGTCTTGATTTTGCTCGTTGATAATTTTATTCTTTAATTGTGCTGGTGTTCTTATATGTTGATGACGACTTATTTCCGCAAATCTGGTGACTTTGAAATTTATTTCTAATATCCGATTCAAATGCCAGCTGCTTCCTAGTTTAGATCTAATCGAAATTTTCTCATTTAATGAGTTTATTCCCTCATTCAGAAAATTTTCATTCAACTTTGTGGTTTTATTTGATAATCTTGCAGTTTTCATATGCCTATCTTTGACAAATTCTGCGTTGATACCGAATTGAATATTAACACTTGGCATTTCATTTAAACATGCATTTAATTTTTCAATAATATCTGCGGAATTATAATTTTTTGAATGTTATAACCAGAATGGTCGAGCGTGATAATTCTATGTGATTTATACGAATCACATTCAACCTCCGGTTCATCGATTATTCCTGTCCCCGTTTGAAATTCATTTCCTTCATAAACAATCGAGTACTGATCTGCGTAGTCAGTACTATCACTGTCAACGTTTGATTGAATTTCAACTAGATCATAGAAATTTAGTTTTTCTATTATTTTAAATGACCCAAGCATAATATCTATTACTTCTTCATATTCGATACTTAGTATTTTGATTCCCTTTTCTCTACAACTTAAACTATCGATTTCGCCTTCCCCATGTCTTGAACATCTGTTACGGTCTGGTTCCTCTTCTTGAATTGAATTTTCGTCCTCAGAATCTGTTAACTTAATTATTTCAGATTGTTGATCATCTTAAGAGTCTATTATTTCTATTACCTCTGGAAAATCCTCCGTGATTTTGCTTTCTTTTCGACATTTTTAATTTTGTAATATTTGTAATGAGGCTTTCCTTTTGAACAGCGTATCCTTTCGAACCATAAATTGATTTAAATGCGCCTTATGTGTGTTGTAAAAGGTTAGGTAAAGGTCGGAACATAAGGTCTCGCAATTCGGACATAAAAAATAAATTTGTTGGTAATGTTTTTTTTTATAATATTCTTGCATGTTTTTGTGACATGATTTTCTATAGTGAGGTTAGTGGTTTCTAACCTTGACCCCTTTACATACAATACCTTCTGCCCTCCAATGGTTACCCGTTGCTAGGCAACGTTGGAACTGTAACCACTGGTTATGAGACCGCCAAAGGTGAGCTCTACTGGAGAACTGCTAAGGCCCGTCCTCATGGTGGGTCCAACGCACTACCGATAGAAGGTCTATGTGCGATTTCTTATTCTAGAATCAAGTAATTTAAGAACCCCACTCGCTCCATTTCAATTCAACAGATTTGTTTGCCAGATCAATTGTTTAATAAACCAAAGAAAAATTTACAAGAAAAATTTATTTGTTATCACACCAATGAATTGTTAATCCAGCCAAGCTTCAACTTTAATCCCCTATTTGCTGTGCACGGCGTTTCGCACGTTCCGCTTTCCCTGGGCACCACTGAGAACGCTTCGCCGACGCCGGCTTGGTCGTACCCGTTGCCTCCTTGTACGCTAGTTGGGCCAGCGTGAATACTAACGAATAAGTTACGGCGTTACCTTCCTGACAAGCCGATGGAGCCCCTTCCAAACTGCGTATCTGTGTTTTCTGAGTTTGACCGAGTTGTTTTTCCTCCGCCCATCCACGCTGTGCGGCGGTCAATCGTTGTTAAATCGCTTTCATCTTTGCGGGTTCCACCCACGATGCTCGGATCTTCTAAATCGCTCGGGTTATTTGGAGTAACTGGCGGTGAAGCTCTGCATTCTCCCTGCGTGATTTTACTAACTCCTTGCTTAGAGTCTGGAGCGGATCCGTATCTACAATAAAACTATTCGCTAACAATTCCTCAACTTTGAATATGAAATTCTCATCATCATTTTTTATTACGTCAGTATATTATTATTTGCCTAAGGTTGAATTACAAAAAGAATCGACTGGGTCTCGAACTAAATGCACCATCTAAATAGTCCTAGTTCATTACCACTGCGTCAGTCTTCGAGGATTAAAAATTATATGAGTTTTCAATAATCAAAGAACTAAGATCTTTGCAATTTAAAGATTTATTTTTAGACATAAGCTTCTTATCTTCGCATTTGATTTCGGCGACAAGAATCTGAATCGAACCTGGATTGACCCCGAGCATATGAATGTTCTTGTCGTCCCGCCGGACTTCTGTCAGAGTCCTGCATGTCTTTCGGTAGCAATCTTCTAGGGATCACTACATCCATGGGAATTGTAGGTTTGCCAACGCGGGATCGTCTAATTCATAGGATACGCCGTAGGATGGAGCATATCCGTTGGTGCTGGGGATTATCCCGGCGGCAATATCTGCGTTTATCCTGGCTAGGCGCCGTCTAGCCATGGTCATCTGCCAGTTCGTTTGCCGTTGATGAAGTTCGAGGCAAGACAGAGTGAATTCCGCACGTTGTCGAGTTTTGCGGGCTGGATTGCGGCCTGGCTCCCTCTTGATAGCCACGTACGGAAGATCTGCTCCCGAAATCGAAAATCCCACGTCCCACATTGCTTGTCGGCATCTGGCTGCCGATCGTGCTGAAAAACGCAACGTAATACAAGACGCATCGATCCAAGACCCGTCTATAAAAATGAATTATAACATACATGGTTCTAAATGTAGTTTTTAATTAATGAAAAGTATTGTGACTTTTATTAGTAGATTTCTCGATTGTGTTAGTACTTATCGTGATGTTTGGATTATTTTTCCTACATTTGAGTGACGGTATCCGGTCAAGATATCCTGGTGATTAGGGTCTCATCCACGGTCATTCGACTTGACTCTTAGGATGTCTTTATCGAATAGTCGGTAATACGGGAATTGTTTATCAAGGCTTTTGGCTCCGTTTCCTCACCGAAGTTTATCTATTTCACCCCTGTCTCAATTTTGTAACCAACATGTAAATATAAAGATATTCGCAAATAATACGGGTCTTTGTCTAGTACCGTGGCAAGCCGTAATATGAGTATCGATCCGTTCAGTAGCATAGGAAATGAGAATCTATATTTACGTGTAGAGGGCTTCTGGGTTATCGGTCGGATAGTTGTGTATAGAGTTGATTCATCCCTCGTTTGATGATTTACAGGTTATGAACAGGTTTATTTACGATAATCAGGTGGATGGTGGATATTCTATATCATATTAAATAAGACAAGATGAAATGTTTCATATTGCAGATTTTTATTTGGCATAATAAATGCTCTTATGAAACTGTTAATCGATCCTTCCAACTCAAATTCCTCAGTGTTCTTTCCTCGGGTAGGTTTCGGAAGTTTGGTTCATTCAAATCGAGACATCGCATAAATTCTCATGGACAAAATTAGTCCAAAGAAAATTTTATTAATCAATGCGACTATACCTGCATATCTATTTTCTCTTCCCTTTGCTGGTCCCTCCCTTTGGACTTCTCCTCGCCGATGAGCACAGCTGTCCTTTTTCATCTTCGGAGTCATGAGTAAGTGGTCCTCTGGTACTTTCATTTCTCGTTTATGTTTTATCGAAAGGCAAATGACTAAATCTGTTTATGACTGACTATATATACCTCCTCATGTCAGCATGCCCATTTGTCGATATTGATCAGAATAATTTTCTACCCTCGGTGACGTGGCATTTCAATTTTCTCTAGGATTTCTAGTTTTATTTATAAAATGTGTTGATTATACACGCTTTCTTTAATTTAACATTCCTCGTTTGCTGACGTGTCGAATACATATTTGATCACGTGATCTGTGTGGTTATGCTTGTCCATTCATATTGGAACAACTCATTTTTAGTTATTATATTCCACTTTCCTGATTATTCTATTCAAGGCCAACTCTGGTAAGTATTCTTTTCATATTTTCTCAGTGAATTATGTTTACCAGCTCTCAAGTCCATTTACTGCCGTGGCCCTCTACAATCCCGTGTTCACTACGACGTCCATGTGCTCGAGCTTCCAGAATGTCATCAATGGTTGTGATTATCATGTGGTATTTAGCAAATTTATGCCTACTCGCAGTGTTATGGATGAGAAAACCGATTGTCTGGGATAGAACGTATTATAACAGCCGTTTATTTATGAAGCATGATGTCACAGACTACTTTGATCCTCGACTTGATTGTTAAGGAAACGTAATACTCTGTGCTTTTCTTTTATGGATGATCTTTTTGGTTTATTTTCATTAATTCTGTGCGACGTAAACTATTATTATTATGGTTGGTATTTATGTATAATTCTCAGAAGAAGTTAATACAAAGATATTTCAACTACCTTATCTAATAATGAATGACTGAATTTATGGAACCTCGCTCATACTGGTATGATTGGTATTGCACGGTGCTATCCTTTTTTACTTTATTTACATTAGTGTAACCATGAATCTATTACCGACGAAGTTTGGTATTATTAATTTTATTTTACCTTAAATTAATTATACTTTTGAATATTATTTGGTTAGGTTTCTTTATTAATTGTTTATGGATTACTGTTACCCTATTTCACTAACTCTATTTCATTTAACTCACCTCTTTACTCAAACCCGCATCGTAGTAACATGTACGTCAAAGTTTGGTTATTTAGTTAATTACAATATCCTCGCACCCCTTATTGAGCCATGCTTTTATCCAAATTTATTTACCGTCTTTAGGGATTTTAGTATTTTATTTAAGATAATTTTTTCACCCTTGAACATTTTTATCCCACCACGGCTGATGATTCTAGTCGTTGTGTCAGGTTATTCATTTTATTTTAATACTATCATTATGAAGGTCTTTAATTCCGATTATTATCTCTTTTCCTTATTTGCTTTTGAGATTCATTTTTCAACGTTAGCGTTATTGATATTAGAGCTTTTAATTAGGCGCTTTACTTTTAGTTATTCAATTTTATGATTTATTTTTAATGTGAACATTATCAATGTTAAGGCTTTAAATTGGAGTTGCGATTTTAAATTATTCAGTGATTTTCGACATTAACATTGTCGATGTTAAGGCTTTTAATTTGGAGTTTCAGTTTTTAAATTATTCATTTTTATGATATTTTTTCGACGTAGCAACGATTCTCTGCTCTTTTCCCACACTCACTTCCTTTATTTGACCTTAGGGTTAGAAATGTTGATATTATGATATTACGAGTGCCCACTGGACTACTCGGTGTAAATGATTTTGAGCCGATGAGTAACGTGATTTTAGGTCGATTTTTCGGGAACTGAATGACGAAGTGGCAGCCAAAAGACTACTCCTCCTATCTTCCCCTATAAGTGGCATGTATTGACGTTTGAGTTCCTGCGTTACGCACGCCGGAACCTTTACGCCCACGAGATATTGGCGGATGGATCGCACTTACACATCTCGATAGGTATATAGATTTTACTGACTTGCGGTGATGTTTCGGCGGTGGGCCGGAAAAATTTCGACATAATATAATGCATCTTATCGAATCATATATTTCATAAACATTATTTTAGCATGGTTAATCATCAGCATTCCTAATAATATTTCCCAATACATGAGTTCAAGTAGAGCTTACTTGAGATTTCTTTAACGCCGTATGGAAAAATTGTCGATAGTTGTCCACTTGAATTGCTCGCAAAAGTTGTACACACTTGGTATATAAGCATTAAATTCTGTGAAAATGAATTGGTATATATACCTGTTCTGTGACCCTAACCTTGCGTGATAAATTTACTTCGATTAAACAAAATTTGACCTTGAAATTATTTGTATAATCTAACTCTAAATTTTTATTATTTTCTTGTTTTAGTTTGACAATTCATTTCTTTAATTTTTTTTTACTTGAATTATTTCCAACAAAAATCATTTAATTTTACTTACACTTTTCATTAATTCTTGCTTTTTAAAATAAATTGTCAATTTTCGGTCAAATCTTTATGTTATTTTGTTATTTTTATGTTTATTTCGTGCTGATCTTGGTGCATCTTGTTATTATTTTTATGTTTTTGATTTTATATTTTAATTATATCTTTCTCACATTTTAAGGTTGTTGAATTGATGTTTATGGGTCTGATTTTAAATCCGTCTGTTATATTTGCGTGCTATTTCCAATTCATTTAAACAAAACGCAGTGCTGGCCCAACACTATTGTTGGGCCAGAACACAAACGGCCTTGAGAATTGTTTAAATGAATCGGTAATACACACGCAAATACAACATGCAGATTTAAAATCGGACCCATAGAACATCAACTAACCCTGCTAAAATATGATAAAGAAAATAATTAAATATAAAATCATAAAACACAAAAATAAATTAAAATAATAACAAAGTGCAACAAGATCCGCACGAAATAAGCATAAAAATAACATGAGAACATAAAATTTGACCGAAATTCGACAATTTATCAAACAATGCGAAAATCCATAAAAATGGAACAAAAATTAAATAATTTGCATAGGAAACAATTCAATTAAAAAATTGAAAAAAAATTGTCGAATTAAATTACAAAAATAATAAAATTAAGAATAGAATATACTAGAAAATCACAAGGTCAAATTTTGTTTTACTAAATCAAATTTAACACACAAGGTTAGGGTCGTACAGTAGGTATATATACCGATTCATTTTCACAAAAAAGAAAAAAGCGGTTTTTAACCAACATTAGTTTTCAATCTGAAAAATCGGTTTTCTAATCATAACCAGTGGAAATCAGAAATTTTAAAATATGAGTGAGAGAATGCTCGGAAACTCTCTCCACGTCGCGTCCATGCAACCTCGAACGAGCTCTGCTTCGACGTCGGCGTGGGGAGAGAGTTATGATGTGCTATTAATGAACTTATGACGACTATGACGTACTATTAATGAAATTATGACTACTATGATGTACTATGTGGCAATAAACGTATTTAAACGAAAAATGAATTTTCTTTTTTTCGAAATTTTTCCGGCCCACAGCCGACACATCATGTAAGATATCCACTTTGTACATCCCATCGAACTCTGTAAGTGCGTGTATAATCGCCAATAGTTCGAGCCCGTGAAGGTTCCAGCGTGAGAACGCAGGAACTAAAACGCCATCACTCAAATCCCATAAACTCGACCTAAATTATTACTGATAAACGGCTCAAAATCAAAAAACACCGAATAGTTCAGTGGGCACTTATTAATTTGTAACATAAACACAAACGCGCCTAGGATCAAATAAAAGGGATGGTGACGGGAAGTCAGAGAATAAAATCGTTGCTATAGCTTTCTAATATCGTGCCATAAAGAAATTCATTTGAAATCAAAATTTGAAAATAACACGACTAACGTAAAGTTTTTAAATGAAAATTAAATTGTCAAATTGAATGCATAATGTTAAAATGAATGTGTTAAGCGAAACAAAAATTTAGGTGGCACATGAGGACCCACAAAGTAAAACCGTAACGCTAAAATCCTCCGACATTGTATAATAAGGAGATATTAATCGAAATTAAACTTCAAAATTACTATTTAAAATGTAAAGATTCTAGACGAAGTTAAATTTTGCATTAAAATTAAAATTTTTCAAGATTTTTAAATAAAACTAGGACTAAAATTCACAAATAACGATTTGAAATAAAAACTGTGCCACTAATTGATGAATATAAAGAGCCTTGGTGAAGTTAAGTCATAAAGTAAAATTATAAAGGTTTGTAGAGGAACCAACCCCTAATTAGTTAACACCCCCACGAAAAAAAATGAATGCGTCGAACAGGATTAATTTTTGAGGTACCATCCAGACCCGAAAAAATTGAAATGTAAAGTCTGCAAGGAAATCCAAATGCAACCGCCGTCAATTTATAGGGTTTTCCCCTCAAACAAATCTTAACGTGGTAATCACTGTGAGACGTACTGGAAATATGTCCGAGAAATGCTAAAGCTCTAGATTAATGCCCAACCTCACATGAGAGAAAACTGCCATAAATCCACGGGCGGAACTCAGTACAAACATAGTTAAAATAAAAATCCATCCTGTCAACGAGAATACGACTGAACTATTAACAGCAAGGTATAATCAAGTCGCTTACTGTAGGATCATAATAAGGGGCATAGAAAAACGCGTACACGATTTTATTAACAACTTTCACCAAAATCAAAACCACGCACAGTAAATAGAATATGAAAGTCAAATAAAATGCACATGAATAAGTAGCACCGAAGTTCCGCGAGTACCTAGGAACGATTTCCACGC
This sequence comes from Schmidtea mediterranea, assembly GCA_022537955.1. NCBI lineage: Eukaryota > Metazoa > Platyhelminthes > Tricladida > Dugesiidae > Schmidtea > Schmidtea mediterranea. The sequence goes on along the minus strand of CM039680.1, from coordinate 262,400,064 downwards.
GGTGAGTGCTTCAACCCCATTGACCCATTGGAATACCTGGAACCGGCGACGAGAGAAGCTCCGCGACATGTGCGGCTGACGAGAGTATATGTGGGCAAGCACAGATTGGAATAAATCTAGAAATGAATATCTTCATCATTAAAGTTTCCGCTAAAAATAATTCACTCACGCGTTTCCAGTAAACCGAACTTAGTAATAGTCCTCAGGGGAAATTAAATTGCAACTAATGCGATTTAGAGAATTCAGATGATTAAATAAATTCACGAATAAATTCCCCTACAAACTACCAATTGAAAATACCACGACGAGGAGCATTGATTGCCATAGAAATTGATGTGACCTTTCAAAATATCAATGAAAAAGTGCAAGCCGAAACCAGTATATGAATTACACACCTACTTGTGACCGAGAATTTTTCTGCCAAGCGACGGTCAGGCCAGGTGTGAGGAATCGATAAATTTTCTTGTCATAACATGCACACAGCAAATATAATAACCGGCGTATCTTAGACTTACCAGTTATTATTAATGTCACGAAGAAACGTACAAACCCCACGAGAATTCCCGGAGCAGGCTATAGAAGAATCTAGTGCCACGAGTACCAACGGGACTCGATACGATGGTAAGGACTTAGGAATTTATTTAAATATAACATTAATTCGATGTGTTTGAGCGCTAGTATTCCAGGCGTAACTGCCGCCCAGACGTCCGCGATGAAGACCCGCCAACAAGATCTAATAATTGACTATATTCACCACTGTCGTAGAATAAATATATTCCTGTTAGCCGATTCAATATTTGTTTTATGAAATTAGAAAAACAAGTCATGGTCCTAAAACTGGTTGAATAATATTTAAATTCGAAATCAACGAACTGACCCAAAGATCATTAGGCGACAACTATCCGTTTTATTAACCATTGTCATATGAATTCAGTTACGCAGGTCGTTGACAGGGAGCCGGATGAAACTACTCTACGGTGTCGTTAATTAGAAACCTGTGGATCTAGGAGAAGTGTTTACCAGATCCACAATTCACCAGAGATGGTAAACTAAATTAATAAATGTATACACGAATTGTTATTTGGAATTGCTAATCTAACTATAGAGTAGATATTTTCTAAAATTTTAGTAATTCAATCGAAAGTTTTGAAGTTAGCAACAGCAATTAAAATTTATATTAGATAAGGTATTTATGAATCAGGTAAATTATTAAGCAAAGTTTATACTAAATAAAGTTCTTACGAGTTAATGCAATTCATTTTTTTTCCTTTGGAGTGTTTATGGATTAATTAGATCTCACGTTAATTAGAGGGTTCGGAAACTAATTAAATCTTTTACGAACGACCCCGTGTTCTTCAGAATGTCTACAAGTTTTGTAACTAGATACTTCCAACTGAAATCAGAACTTACCTAAAGGGTTCGAATACTATTAATCTTGAATACTTCGTTAATTTTAGCAGTAGCCATGGAAACAAATTTACTTATAAAAACAATGAATTTTATTATTTTATCTTATTTTCTTTTAATTCATAAACTAAATTAGAAATGTCGACAGTCAACAGTAAATACTTATAAAAACAATGATTTTTATTATTTTATTCTATTTTCTTTTAATTCATAAACTAAATTAGAAATCTTGACAGTCAACAGTAAAGGAAACATCGCCAGAAATCTTTCACAAATACTAAGTCAGATTGAGTTAAATATTTGATAACTAATGATTAGTGACACAAACTGAATTGAGACTAACTAGCCGCGACGATGTATTTAGGGAAGACCCATAGAACCATGCCAAATTAAACTCCTGATCTCTGTCAACGAGCTGTGCGAACTAAAAAAGACTTCCCTTCAAGGCCGCCGTGTCCAGAATTCTCGGCATTACATAAACCGGCCGCAACCAACCTAGTTAAACCATTATACTCAACGTCTAAACTAATTCCCAAAACTAAAAACAAAGTGTAAATTTCCGTTCATGCATTTAATGCTCCTTATAATTCTAGAAAACTCGTGGATTGATGCATCCCGAGTAATAGCACGATTCCCCGCTCACTCGGCTGCCAGGTGCAGGCAGGCGATGTGGGACGCAGGGTTTTCCATTTCCCCAGTGCGCGAGACAAGATCTAACACACAAAGGGTCTCTGATGAAATCGACCTCCCGTACGTGGCAATCAAAAGGGAGCCAGGACGCAACCCGGCTAGGGAGATACGGAGCCAGGCCAAATACTTACTAGCGCGCCTCGAAGCTCATCAAGAGGAGACAAACCATCAAGTGAAACAAGCCAGGCGGTATCTGCAAAGGGTCAACGTGGATATCGCAGCAGGCAGGATACCCAGCACTGACGGATATGCCTCGCGCTATAATGTTTCCTACGAGCTAGACGATCCCAAGCTCCAAGAACGAATGGTGAACATGAATGTGGTAATCCCACGACGCATCTTACCTAGAGAGATGCGAGATGAAGGTAGATCCGCAGAAATTCACCGCGAACATCCATACGTAAGGGAGCGATATGACAAGAAAAGGAAGTAGGAACCCTATGGGTTGTTACTAACGCGCATGACTTAAACAAAAAAATTTGAATTAAATCTTGTTGTTTTCGCGGTCCAGTATTTTGTTATTAAATCTCTTGAAATAAATCTTGTGTTTTTCGCGTTTCACTATTTTGTTACTAAATCTCAGGGTAAGAAATAAGCATTTTACGATGACTCAGTGACAAATTATACTAATGAAAGAATAGTTTTTTATCGCAACTGTAGTGCCAAGTCTGATTAAATGATTTATTATTTTAGAAATGAATTTACGTCAGTTTTTCATCCTACAACAGAAGCTGGATAAGGCCCGTGTTACCAACCGGGAACTCCAGCAACAACTCCTGCAGATCACACGGGAGATCCAACAGGTCAAGGGAACATGAATCGAGCCGAAGCGGGTAAAAGCCATTTACCAGAAGATGGAGGCGGCGCAAAAGGGGTGGGATGAAGAACGACAGCTCACCCAAAACCAGAAAACGCAGATCAAGGGGTTAGAGATAGCACTGTCGGCGTGCCAAGAGGGCGCGGCAGTGACTTATCCTTTATTGTTCGCCCCAGCGCAACTGGCCTATCGAGATGCGGCCACTTCATCCACGTCTAAGAATCAACCAATCAAGCGCCGACCATGGAAATCTGAGCGCGCAAAACGTCGTACGGCTCGCGTTCAAGGCGTGTGATTTAATTATAGACATTATGCGGTATTATTTAATAAACGTGTACGAATAGTGTTCATAGCATTATTTGATTCAACTCGACTATAGTATTCCAAAATTAAAAATGCGAGGCAGTCACAGAAACGAAAGTACCTCCTTAAGGGACCAGAGAAAGAAAATCGCACATGTACCTTCTAACGGTAGTGCGTTGAACCTAGTTTGAGGTCGGGCCAGAGTAGTTCCTAGATGGCGCTCACCTTTGGCGATCTCAAAACCGATGGTTACATTACCAACGTTGCTTAGCGACGGATAACCATTGGGGGCAAGCAAATATTTACATCTGGGGTCAAGGTCATAAAAACCATAAACCCAACACTATGCATGCGGTTTCTGCAATATTTCGGGTATAAAACACCTTAAAATAATGAAATTATTAAACACACACATATATAATATTTTCGTTTTACCCTAATTTTTAAATTGAATAATTATATAGTTATTCTGATTTAATAAACTTTGTATCCATTTTAATTAAACATTAATTTTAATTTTAAAAACTAAATAGATATTATTAAAAGGACTTTATTTTGTTTTTCACCTTTGATTTCTTTTTATATTTATTTATAAAATATATTTTGTACAAAAATTTAGTAAATTAAAAATATATTTTATTTTAACCTAAATTAATAACTATATAGTTATTTATTATGTCGATTGTCTTAATTAGACTTTTTAGTTTATAATAGAGATTAATTGATTAAATTTTATTTATCAAATTTTGGAATTATAAAAATTATAGATTACACGTATGAAGTATGTTTGTGTTTAACAATAAAAAAATTAAATAAATTTTATTAAAATATGTTTGTCTTTTTATTTATATATAGGCAGAATATATTTTGATTACTTTTCAATTTTCAATTAGCATTATAATTATTAAGGAAACATTAAGGAAAGCTATGTTTTCTTTACTGAATTATCCACGAATTTCGGTACAGCTTTATTTTTGTCAATTAATTATAGTGAAAAAAAGAACATTACAATAGCTAGATTAATGCATATTTTGATTAGTTAATAGAATATAAATGTATATTCTATGAATATGAGATGCATTTATTGCAGAACTCAATAGAATACATGATGTTGAAGTCAACTGAACTCGTGAAGACCCGCTACAATTATTGGATTGAAGACTTTGAAGAAGAAGATCGAGAAGCGATTACCACATTATTTGGTCTGGTAAAAGATCAGTTTATATTAAATGAAAACGGATCATTTATAGGTGGTCCATCAACAAAGTTCTATAAGGAAAAGCAACAAATTCCATTTGTACAAAACTCAAAATGGTCTTTGATTATCCAAGTACAAGGTTATTAAATAGCTCCAACAAATGCCATTTTACCTATATATGAAGATTCTAAACGGAAAACTTGTAATGAGTTAATAGTTTGCTATTAAATTGTGTTACTTTTATTATATTAATTATGTTTCTTATTAAAAAATCTTGTTGTTATGCTTAAGTAATAATTCGGTTGTCATAAAAATTTTTAAATTTATATTTTTAAAAAATTCAAAATATAAAATCAATAAATTTAACCATTAGTTTCATTAATGTTGAAAAATATGTAATAAACTTTATTATTATAATAAATCTTGTTGTTATGAATTATAAATGATTTGGTTGTCATAATAATATTTGTATTCAAAATATATTATCAAAATACTTAACCATTAGTTTCATTAATGTTAGTAAACAATAATTACCGTGAACGAGTTTCCTTAAAAGTTATAAAAAATATGAAATTCTTTCATGGTAAACCTCAAAAAATTATATATAAAAAGGATGATTGTACAATAATATTTTTCAAGACAGGGAAATGTCGAATAATGGGTTGTAAGAAACCTCTTGAAAGCATACATTATAATATTAAAGATCTTCATCTTCAATCGTGTACAATCACTATTGATGTCAAACAAAGAATTAACTTGCAATATTTGTCAATGACAACAACATGCGTGTATGAACCAGAAATATTCCCTGGGTTGAGACTGGAAACTTATAAATCTTTATGTGTAAATTTATTTTCTAGTGGCAAGATAGTTGTACTAGAGTTAGAAACTCTTAATTACGATTGGATTGTTGACAAAATTGTAAATAATATAAAAGATTTGATTGGTTCACCAAAACTATAAATATTACAAAAGTCAACATTCTCTTTATTACAATAATTCAACTTTTGGAAATAGGTACAAATTCTGTTGTCTAATATTTATTATTTCTTATTGTTTAGATTACCAAATAGAAATTCTTGTAAATAATATCTGTGAAATTTATCCCGAAATCAAAGATAATATTATGAATTGTGCTCCGGAAATTATTCCAAACAAAATATTTCAGGAAACAGGAATCAAGATTGAACGTATCATTTTTCATCATAAATTTATGATGTATGGATATGAAAAGCAAACAAAATTACTCAAAGCTTTGACGTGTCCTTATAAATGGCAAGAATGTATTACTCATAAAAGAAAACAAACAATAAATATTCTGGTTAATGAGTTGTATAAATATCAAGAACAATTATATTACAAATAATTTCGTTTTAATAAATGTTTCATTGTTAATTATTTGATGTGTTGACATGAAAATAATTTTAAAATATTTTTTTTATTCTGACTCTAAAAATGTATAATTCTAAGCTTATATTTTGAGAATTTTTAAATTTCCCTCGCAAACATTTTATTTTTAAACAAAAACTTGAGATCCACGACATGAATATAATCTAAAACAGAAACATTTGCCACAATATATCAGTAGGTAGTTAGGGGCACTCTGCTACATAAAAAAATTGCATAATAATATAGGGGGGGGGGGGTTTCTCGTGATTATGTTCTGTATGTATTGATTACTTAATGATGTAATTTTTTGTGTGTAATTTAATTAATTTTTTTTGTTGACGGGTATTTTATAAGCTTGTTTAAAAAAACACTTGAAATATTTGTTCACACAATTTTCATAGGCAAATTTAGGCTCTATATAAAAATAATTTAGAATACCTAAAGTAAATTAAGATAAATTAAAGTACATTAGGATACATTAGAGTATATTAAAGTAAATTAAAGTAAATTAAGGTAAATTAAAGGGTCTAAAGTAAATTAAAGTACATAAGAGAATATTAAAGTAAATTTAGATAAATTAAAGTAATTAAAGTACATTAGAATAAATTTAAGTATATTAGAGTAAATTAAGGTTCCTCTAGTAAATTAAGATACATTAGAGTACATTAAGGTAAATTAAAGTAAATTAAAGGGTCGAAAGTCAATTTAAGTACATTGAGGTACTTTAAGTAAATTAAGGTTCATAAAGTAAATTAAGGTACATCAGAGTAATTTAAAGTACGTTAGAATAAATTTAAGTAAATTAAGGTACTTGAAGTAATTTAAGGTGCCTAGAGTAAAGTATGGTAAGTTAGGTAAGAATTTTTTAAAATTAAATAGAGTCAACCTTTAAGTTACATAAGTGTAATTTTTAAAGCTGAAAATTTTAAAAGCAGTTATAGTAGGCAAATTACATAAGGTAAGAATTTTTTAAAAGTAAATATAGGGTCAAAAAATAAGTTACATAAGATAAGAATTTTTAAAGTTAAAGAGTCGACAATGTTGCATGATAAAATTTATTAAATAAAATTTTTAGTATAGTTTTATCGATCAATTTTTATACATATTTTTAAATGATAAAATTTTTAACATAATTTTACAATGAAATTTTTTATACATGATTTTTAAATAAAATTTTTAGTATAATTTTATCGATGAAATTTTTATATATTAATTTTTAAAAATGAAATTTTTAGGATAATTTTACAATGAAATTTTTATACATGTTTTTCTACTATTTTTCTAATATTTTTAATTGCGTCCAACAATGAACAATTATTAAAAGTTATTTTCAAAGATAAATGCCAACCTTTTCATTTATTTTTCACATGCCCTAAATAAATTAATTGCTAACTCATCAAATAATTACTTAAATTTATTTTTATAGATTTTCTAATCTTTTCACCCCCAATTCGTATTGTTTACTGAATGATAAATTAATTATAAAGTACAAGTAGTGGTTAACCTAATTGCTAGTGAAAAGAAACTTGATTAGAAAAAGATACTTAAATTAATTTCTCAAAACATTTATTACTTTTATTGTACTTGGAATAAATTTTCATATATTTATTGAAAATGATTCGACTCTTTAAATTATTAACTCAAAGATGCTAAAGGTTTGAATAAAACTGATAGAAAAAAAATTAATATCTACAGCATTACTAAAATCAAATAACTATAATTTCTGATACCATGCTTCAATACATACATAGGTTCTTGTGTACTGATATCACTTACTGAAAACCCAAACTTATAAGAAAAATGTATGTGATTGTCTATTAGTCTTTGTAGAAATTATTTTTATTAAATTCAGGAAGCTGGTGAATAGAATCTGATTAAAGTAGTGGGAAAGATGTAAATTTTAAATAAATTTGATTAAATTTGTTAGTTCTTTAAATAAACTTTTTTAAAGAAAGCTTCAACATAGTAGCAAATTTTAAAGAGAATAGTACTTATCAATTAAAAATTAACTGAGTTGTTAAATAATTGAAAATTTTATTAGATCATTTTTTAAAATTTTATAAGGTTGTTAGGTAATTGTTCTAGGTACTTGTTGAATGAGAATTAGTGTATGTTATCGACTGCTCACAGTATTTAATTCTACAATTTCCGGATAAATAATTATTAAATTCTTGATTCCTGGAAATAATCGTAAATATTTAAATTATTCAGAAAATTGTCAATAAAAACCTAAATAATGGGTAACAAAAAAGTTTTAAATACTAGTCAATTTTAGTTTTTAATTTAATTGAATCACAAATATTTTAATAAAATCAAATAAATAGTTACATGAATAAAACAATTTCTTAGAACTGAAATCTTATCGATATATCCTGATTAACCCTAAATCAATGAAAAAAGTAACAATTTTCCTAAGTATCTTATAAATTCAAACAACTCAATCCCCTTAAAAATACTATAAATTCGCCTCTCAACGAATCATTTCTCTTCAAATGTTATTTTTCACTCCATTATATCAACTATATTCATAATTTTCATAAAAATCTATCAAGTAGATAATATTTACCCTTTGAACACTAATATTCATTCCAGTAAATTCCTTTAAAAATATTATAAATTCCTCTCTTGACCAATCATTTTCCAACAAATAACAATATTTCAAGCCATTTTCAATATTTTTCATAAAGATCATAACAATACCCATTTCTATAATATTTACCCTTTAAATAACAATATTTAACTAACTCAAACCCCTTAAAAATGACAACAAACTTGTTCTTAATCGACTATTGTTCACTAAATAAATTCCACTCTTGACCAATCTTTTCCCATCAAATAACACTTTCCCCTACTCTACCAACTATATTCATTATTTTATAAAAATCACCTATTAAATAACGATACTTAACCGACTCAACACCTTAAAAATATCAACAAATCTGCTGTTAATCGATTATTTCCCTTTAAAAGATCATAAATTCTCTTCTTAGCCAATTGTTTTCCCCTAAAATAAAATTTACTCTCAACCAATCATTTCTCTTTAAATGAGATTAATCCCAGTTATATTCATTATTTTCATAAAAAATCACCGACATATCGATATTCAACCGAATAAATCTCTTGCAATCACCTTAAAATAAAATTCCTCTCTTGACCAATCAAATCCCCTTAAAAATATTATAAATTTGTCTCTCAACCAATAATTTCTCTTTAAATTACAGAATAAATTTCTTGAAATCCATCTCGTGACCAATTATTTCCCCTTAAAAGATCATAAATTCTCTTCTTAATCTTTCATTTCTCTTTACATGACAATATTTCCACTCTCACAAAAAATTTACACACATATTAATATCTATCTGAACAAAGCCCCTTAAAAATATTATAAATTACTCCTCTATATTCTCCATTTAGAAAATATTTACCCTTTGAACACAGATATTCAACCAACTCAACCCTTTAAAAATGACAACAAACTTGTTCTTAATCGAGTATTTCCCCTTAAAATATCATAAAATTTCACCTTAACCAATCATTTCCCTTGAAATGAAATTTTCCCCGATTCACCAACAATATACATATTTTTGGTAATAAACTACATAAAATTTATTTAGAAATCTATATTTAACCGAATAAGATCCTTAAAAATTCATCATTTGGATCATATTTACTATATGTATTCAACCAATCAAATTCCCTTAAAATTATCATAAAAATCTGAATTTTACCAATAAAAATAAATTTTCTTTAAAGAATTACATAATTGTTATACCCAACATTTTTCCATCGAAAATCACCACAATTTGATTCTGTCAACAAATTCTATCAAATAAAAAATTCATCGAATAAAGTTTATGTTTCCCACATAAATTAAATTTCACTAAATTATTGTAAAATCATAAAATATATATCATGTTGCTCAAATAATTAAAATTAATCAGTAAATCGAGTATAAATTCAATAAAAATTACCAGTCAACCCATAGATATAATTCAACGATTTTCATATGTATACTGATAACCATACTGAGCATCCTTTTAAAAATCTCTAAATTATATTACTTTTGTGATTGATATCCACGAAATCAATAAAATGGAAAATAGTAGGTAGTTAGGGGCACACGGCAACCTAAAAAAACATAGGGGGAGGGGGGGGATTATTGCAGATTAAATTTCGGATTATCTTGATTACATAATGATGTAATCAACTTAATTAATTTTGTTTGTATTTTAATTAATTTTTTTGTGTGTATTTTTTTTTTCGAAATTTTTTTCGAGTTTTTGGCGCGATTTTTTTTAAAAATTCAAATTTTGGCGAATTTTTGAAAAAAAATTGAAATATTTTTTTTGAATAAATTTTTTTTTTAATCACACTATAGCCAGGGGGTATTTTTGAAAAAGACTAAAATAAATTGGCTTGAATCGCCTAACGATAAAAAACCATAAAATTAAAATAGTCTTGAATCGCCTAATGATAAAAAAGCATAAAATTAAAATTGGTTCAAATCGCCTAAGATGGTCAGAGTGGGTATTTTCATTCACAAAATTTTTTTTTTAATCACACTATAGTCAGGGGTATTTTTGAAAAAGACTAAAATAAATTGGCTTGAATCGCCTAACGATAAAAAAGCATAAAATTAAAATTGGCTCAAATCGCCTAAGATGTGATATAGTCAGGGATATTTTAATTTCGTAATAAAAACTAATGCGATATTTGGTCTCAATACTTTCTATAGGTAAATATAGGCATAAAATAAAAATGGCTTGAAACGCCTACTGATCAAAAAATTGACAGAGGTATTTTATATGCTTGTTAAAAAAAACACTTGAAATATTTGTTCACACAATTTCCATAGGCAAATTTAGGCTCTAGATAAAAATAATTTAAAATACCTAAAGTAAATTAAGATAAATTAAAGTACATTAGGATACATTAAAGTATATTAAAGTAAATTTAGATAAATTAAAGTACATTAGAATACATTTAAGTATATTAGAGTAAATTAAGGTTCCTCTAGTAAATTAAGATACATTAGAGTACATTAAGGTAAATTAAAGTAAATTAAAGGGTCGAAAGTCAATTTAAGTACATTGGGGTACATTTAAGTAAATTAAGGTTCATAAAGTAAATTAAGGTACATCAGAGTAATTTAAAGTACTTTAGAATAAATTTAAGTAAATTAAGGTTCTTAAAGTAATCTAAGGTGCCTAGAATAAAGTATGGTAAGTTAGGTAAGAATTTTTAAAAATTAAATAGAGTCAACAGTTAAGTTACATAAGGATAATTTTTAAAGCTGAAAATTTTAAAAGCAGTTATAGTAGGCAAATTACAAAAGGTAAGAATTTTTTTAAAGTAAATATAGGGTCAAAAGGTAAATTACATAAGGTAAGAATTTTTAAAGTTAAAGAGTCGACAATATTGCATGATAAAATTTATTAAATAAAATTTTTAGTATAGTTTTATCGATCAATTTTTATACATATTTTTAAATGATAAAATTTTTAACATAATTTTACAATGGAATTTTTTATATATAATTTTTAAAGATGAAATTTTTAGGATAATTTTACAATGAAATTTTTACACATGTTTTTAATTGAAAAAATTTTTAACGTAATCTTACAATCAAATTTTTAGTATAATTTTTACTATTACTTTTGTATACATGTTGATAACGATCAAATTTTCAAAGAAATTTTTCAAAAACTTTTTTCAAAGAATTTTATTAAATTAAATTTTTGAGTTTCAGTGTTACATAGTATTGCCTAAGGTAGGTAGTAGTCATTCGCAAGAGCAACCCATCTCCTCCACTCTGCAGCAACCCATCCTTAAAAAAAAATAAAATAATAATAATAAATAATAATATTAATAAAATAATAATAATAATAATAATAATAATAATAATAATAATAATAATACTTTCAGAAAACATAAAAAGTTAACTTACTTGGTATCAACTTCTGAACACTGATAACCCATACACAGTGAATAATTCATTAATAACTGAACAACAATCACTAGGTACTGTATACAAATAACCGAGTACTGTACAGCTCTCTATATACATATTAGGCATTGAATAATATACTTATTCATTAAAATGACATATTTAAATAATAATAAAAATAAATTTTCTTTAAAGTATTACAAAATTGTTATCGATACCCAACATTTTCCGTCGAAAATCACCACAATTTGATTCTGGCAACAACTTCAATCAAATAAAAAATTCATCAAAAATGACTAAAATCGAATAAAGTCTATGTTTCCCACATAAATTTAATTTCACTCAATTATTGTAAAATCATAAAATATATATCATGTTGCTCAAATAATTAAAATTAATCAGTAAATCAAGTATAAATTCAAAAAAAATTACCAGTCAACCCATAGATATAATTCAACGATTTTCATATGTATATTGTTAACTACATTGTGCATCCTCTTAAAAATCTCTACAATATACTACTTTTGTGATTGATATCCACAAAATCAATAAATGGAAAATGATAATAATTATTGATCTCCTTTTTTAAACTGTAAAATCAATTAAAATCTTAGGTTTCACTAAAATATTTTTAAAAATCAACTGATTTAATCAACTATTTAAATATAACATAAAATTATAATTAAAATATCATTTACTATTCAAAATCTATCAGTCAATTTGATTCTAATTCTTAAATAATTATCTTAAATAGATGTTTCATAAACATTTTGATCATAAATTTAACTTTTATTTAAAATAATCCTAAAATCAAGTCAAATCTAATAAATTATCAAGAAATTAAGTGTTTCTAAATTATAGATTTAACCTAATTTCTTCAATAATTTCATTAAAAACTTAATAGTCCCCAAATCCATTAACATTCTAATGAAAACCATAAAATTCACATAAATGATTAAAATTTACTAAAATAAATACCTCGTAAAACTAGATATCACTTAAATTATCATAAAATTTCCCTAAAATCTCTAATTGATTTACACAGCCTAAAAATATTTTATTTTTGTCGATTACAACCTAATCTATTTAAGTGTGTAATTAAATTTATTAAAAGTTAATTAAATTTTCATTGAAAATGACAAGTCAATAACAAATCAACAAATGGAATTTTAATTAGTAGAGATTATATTCTATAAAGAAAATTTCCAGTGAAGTAGTAATATTGGTGGGAGAGTACATTAAGTGTCTAAAATCATTGAAATTACTGGAAAAAGTGGGATAGTTAAAGATATCTACTAAATAGATGAAATATCAATTGATATATTAAAAACTTACAAGGATAATATACTTTGAATGGAGAAAATATACATCGAAGAGGAAAATATTCATTGAAGAGAAAAATATTCGTTGAAGAGAAAAATCATTCATTGAATAAGGAAATTATTCATTGGAGAGAAAAAATACTTTTTGAAGAGTGAAAAAAATCATTAAAGTGAGAAAATATGAATTGAAGCTAAAAAATATTCAGTGAATCGAAAATTGCTTATAATAAATTAGATTGTAAATTTCTCAATGATGAGATGAAATATCAATTAAATATTGGGAAATACTTTAAATGGAGTCTGTATTATTCACTGTTCAACAAATATACTTAAAAGATGAAAATATTCACTGAAAATGAATTGTACTTTAAGAGTGGATGAAATACTATTATATTCAATTAAAAATTATTAACAATTGAGTAGATTTTGTCGGTTAATTATATTTAAATAGGGATATATATTGTTGATGGGTGCGCAGATGAATGAACATTAATCAAATTCTATTCACTAGCTAACCACAATATTAATAAAAATAATTTCTACAAAGACTAATAGACAATCACATACATTTTTCCTATAAGTTTGGGTTTTCAGTAAGTGATATCAGTACACAAGAACCTATGTATGTATTGAAGCATGGTATCAGAAATTATAGTTATTTGATTTTAGTAATGCTGTAGATATTAATTTTTTTTCCTATCAGTTTTATTCAAACCTTTAGCATCTTTGAGTTAATAATTTAAAGAGTCGAATCATTTTCAATAAATATATGAAAATTTATTCCAAGTACAATGAAAGTAATAAATGTTTTGAGAAATTAATTTAAGTATCTTTTTCTAATCAAGTTTCTTTTCACTAGCAATTAGGTTAACCACTACTTGTACTTTATAATTAATTTATCATTCAGTAAACAATAAGAGTTGGGGGTGAAAAGATTAGAAAATCTATAAAAATAAATTTAAGAAATTTTTTTTTGATGTGTTAGCAATTAATTTATTTAGGGCATGTGAAAAATAAATGAAAAGGTTGGCATTCATCTTTGAAAATAACGTTTAGTAATTGTTCATTGTTGGACGCAATAAAAAAAAAATTACAAAAATGGTAGAAAAATTTCAAAGTTTTTTAACTAAGTTTTACAAAATAATTTCAATAAATCACATACAAGACTGTAAAGAAATAAATTTTTATTCAGAGAAAATACAACAATATATTGAGCTTCAATGATTAATAGTTTCTTGATAGCAATCAGGTACCTAAACAACAAAACAATTTGGAGACATCAATGATCGATAAAAAAGTCGAGAAGTTAATAAAATTGTATTTCTTTTGATTGTTCAAATTTATATGTGCTTTTATTTAAAGATTTCTTGGTCAGTAAAAATTTTTGATATTGTTTTGTTCGGTAACTAGTTATTGATAACATATTGTGAGTGTGTGAATAACCAAGTATTTTAAGGGAAATGATTGAGAGAAAATTTTATTTTTAAATGAGTTAAGTTGGTTGAATATCGGTGTTCAAAGAGTAAATATTATTTAAATATGTCATTTTAATGAATAAGTAAATTATTCAATACCTAGTATGTATATAGAGAGGTGTACAGTACTCAGTTATTTGTATACAGTACCTAGTGATTGTTGTTCAGTTATTAATGAATTATTCACTGTGTATGGGTTATCAGTGTTCAGAAGTTGATACCAAGTAAATATAACAATGGATTTGGTTTCAATGAATTTGATTAATTATCGCCTGATAACGACAAGGTAACTAAGCAACCAAAAATTTTAAAATAGTGAAAAAGTTAATAAAGTTTCAACTTGTATTTCTTTTTGTTAACCTTTCATGTGATTTATTTCAAAATTAGTTGGTCAGTAACCCATCATTAATATTTATTGGTTCAGTAATTAGTTTTTGATGTTGATTTGTTCAGTAATTAGTTATTGATAACATATTGTGAGTGTGTGAATAACTAAGTATTTTAAAGGGAAATGATTGAGAGAAAATTTTATTTTTTAAGTGGGTTGAGTTGATTCAATATCTGTGTTGAAAGAGTAAATATTATTTAAATATGTCATTTTAATGATTAAGTATATTATTCAATACCTAATATGTATATAGAGAGCTGTACAGTACTCGGTTATTTGTATACAGTACCTAGTGATTGTTGTTCAGTTATTAATGAATTATTCACTGTGTATGGGTTATCAGTGTTCAGAAGTTGATACCAAGTAAGTTAACTTTTTATGTTTTTCTGAAAGTATTATTATTATTATTATTATTATTATTATTATTATTATTATTATTTTATTAATATTATTATTTATTATTATTATTTTATTTTTTTTTAAGGATGGGTTGCTGCAGAGTGGAGGAGATGGGTTGCTCTTGCGAATGACTACTACCTACCTTAGGCAATACTATGTAACACTGAAACTCAAAAATTTAATTTAATAAAATTCTTTGAAAAAAGTTTTTGAAAAATTTCTTTGAAAATTTGATCGTTATCAACATGTATACAAAAGTAATAGTAAAAATTATACTAAAAATTTGATTGTAAGATTACGTTAAAAATTTTTTCAATTAAAAACATGTGTAAAAATTTCATTGTAAAATTATCCTAAAAATTTCATCTTTAAAAATCATGTATAAAAATTCCATTGTAAAATTATGTTAAAAATTTTATCATTTAAAAATATGTATAAAAATTGATCGATAAAACAATACTAAAAATTTTATTTAATAAATTTTATCATGCAATATTGTCGACTCTTTAACTTTAAAAATTCTTACCTTATGTAATTTACCTTTTGACCCTCTATTTACTTTTAAAAAATTCTTACCTTTTGTAATTTGCCTACTATAACTGCTTTTACAATTTTCAGCTTTAAAAATTATCCTTATGTAACTTAACTGTTGACTCTCTATTTAATTTTAAAATATTCTTACCTAACTTACCATACTTTATTCTAGGCACCTTAGATTACTTTAAGAACCTTAATTTACTTAAATTTATTCTAACGTACTTTAAATTACTCTGATGTACCTTAATTTACTTTATGAACCATAATTTACTTAAATGTACCTCAATGTACTTAAATTTACTTTCGACCCTTTAATTTACTTTAATTTACCTTAATGTACTCTAATGTATCTTAATTTACTAGAGGAACCTTAATTTACCTTAACTTACTTTAATATACTCTAATCTATTCTAATTTACTTTAATTTACTTTAGGTATTTTAAATTATTTTTATCTAAAGCCTAAATTTGCCTATGAAAATTATGTGAACAAATATTTCAAGTGTTTTTTTAAACAAGCTTATAAAATACCCTTGTCAATTTTTTATCAGTAGGCGATTCAAGCCATTTTTATTTTATGCCTATATTTACCTATAGAAAGTATTGAGACCAAATATTGCATTAGTTTTTATTACGAGTTAAAAATATCCCTGACTATATCACATCTTAGGCGATTTGAGCCAATTTTAATTTTATGCTTTTTTTATCGTTAGGCGATTCAAGCCAATTTATTTTAGTCTTTTTCAAAAATACCCCTTGACTATAGTGTGATTGAAAAAAATTTATTCAAAAAAGATATTTCAATTTTATTTCAAAAATTCGCAAAAAATTTGAATTCAAAAAAATGTTTGACAAATTTGAATTTAAAAAAAAATTGCGCCAAAAATTCGAAAAAAATTTCGAAAAAAATACACTCATAAAAAATATTTGAAAAAATACACAGAAAAAAAATTAATTAAATTAAACACAAATAATTACATCAATAAGTAATCAATACACACAGAAAATAATCACGAGTGGTGGGTTACTGGGTCTTGCTAATTGTTTGAATCTTCTTATAGTTGCCCCGGTAACGCCATATAAATATTTCTAGTCCACCACTCGGCATTCGTTGCTAGGCAACGTTGGAAATGTGTTCGAGTGGGTGGATTGTCCGCAAAAGTGAGCGCTATTACTAATGCTGTAATTGCTCGGACAACCCCTGGGTTCAACGTGCCGTCGGTAGAAGACTCATGCTCGCTTTACAAGTCCCTTGTGTGTGAGAGGTTTCAAGATCAGAATCAGTTTAATAAGAGCTAGATTTGGTGATGACGTTCCTGGAGATATGACAACGGCTACCTGACGAAGTTTGAGTACTCATGAAATAGCTGCGGGTTTTTAACATTCCTCAAGTTTTAAAACATCACTTTTAATAATTAAACAACCTTTATAATTTAATTAAATCCACAGATGAAACAAATTTAAAACAATTGAGTTTTGTTCGACATCCGAGCGGCTCTACGTCTGGCACGCTCTTTTCACCCCGGCCTGTAACTGCTGGACGATGTGGTAGCAGGAGTTACGGCGGGCGTTGGTTTGGTTACTGAATCCCGATAAGCCAATTGGGATGGGGCGAAGACAAGAGGGTAGGTTACTGCCTCCCCCTCCCGGCTGGCGGACAAGGCAACTTCCAACCTCCTTATCTGCGTTCGAAGATTTTGATTTAATTGCCGTTCATTGGCCCAGCCTTTTTGAGCGGCGGTGAGCCGGTGGCGTAGGGGCTTAAGCTTAGCTGGATCCACCCATGTGGCTTTTACTTGTTGTATCTCTTTGGTGAGCTGGATGATTTGCTCATACAGTGCTTTGTTGGCTTGCTGAGCACGAGTCAGCTCTTTCTGCAATAGTTGGATTGGTTCCATTTCTGTGAATAGAGACAGTTAAACGATTTGCTATTGACAAACAATCTTTATGCGTTAAACAAAAAGAATTCTCTTATTGAAACATTTACACAAATAAGAATCATTATCTAAAATAACAAGCTATTTATTGAATCAAAGTTCAATTAAATCATGGAGTTATAATGAGTCACAGGAAGTCTCTATCATGGGCTGGAAATTCAGGAGGCAGGAAACCCCATTTCGACCCACTCCTCCGGAGAATAGCCGTATATAGTCATTACGGGCCGCTAGTATTGCGGGTCCGCGTGGTTTTCGGCCGGCTGCCGAGTGAGACCTTGCATTGCAGCGGATGTTGATAACTGCTGGCGATCCGACCAGCTAGCAGATCCTCTTCAATATTCGCCAAGTATTGGCGAGTTCGGACCACTTGCAGATCCACCTGCCGTTGGTGGTTTTCGAGCTGTTCAAGAAGATGACGGGCCTGCTCGCGGATCTCCCAGGCCGGGCTCCATTCCTCCCATGGTCTATCGGCTAGCCACAAGTCATGGTCGTTTTCCGATTGCCGGTCGATTTGTTGAGGCTCCGGTTGAGGAAACTCGGGGCATCTCTCCTGCCGGTATCGTTCCCATGCCCATCTCCATCGATCCGCAATGTGGGTTGAAACACTGGCCATCGAGCTGGATCTCTCTGCATTATGAAGAGTTATTAATGTTATTATAAATTTATGTTTAATTTATTCGTATTTATATTTACCGTGAAAGCTATTAAATCTAAGGTATACCCCGTAACAGGACCTTATAATAAAAGATTTACGCAGAAAAACCAACATTATGAGTAGTCAACATTTATCACGGACATTTACAAGTTATAAAATGGTGCAGGTTGAGGATATTTCGAGAACGAGGTAGACAGTAATTTCTTTAATCATATTCCCATTTGGATGTCTCTAGCTATTTTACAATTGTTAACCGAACTACCGGGTAAACGTGAAATAGAGGCATTGAAAACGCCACTTACAATTGAAATTTTCACTTCGACTTCCTAGAAAATTACTAATGATCGAGACTACTTTAAGGGAACTCTAAAAATCCATATTTGTATGAGAATTTGATAGGCCTTACTTTCCACAAATAGATATGGTAGTTTTATTACGGATGATTATTAACCAAAAATTAAGAGCATTTAAAAACAAACAAGATTTTAAATATAGTAACAATCTGTCCATAGCCTATGTTATCAACGCCACCGAATCCTGACAGCGATCTCGAAGCTATAGTTAAGGCTTCAATTACTTGGAAATCCCTACTAAAATCATCAAATCATTAGGGTTGAAAAAAAAATCTGTTTCTGCGAATCGTTTGATTAGGGGTATTATAAATGGTCCGCCCAAAATTCCTAGAGAACTTACGATCGGATTCACGCTGAATATTTGATGAAATCAAATTGCAGGGTTAAAGGAGCTCCTATCCGGCGAGATTTCATGAGGAGTGTCAGAAAACATGGTTAACTTATCCATCTCTGAGCGTCCATAAATCAGAACAACTTTGTTAAATGATTTATCAAAATAACGTGGGATTAAATTATCAGTTAAGTAAATCATAATTACATTAGCAATCTATGGTTAATTAAAATAAACAAAATGATCTAAGAGTTTATTTGAGGGGTATTATTAAGTGCGAGTTAACTTATTAAAGTCAGAAATTAATATTACTTGTCTCATCCGAAGCAGGTTCCACAATTTCCACCTGGGGTATCAGCAATTCATCGTTATTGAGGGATTTATCGAGCATCTGGCAAACGAAAATATTATTCCAACTATCGATTTTATTTATAAGGACTATGGTGATTGGATGTGCTTTGCACACTGACTATCGGTGTGTTGGAAGGTGGGTGATGATCGCTGGCGAGATGAGAGAAAAAATCGACATTTGGATGGATTAGTCAATTGGATTACGATCTTATTCTAATCTGACGGTTTTTATTTTTATAAACAATCGGTTTGAACGCGACATCCGCTTGGACTTTACGATTCGATCTACCTCCACCATGACGTGATATTAAATACTGATATGTATTAGATACATCTCCATTCT
Source organism: Schmidtea mediterranea (assembly GCA_022537955.1). Classification (NCBI taxonomy): domain Eukaryota; kingdom Metazoa; phylum Platyhelminthes; order Tricladida; family Dugesiidae; genus Schmidtea; species Schmidtea mediterranea. The sequence continues at coordinate 262,380,223 of CM039680.1, read as the reverse complement.
CTCACAGAAAAGTAACATTAATACTAATCCGATTCGGAGAGGAAATCGGGTAAGTTTTTGGATGTTAACATCAGAAAACTCGCAGGTGTCATTGCCAATCTCCCAATTTCACTGCGAGTGCTCCCATGTTAATTCCAATATTCAACATTCTCCTTTATTTTACTAAATTTTAAATAATTTGTTTCTTGTAGATAAATGTTTCCGTGATGTCGCAATTCGTGAATGATCATAGGTATCCTCCTATCTGCAAGTATTGGGTTTTATGTCATTGACTTATACTTCTAACTAATGGATCCCTATGGTGTTAAGATTTTGCTTCGTTCAATTATTTATCTATCGTTCACTCCACGTGATTACGAGTTACAGTAATGTTACACATTTTTATTTTATATAATTTCGAGTTTAATTATTCAACTCTAGGAAATGTCAGAGACTTAGGCTTCTGGCAAATGGTGGATTTATTTATGACGATGGTCGAGATTCGGAAATCATTTATGGTCTATGAACCTATCGAATATTGTCGGTCAAAAATTAAATGATTTGATAGTGGAACGGGTATCAAACATGGAGAGCCGGTGCCATAGTACTACCAGTTGATGCTGAAAAGGTTCAAAGGGGGACAGAAAATGGGTGGATTATCATATCAGTTCAGTGGCTTCTCAAGAGGAATTGGATATTTTCCTTTTATTTGGCTCACTATAAACTTTCCTCTACTCTATCAGAGTTTTGTATTTTTAAATTTAATTATTTAGGTTAATTTACTTTTATGCGGGAGTCACTTTTGATAGACAGTTGGGCTTGGTAGTGACTACCTTTTATTTGTAAGAGATTTTTGTAAAGGGTTCTTCTATCCTTTCTACTAGTAAGATATACTCTGGTTTGGAATTTAATTAAATCTACGACTTTACTGGGAGTTCATGGTAATTCGTTTAATGATACTTCAAAATTATTATTCCTCATCTAAATTCGCATTTATAATGTTATTTGATTTAATTTCATAGCAGTGATTTCATTTCTTAATTTTATTCCCCGTCACCGTTCCCTTTAATAAGCCTCAAACGCCTTTTATGTTCATATTATATTTAATGAGTGCCCACTGAACTACTCGGTGTGGAGATTTTAAGCCGTATGTAGATCAGTTTAGGTCGAATTTAAAGAAAACGAGGAACGAGGAAGTAGCCAAAAGACCACTCCCTTATTTCTCCTTTCTTCTATACGGGATAATATTGACGTTCCGATCCCTGCGTTCCGCACGCCGGGTCTTCACGGGCACAGATCATCGGCGATATTCCACGCACTTACACGAATCTGAATAATATGTGGATCTTACTAACTTGTGATGTGTATTGGCTGTGGGCCGGAAAAATTTCGACAATAAAATGAATAATTAATGAAAAATAACTGATTTTAGTTTTTATAAATATTTATTACTATATTAAAAGACAATATAACAAATTACTTGCTAAAGCATAACATCATATCAAATAAAAATACTACTCTCCCCACGTCGACGCCCAAGCAGAGCTCTACCGAGGTTGCGAGGACGAGACGTGGAGAGAGAGTTTCCAAATAAAACTTTCGCTCACCTAGAATAGATTCAAGAGTATCGAGTGATTTCAAAGATTCAAAATATAGTTTTTTTAAAAACGATTCAAAAATGGTTTTCACGATTTAACACGATTAAAATTGTGTAAAAATGAATCGGTATATATACCTATTTTTTGTCCTTAACCTCGCGTGTTCTTTTTGATTTAGTAAAACAAAATTCGACCTTGATATTTTCTAGTGTATTCTAATCTTAATTTTTATTATTTTCTAATTTATTTTGATAATTTTTTATTTGAAATTTTTATTGAATTATTTCTAATTCAAATTCTTTGATTTTAATTTCATTTTCATGAAATTTTCATTTTTGTTAAATTATCAAATTTCGGTCGAATTTGTTGGGTTTTCGTGTTATGTTTATATTGATATCGTGCGGATCTTGTTGCATTTTGTTATTATTTTAATTTATTTTTATGTTTATTGTTTTATATGTAATTGCTTTTCTCTCATATTTTGCTAGGTTTAATTGATGTTTTCATAGGTTTGAATTTAAAGCTGCATGTTATATTTGCATGTGTGTTACTGATTCATTTAAACATTTACAAGGCCGTTTGTGTTCTGGCCCAACACGAGAAACTCCCCCCTATATTATTATGCAATTTTTTTATGTAGCAGAGTGCCCTTAACTACCTACTTATATCTATTCATATGGGCTCTATATATTAATAAAACGAGTTTATTTAAACAAATATTCATATTTCGTACCGTAATATTATATTTTTGAAAAAAGATTCCAGATCGTCATTCACATCTACTTCAGAAAGTTTCAAATCCCATCAAAATATGTTGATTTTTCGATGAACTGTCATAAATAAAAATGGTGAAAATTTGGTAGTCCATTCGATCATGGCCGAATTTCTGAGAATTATCGATTGATTCTACCTTGTCTTAATTCCTGGGATAACCAAAACACTTTTCGAAGATTTTATTTCAGCATCTTCTTAGTTGAATCAAGACGCAACTTTTACGTCGCGTTCTCAATGTTCCTAAAAAGATTCCTTAAAAATCGAAAAATAGTATCAAAAAGAAATGTTTTCCTCGACTGTTTTACATATTTTTGTGTGTCGTCATTGAACACATTTCTTTCATATATGATCTCTCGACAATATATTAAGAATAACCAAGATATACCTCTGACTAGGGTCAGAAATGCAGTTTGCACATTTTTGCACTTTTAAATCAATAATTACACTTTAAAACATTAACTGCACTTTAAAATCAATGCACAATAACCGATCAGCCAGATGTGCGAAAACTTATTGTGTTCCCAAAGTGAAAATATTTAAATTTCGAAGGGGGTGGGGGCAGCATAGCCGCGCGATAACTCATACTGCTCCATAGGGCTCACATCTACCTACTAGCGATCGCAAATGAAAATTATAATAGAAATATGTCCAGAATGCAACCAAGTGTGTCATTGAAAAGTATAGTTACAAAACTATACGATAAAAGCCATGAAATAAAACAACGCAAACCATACCTTTGAAAGATATCATATACTGGGTAACCACAGACGGCAAATGAGACGAACTGTTGCATGTATTTATGAAAAAGATAACAATGATGACAATTTTGATGATAATAATTTATATGCTAGTGAAGAGCCAGAAAGGAAAAAATTTACTACACAAGGGAAAAAATCTAAAGATTGAAAAGATGTTAGTAAACTTTGAGAATATATTTATGGCGTCAAAATTTGATCTCGGGTACACGGACCTAGTTAGTCATGAAATGAAAATAAATGGAGGGTCAATTATGCACGCTACTGGAAGGCAATCTATGCATATGGAAGTGTTAGATGACGAAGGAAAACCATTAGACACCTTCGTGCTGTCAAAATATTATAGGACTGGACCTAACAAATACAGAGTTAACATATATGCGGAGAGGCGATCATAAACAAATCCCAAATCAGAAAGACCCAAAGTAGAACGAAGAATAGCAGACAATCAACATCAGAGATAATATTACAATTCATTTATTGTTATCTGTTTGACAATTATTCAAACCCATTGTGAATTGACATTTGTAAATAATGATTATTTAGATCACGTGTATTCATTTTTATAAAGGGTGTAATTTATTTTATTTTATGTAATAAAAATCCATTTTATTCATTCATTTTGAGTAACCTAATAAAATTTTATAAAAGGGCAAAATCAGTAATCATTATTATTAGTATTATCATTATTGTTATTATTATTATTATTATTATTATCATTATATTATTATTATTAAAATTTATTAATTAATTTTTCTTTTAAACAATAAACAGCTGTAATCATTCAACAATAGTCATTTCGATTGCTCTTGAAAAATAAATCAAATCATTTATTGCTCTTATAGCATTAAAAAATAAATTCATTTAAGTATTTATTTTCAATAGCTCTTATAGCATTGAAAAATAAATTAAAATAATATAAACAAAACCCATAATATAATTTAGTATATATACTAGAGTTAAACTCAGTATATTGCCCTAAAATATTGCGACATATTTTCTTTTAGAGTTAATCTCGAAAAAGAACCTAAAATCGGAGCAGAGCTCAACAAATCATTTTTTGCATAACAAACACAACACGCATATATAACATTTTACAGACACAAAGTTAAGCAAGCATTGTTTAGAATCGAATATTGTATCGTGTGAAAATTTGTTTGAAATCGAATATTATATTTGTTAATTTTTATTCAATAAATCTTATATAATAAATCTGTGTTTTCTTTTACTAAAGTTATATATATACTAATACCAGTGCACGTTGAGATCTTAATAGTGAGACCTCAACAGAAGGTAAAATAGAAGTTTTGGTAAAATACCTAATTAGAACTGGAGTGATTCGTAAGTGTAAAAGTGCTTATAATGCCCCGTTTGTAATGGAAGCATCTGAATGTGCGTTGACTACAGAGGCCTCAACTCAATCACAGAAAAAGAATCATTTCCAATGCCAGACATTTGATTCCTGTTACATTACTTAGCAGATTCAAAATATCTTTCCTCAGTAAACTTAGGACAGACATATTGCTAAGTTGTGATAGTTCCAGAAATAAAAGAGTTGACTACTTTCAGTACTAATGAAGGACAATTTTGTCTTAACAAGCTACTATTTGGGTTAGGAACAGCTCCAGGTACTTTTCAAAGACTGCACACTCTCTTAGAAGACATTATCTTTAAAGGAGTTATAGTATATTTTGACAATATACTTATTTAAGGAAAAACAATAGAAGAACATGATGTAATACTTGAAGTTGTGCTAGCAAGAATTCAAAATGCAGGTTTAAAAATCAATCCTGAGAAATGTAAATTTTACAGAAAGAAATTGGTTTTTCTTGGTCATACCATAAGTGAAGAAGGGATTCATACAAATCATAAAAATATAGAAGATATTAAAAATACGGAAGACCCAAAAAATGCAAAGCAATTTATGGTCCTTTTTAGGTATGACAAATTATTATAGAATATTCATAAAGAATTATCCAAAGACCACAGCTCCTCTTTATGCAGCAATAACAGGATGCGAAAAAAAGATTACCTGGTCGAAAGAATTCGGTGATACTTTTCAGATTCTCAAAAAGGTAATGTGTGAAGCCCCAATTTTAGATTATCCAAGGGAAAATAGAATTTTCATTCTCACGCAGATGCCAGTTTTGGAGCAATTAGATCAGTGTTAAGTCAGCTCAAAGAAGACGGTACCGAAACAGTCATAGAATATGGGTCTATACACTTATCAGCTCATGAAAAAGGATACTGTGTGACGAGAAAAGAATAAATCTCCATACAAGAATACGTTAGTTACTTCAAACAATATTTATATTGGAAAAAATGCATGGTACGAATAGATCACAAGACATTGATATTTCTACGAAGAAAGCAATAAGTCCACAATTTCAAACCTGGATGGCGAATTTATCAGAATACAATTTTGAATTAAAATACCGTAAAGGTGAAGATTATTCAAATGCTGATGGATTATCAAGGATCAGTAGACTGTTGTACTCGTAGTGTCAAACAAGACATGAAAATGGTAAGGAAGCTAAACCCAGAGTAAAAAACATTTATATGATTCAAAAGACAGAGGTAATGCACTAAGTATTTGAAGATCAAGAAAGCAATCAGCAATTTCAAAAGATAAAGAAATTTTCGATTCTCGAGAAATTTAAAAATAAAAATTCTTTCATTTATTAAAAAAAATGATATGTTCAAAAAATATTTGAATTTAAGTAACATTTTGAATAAAAAAATAACAACAATATTCTATTCTTAATAATTACAGTCAATGCAAATCTATTAGGTTGTTTCATATGAAATGCCGTTTTTTAAATTGTTTAAAATCTAAGTATTATATAATTTTTCAACAAGGTGTTTAGTTTGAATAATATTTCATATTATACAGCTGTTTAATTTTATATTATCAAAAATTTAAATTCTTAAATAAAAAAATTATAAAAATAATAAATTCAATTTAATATTTTAAAAAAAATCTTAATTTCTTTAGTATTTTTAAAAAACTTTTCAACAAACAAAACACGTCTAATGAACAGGCTTGCCAGACCTCCCGATATGGAACTCATATTTCCGTCTCCCGATATATGAACCGTAACTCCCGATTTTGAACAGTTTTAGATTTTGAATAGATTTTACCCATCTTGAAAGGATTAATTTTTACAACAGGATTTACATCCGATAAATGATAGTTAATCAAATTATAATAAATGTACAGGGGGCAACTTTCAGCCACCCATCCAAATCAATAACATTAATTGACTACATATAGCAACAAATCACTAAGGTGCACCCCTCGGAGGATGATAGATAATCCACCAATATTTCGGAACCATTCAAAATATTAACTAAATGATTTCAATAGTTGATATTAACTATGTAAGTTTTGGGTGTGTTTTAACTGAGAATTTTTGTGTTGTATGTTGCAGCTTAAAGTGTCTTTTTTTCACAAGCCTCGTGTCAATTATTATTATTATTATTATTATTATTATTATTATTATTATTATTTTCACCTGGTGCTATTTTTCGGTGCTTAAGTACAATTTATGCTTCGACGCATGACATCTACAAAACCTGCTGCCTATTTGTAAATTATTATAATGCGTCAATAATAATGAAAGCTTGCTTTGAAATCAATTCCTAAATTGACTCAGAATTGGTATATTTGCTCGTGAAAATAAAATCTGTCTTTTGTTGGGTATTGCGTTATTAATCGAAGGACGCTCAGAATCAGACGGGAATTCCAGTCAAACCAAAACATTCAGAAGGCCAAAGCGTTTCATTTATAACTGCTGTTGCAATTTTGAATATTAACTTATATTTATTACTTTTAAATTGAAATAAAATTATGTGTTTCCACTAAATTACAATTTTGAACGGATCAAGAAAACGTGCTTAAAATGTGTTTTGACTTTATTAATGTTCGATGATCTTTCGTTTGTGAATGAATTTATTATCGGCACATTTCTGACAGTTGAACTTCATCTCTCGTAGAGAAGGAGATTTCTTAGACCATTTTGATTTGCGAATTGACGGACTGAATCAGAAATACAAAACAAATCCTCCGATTGGATGCCCAGTGTCAACGGAATGCCCAAATCGGAGTGCCTAATTCCTGTGAAGCGTGTAATTGGCCAACAAATTCCTGCATTTTGATTTGTTAGAAAAGAAGATATATTTAAAAAATGATGACAAACAAAATTGTATCGCAAACATGAAAGTATTTTTTACATTCTCAATAGTTATAGTGGTCGTCCTTGGTCAGTTTATGACCAAAGGGTTCGTGAAAGATTTCTATAGCGATTTCGAACCTAACTTCAAATATGATAGCTCAGCATTGTATAAAAGAAATTTATTGAAACGACCTTATTGGGCAACAAGAATGGGCAAAAGGAACTCTTTCAGCAGGGGAGGTAATATAATGGATATATAATTATTTAGTTTGAACTACCTCATTTATTATTAATAAATTGTGATTTGAATTTTCTTCTTATTTATTTGAACATAGTTATTTACAGGTTTATTATTATTATTATTATTATTATTATTATTATTATTATTATTATTATTATTATTATTATTATTATTATTATTATTATTATTATCATCATTATCATTATTATTCTTACTAATTATCATTATTAGAGGGAATAATTGGGACTCCCAATCTTAATGGTTATGAGTTTGATGTTTATTCCTCTTTACGATGACATTTGAAAATAGTATAATTATAATGAAAATTATTATAATAATATTATTGATGAAACACTATTTTTATATATAATCTAATTTATATCACCATTATATTAACAATTCACAATATAAATTGGGAGGCCATCGGAGATTATAGTCCATAATGGATAAGGCAATCGGAAGGGGGTAAATAATTTTTAAAAAATAAGGAGCCTTTTCTACCTTTTTATTAATCTCTGGCAGAGTTTAACTTCCGTAAGCTTTTCCTATAGTCCTTCTCTGGCCATGTTTTATACTAGACATTTCCTTCCTCTACTAGTTTCTCCAACTGAAACCAGTAAAAACTTGGTTGATCTCATTGCTAAAAAGTTCCTATATTGGTAATGAAATTATTTGCGGGCGTCAGAAAACTTGAAACTATTAATAAATTGAGGGTTTCCAAGTTTCATGAAGCTGACATTCATGATCCAAAACATCATTTAACTACAGTTAGTTATCAAACGACCAGACTCAATAGGAAGCCATAAATAATGACTGAAGTAGCCAAGAAAGTACAGTGACGGACCAGAAATAAAACTCATCTTCACAAAAAGAGTTGATGGAAATAATGTATTATTCTGGGATTAAACTGGTTTGAGTAGAGCAGGAAATATGCCAGACAAAGGCCTTAATTCTGGGTTGAAATGTCATTGAGATATACGGATTAATAAATTAGGCATTGACACTAATGCCGTTGGGAATCAAGTTTTGATATTTGTTCGCAACCGGCAGTAGGGAACCATTATCCATGATGGAAACTGATTTGAGAAATTTTTCAATCGGTTTGTATTTCCCATCTGAATTTCTACGTGATCACAAACTGGGAAAATGGACTGAAGGAATTAATTTACCATGTTCCTATGCCTGACACTGAAGATTTGTATGGATATATTCCTAATAAATATAATATGAGGAATAATTACATGTCCAGGAATATTGTTTCCCATTATTGTACAAGCAAAGCACTAGCCCTAAGATCATTTTTATTAATATTATTATTAATAATAATAATAATAATAATAATAATAATAATAATAATAATAATAATAATAATAATAATAATAATAATAATAATAATAATAATAATAATAAAAATAATAATAATTAAAAGATAACGCCAATAAAAAACTCTTCGTACGATATATTTCGACAGCATAACTGTCATCTTCAGGTGCTCAAAACCAAATAAAAATGTTATGAATTAACTTATAATTTAAACAAATTATTTTTTTATATATATCAATTTAATTTTGTAATAAATAAACATTTAAAAAATATTCAAAAACTCAAACTAATTTTAAAATATTATTTATATAAATATTATAATTTTTTATCTATATTATAATTTTAAAAAATAATGTAATTTATAAATTAAATTATTTTAATAATATTAAAAAAGAATTTTTAAATAACCAATACATAAACATGATTTAACATACCTAAACTATTTAAATACTTAAACTATTAAAATAATTTAATAATAATAATAATAATAATAATAATAATAATAATAACAATAAATGATAATAATAAAAATAAAAATAATAATAATAACAAAAATAAAAATAATAATAATAAATAAATAAATAAATAAATAAATAAATAAATAAATAAATAAATAAATAAATAAATAAATAAATAAATAAATAAATAAATAAATAAATAAATAAATAAATAAATAAATAAATAAATAAATAAATAAATAAATATTTTTTACAGGTTTCTGGTGGTCAACAGGAAGAAATGAAAAGTTATGAAGTTTTTATTTTTCAAATAAATTAAAAACATCATAAATAAACAAATATTTTTAAACATTTTAAACATTTTTATTTTTAAGCATTCACATAAATAAATAAAAATTGTAAAAACGATTTTTTTTATTAAACTTAGTGTCGTTGTTAGGTTATGTAAAATAAATATAGAAATATAAAATTATTTCCAAAGCCATAAAATAATAAAATTTAACATAAACAAGCAAAATAAAAACTGTAGTACAGAATTAATGAAAAACGAATTTATAAATTAAAGTTTTATATTTTCGGTGAGGAAGGATATGGGAAGATTGCAAATAATGAGATAATTGCGAATATAACAAATTGCGGTTAACTGGCAATTAAATCAGTTTTAAATTTAAAATCTCTAAAGTTTTTGAAAAGTTAAAATCAATAAGTTAAATTTATTTATAAAAAATATTCAACAAATTTAACATAAAAGAAAAATTTCATCAAAATGGACATATTTCATCATTCAATAAAGAAAAAATCGATTTTCTAATAAGATTGAAATAAAAATGTCATAATGTCGATTAAAAATAAAAATTATCAAAATATTTTTTAATCTTATTTGCCGAGTTATTTTAATATATAAACCCGTTACAAAATGAGTGACTGGCTGACAGAGCAAGGGGTGATATACTTTATAAATGTTTCCTACTAAAATAAAAGATAAACAATTTATTAAAATCCCCATCAAATATAACAGTATCCCAAATACAAAGTTGACAAGGATTACGTAATCATTCAAAATTCCCACTCTGATTTGCGATTTTTTTATAACTGTTACATATCCAAAGGATTTTGTATCGGAGGCAAGAACATCTTCTAAACTATTCTTAATAGTTGACTTTGCACTAGACAGAAAATTAGAATGGTAAATTGTGAAGAGGTCATTTAGAATTTCTGAAATTATCTTGAATCTTATTGAAGTAAAATTTTTCATAAAAAGAATTCTCTAGGAATACACCAAATTGAAATAATTTTATGAATAAGCTCTCCTGTCTCATAGCTAACCCTTTGTAGTACATATGCAACAATACCTCTCGGTCCGGCAATCGACTGAGAATAATATTGGAAATCTTCATATCATATGTGGAGGTTCAAATCTAATTTAGTATTCCTTCCCAAGGACAGCCTTAAAGCATTCCAAGATCTTCAAAGTATGTTATTTTAAATCAGAGGTGATCAATGTTTTTTAATAAGAGGGCCTTATAAAATTTTCACTGAGTTTAGCAGAGCGTATATGTATTTGAGTAGGCCATAAAAAACTATCTTGCGAGCCTTAGTTTGGGGACCCCTGTTCTAAATGAATGGAATCTAGTTTAGAACAGATACTGATGACTCATTTTATACGTGAATAAACTAATTAAAACGAATCACGACGTACAAGAGCATGATGGGAGCCATAATTAAAATATAAACTTATAAATCTTAATAAGAAAAATTATTTTCCTCAAAATAGTTATTAAAATTAATTAATTATCTCATTGACTGCACAAGCAAATTTCAATTTTGACTTTGGATTTTCGGGTCTGAAGAAATTTTATCAAAGGTCCTCGACGCAAGCGAGCTTGAGGAATTGCAATCTGCAACGGAGTCGCTTGGGGGAAATTTCTTGATAAGTAGATCTTTTGATCGACAAATGCTCCCAGACAACATCTGTTGAATTTTTCCATAGACAAATGTGTTGATGGAATGGGAAATTTAAATTTTCTGATTTGTTTTAATGGAATCGATGCGACAAAACAATTACTGATGAATATCTCCAGTATATTTTATCAGCAATCTCTAGAATAGTTTAATGGAAATGTTAATTTTATTAACGGGCGAAATTCTGCTGGATTCGGCAGTTTGCGGAGCGCCCTGCGCAGACTCTCAATTAGCATAATTAATCACTCCTCAACTATAATGTCATTCTCACAACCTAATTTCGTGGTCCTCATTAACCTTTTCATCCGATTAATTCGTTCTCCCAGAAATTTATCATATTCAAACAAATTATATATTTAAAAAATTTCTTTGTATTTCCGCGGATTACGATTTTACAATTAATTGGTAAAATTCCTATGAAATTGACAACAGATAAACAATTTGTTTATCGTTTTGCTGAAATTTTAGAGACAAACATTTCATAATTTCCAACAATAAATAAATCAAATTTAAATTGACCAATAACAACTTTTATCTTTTTCATCGGCGGTCTTTTTCTATTTTCAATTTCTTTTATGTTTCCAGTCAAATAAGTTTTAGTGTA
>CM039680.1:262033354-262363354 GCA_022537955.1 Schmidtea mediterranea | reverse complement strand
TATTTTCTGTCAAATTTATTTTACAAATATTTATGAGGATGACCGAAAGGAAAGGTGAGTAACATTTACCAATTCTAAAATCAGAATGCCGCAACTGGAAAAAAAGAAAGTAATTATGATTATGACAAAATTAAATTGAATAAAGATAAAAAATAAGTATATAATAGAATCACATAATTTTAATTTAAACTATAATTTTAAATACTATTTGTTTAACAATTACACAATTGTGATTGTGTGACAGCTGAAATAGCGCAGCCAATTACAATTATTATCAAATAAAAAAAAATTAAACCATTTCTAAATTCGAAATGTAATAAATAGAAAATAATGTATACTGCCCGATGCATACACACATACTTACTAGTAGCACTCAGTCAGAACCAAGTTGCAAATACAAACTCATATCTGGGGATTGATGAATTTACAATTTTGAGTTAATTGAACATTGGTTTATTTTCTATGCAACAGCAAAAATGTTTTGATAATATGATGTAAAAAGTTTCTGCTTATAGCAGATTCAATTTTGAATGATGTATAAGTTGTATTAGTTTAGCAACAACCTTGACCAATCAAATGATACTAACAAATGTCCTTTTTTCTTGCAAAAACTGATTTTAAATTGAATTCAAGTGGTTCACAAACGAAGACTAAAATACTGGTCTCTGATAAATACAATAATCCCTTCTATATTCTAACAATCGACAAAGGGAATTCTGACTTCTGATTGGCCCAAATACCTCTCTGGAAAGCACTCAGATGAGAATGAGGTCTTAGTCCCTAAAATCTAAATAAATTGTATTCACATTCAATGAAAAAGTAGCCATTTATTTTCAGACAACCACAGTTAAACAAAAATGGACATAATAAACAAATTAGATCAAAATTCAATTAATAATCTCAACTGAAATTTCATTGTGATTGTCAATTAGAAAAATTAAGAACTTGCGTGATGGACCTAATGGATTTTGAGGATGTTTTGAGGAGGGCTGTTTCATCCATATCCACATGGATTGTCAGGAGGCAAGGACACGGAATTAAAATAAAAATCAAATAAAAAATCAAAATAATAATTAAAAATGTAATTATTACTATTATTATTATTATTATTATTATTATTATTATTATTATTATTATTATTATTATTATTATTATTATTATTATTATTATTATAATTATGTGGAGTAATAGGTAGTTCTGCATAAACAATGACTTAACCAATCTTCAAAAGTAAATAATTAAATAAATTTGGCAACGATTTAATTAAAAGATAACGCCAATAAAAAAATTCTTCGTGCGATATATTTCGACCGCATACCTGTCATCTTCAGGTACACAAAACCAAATAAAAATATTATGAATTAACTTATAATTTAAACAAATTATTTTTTTTATATCAATTTAATTTTGTAATAAATAAACATTTAAAAAATATTCAAATACTTTTAACTATTTTTAAAATGTTATTTATATAAATATTATAATTTTTTATCTATATTATAATTTTAAAAAATTAATGTAATTTATAAATTAAATTATTTTAATAATATTAAAAAAGTTTTTTTTTTAAAAAAACAATGCATAAACATGATTTAACATACTTAAACTATTTTACAACATTTAAAACATTCGTAGTCACAGCACTTTGCACATTAATCTTTGGATCCAATGACCTTATCAGCAATGCTTCACATATCACGCGTTCCCAATAATTATTAAAACTTTTCAACAAAATTCTAAAATCAGACATTCCTATTTCACTTTTACAGCCTCTATTGTGCTCACTAATATTGGTCAAACCCTTCAATCGACAATGCTCTAGAACTCGAGTACAGAGATGACGGGAAGTCTCTCCAATGTATGTGACATTACACCCTAACCCTAACCTTAACCCTAACAAGATGAAGTTGTACAAATACAAATTGAAAATCCCATGTATTTGCCTGTTGGAAGAACATGTATAAACGACATAGAAATTAATATACGCGATGTTAGTGGAAAATTAATCCAGTTTGCAAAAGAATCAAAAACACACATAACTTTACATTTTAGACATGTCTAATCCCGATATAATTTTACTTTATGCCAATAGTCAAACCGGTGACGAATTACCTAATTTTGTTGGCAAGCAATATGGTTCTGGATGATTAAAAACTATAGGTCGATTTGCATTATCAATTCTTAAACGTATAGGAAATTTTGGTATGAAAACTGCTAAAGATGTAATAATTAATAATCCCAAACTCTTACCAACTTTAAAATCTAATGCTACATCTGAATTCAAAGAAGTAATTCCAGAAGTAATTTCTACAGTGGCATCAAATGATGAAGAAGAAGAATATGAACCTGAACCAAAGCGACGACGACGAAGGTATATAAACAAAAGAATGACAGAACGTTATTCGAATAATGATTTGTGGAAAAACTAAATTATGTATCTTTAATCGACCGGTTCTTCAAACGGTCATAGAATATGCGACATTTGAAGATGTTTTCCCTTTTAAATCAATTGTTGATACCAAAAGTGGCATTGAAGATAACTGGTTCTCATACTGTGAATACATTGATTTGAATGATACATTATTGTACATTAAATTGAAAGTTACAAATAATAATGGGAAAGTATTACTGCCATCTTCATATGCAAAAAGTAACAATTATTTGTTCCATACACTTTTCAGTGATGTGGTTGTTAGACTCAATAGTCAAAAGATTGAAGGTGGAAACGGAAGATATACCCAAAAAGCTTTAATTGAAACTATTTTAAATTATAATGGAGATTGTAAAAACAAATGGTTTAGCGACTATGGGATATATTTCAAATGACAAGGCAAGGACCACATTAATTGCAGAATCAAAAATAGTTTCATTATGTTTTTAATTACAAATTGATTTCATGGATCAACAAAAATATCTACTTCCTGGAGTTAATGTTAACATAACATTGAAAAGAAATTCGTCAGATTACAGTATACAATCCCTAACAGAAGAGCCAAAGGTAAAGATATTAGAAGCAAAACTAATGATTCGTAGAGTTCGAGTAGAACCATCTGTTTTAGCTGGACATCAAATTGGTTTAAATTCCAGAAATGCTATATATCCAATTAGAAGTAAAGAAACTGTTGACTTTACAATCAGTGAAGGTTCATCTTCATTTTATAAAAAACAACAGTTTACGGATAAAAGTTTCTTGAAGCATCTCAAACCGAAACTCAATACAAGGGAACGTATAAGGACTCGTGCTCAGACTTTCATCTTTTGGATATTAAGTCATTAACTTTGGCTAAAAATAATGACTATAGAGAAACGTATACACAAGATTTTGAAATTAATGATTATACTACAACTTATATCCAAAGTATTTTGAGAAATCTTGATTATTTGGATAAAAACATGAATTGTGGAATCAGACTTAAAGATTTTAAAGATAAATATCCCTTCTTTACTTTTCTCTTGGCACCAAATTTTGATTTGAATCAAAGTCAATTATCACAACAAGGAAATTCAAAACTGAGTGTAAAGTTTAATAAATCGCTCACGGAATCGATATATGTAATAGTGTATGGAGTTTTCAAAAGAGAAATACAAATTACTGCAAGTAAATCAGTACTAGTTTGAACAAACATTGTTGGTTGGAACAAAGTTCAAACATTACTAGTATAAATTTGGCAAACAATGAAATCAAATTACTTAATAATTTTATTTAATTAGATATATTCAGGTTAATCGAGTTGGAAAAAAGCTGTTGGGGAATCAGTTTGATGGAGTATTCCCATTAGATAAAATCCAATGCCTGAACAATAACCAAGCAATAATTATCAATACTCAATCATCAACTCTCGTCGGAGAACATTGGATTGCAATATATGTGAAGCCAGATAAAATACATGTGTTTGATCCAATGGGATATTAGATAATAAACTACAAACAATCGGCAAAACAATCGTGTATAATAAAATACAGTACCAAAATTCAGTGACTCAAACATGTGGTCAACATTACCTTGCATAGCTAAATTCAATGTATAAATAATTTTAGTTTAAATAAATGTTATAATCATGTCTTGTTATTTTATTGATTTTATTAGTTATAATGATAATGTTGGTAGATCAATCATTAAAGAATTGTGTATTATGAATGTTAATAATATTTTGAGACCAATGTATTGGTTATTTAACAATTTACCTTTTTGGGTTGGAAATGAAGATCACGATAGATTGGAATTGTATGAATAGGAAGATTCGTTTTGTCCAACATGTATTTCGAAAGCTATAAAAGATACTAGCGCAATTTTCTGTGTTACTGATCAAGATAAACTGATGGTTTTGAAGAAACATTTCACAAATTTAAGATTAATAAAATATAACATGGAATTTTCCAACTATTTCCCTGACAATATTCTTTGTCCGTATCGTAATCATTCTAATTGTACATACAAAAACTGTTTAATTGCTGTATTAGAATATTTAAAAATTTAATAAAATTTTATTTCTGTTATTATTACTGTTATTATTAGTATAAATTTACGGTTATACAACTCAAAATTATTAGCATAACGTTCAAAGCCGAGTTTTAAAAGAACAACTAAAATTGATGGTGATTTAATATCTGTTTTAAAAGATTGAGTATGTCTAAATAGACTAAGTTATATTGGTCAATGAGTTTTGGATTTGTCAAAACTGCACATGTACTAACTTCAGTATATTGAGTTGGAAAAATATCGTAAAGAATTTAATTGTAAAATAAATATTATTGCTGGGGATACAGATTCCTTTATCTTAGAAATAAAAATTTTTAGATTAAATACTCTTTTGCTGGCAATGATAAGGGATAAATTTTAAGACACATCAAAACACATTTATTATATAGTAAAGAACTTGACTCTGTAATAGGAAAATTCAAAGACGAGAGCAAAGGGTCGGGATATGATGGGTGGATATTTTTAAGGCCTAAATGTTATAGTATGAAGGGGAGTAATGATTGTATGAAGGCAAAAGGGATTACTACGAAAGATACTGGACTAACTCATCAATCATATCTAGATTGTTACAACAATAATGAAATTTTTACAGCGCAACAATTTTGAATTACTAGTAAAAATCATCAACATTTTAGTATAAAAAATAATAAGAGGGCTTTGACAAATAAAGATGATAAGCGCGAATAGATTCTTAAAAATAAAAGTTATGCATATGGGCATTATAGAGGGGGTTGTACGGTGATGAGTGTGGATAATCAAATGCTGCCGATGATTGATCCAGATAAAATTATGTTGTCAATGAAAGATCGAGACGAAAATTTCACAAACAATGATCCACATTTCCAAAATAACAATTTGTACCATCCACATTTTCCAAATAACGATTGATTTCAATAAAAATTTGAATGTAATTTGTCTTGATTTTTAATCGGTATAATAATAAATGAATAAATGTATTATTATTCTTATTAACAAGTCTTTGGATGTTTATGTTTTTTATGTATTTTATGTAAAGTTTTTTTTAAGTAAAAAAGTAACAGTACCATTAGAACAAGCGTCAAAAATTACGACTATAGGAATCAACAATTCTAGATGAATGTTAAAATTGGTTACGTAATAAATAGTTTTATAAAGGTTTTGAGGTTACATAATAATTGGTTTAAACAAAATGTGAAGGTATGAAATGGTAGAGTACAACACGGCGATCAGTTCTATATAAAAATATCATAAAAAAGGTAAATAATAGTGATACAATCACGTTTTTAGAAGTTTTCAAAAATGGTGTAATCGATTTAAACAATAATAATAAAGTTGGGGGGTATCTCAAAAAATAGGGGTATCTCGGAAAAAAGGGGTCTTTGGAAACATTTTGAAAATGCAAGGGGGGACGCTTACCTTTTTCATGAAAAATCAAGTATCTGGAAAGCACATTACTACCTATTATTATTATTATTATTATTTTTATTATTATTATTATTCCCGTCATCTCTGTTTTTTGAACATTTAGTCCTTGAGCAATGTCGACTGAATCGATCATTTTAGGAAATGTACTAGTAAGAAAATAGGTATGATATCGAATTTCAAAGATAATTGCAAAAAATCTAATTATTTGGAACTAATAACTTATAGAATAACTTATAAAATAACTTATTGAATGAATAAATCCTAAAATTAATGTTCAGTTAGTGTGTATCTTGAATGTATTTTAATAATTAAATGTCAATTGTGTTTATTATGTATTTGATGTAATTTCGTTTGGAATGTTATGTAAAAATAATTTTAAATTAAATTTTTAAAATTTAATTTATAACGAATAATAATGTTTATGTTTTTTTAAAAATTGATTAACATGTTTATTTTTTGTATTAAAATAATTTTATATTTTTCGATACGATTTGATTCGTTAATTATTCGTTAATTTGTTAAAATTTTCCTATTTTCATTCAGATTTTGTTAATGTGATTTCTAGAATGAAGAAGACTGATAAACTGTCAAATATATAGTGAAAACTTATATATAGTTTTTCAATTATTATTATTTTAAATTGAATTAATTAAAAATATTTGACTATGAATCAGTAGATATCAATGTTTTTTTATGTCTTTACAGATTCATAAACAAATATTTTTTAATAAATTCAATTTAAAATAAAAGCAATCAGTGGTGAAAATTATAAAAGTTCTTATATTATTATTATTATTATTATTATTATTAAAATTATTATTATTATTAGTAGTAGTAGTAGTAGTAGTAGTAGTAATAGTTAAATAATTTCTGCTCACAAGTTCTTGATCATAGTCGACTTATGGAATTGATTGATATTAATAAACGCAATTTTATGATGCAGGATGAAAATAAATATAAAATAGTTTGTTTAAAATTTTAAAATATTTTGTTGAGAATTATAATTGAATTTTGTTAAAGTCTTGGTTTTATAAAATTTTAAAAACTTAATTTTTTAAAATTAGAGATTTATAAAAGCAAAATTTTTAATTTTTAGAATATAAGAGAATATATTTTAAATAAAAGTAATTTATTCTAAATAGTTTCAAGTTTATATCTACTTGACGATGAGAGTGAGTGTGTCGAAATATATTGTAGTATAATATATATGTTGGATTGGCGCTTTATTTTATATATTAATTCAATGCCAATGTTTTGTGATTGTTTTAATATATGTGTTGAATGTTTTTGTATTTATATTCCCTATTCAATTGTCAACTTATGCTTGCTAAATTATTCTCCAAATAAATACAAAAAATATTTGTGATAAAAATAAAACGGTATCGTTGTTATAAATTTGGATTGTTGTAAAACTTTTTGAAATAAAGTTTTGAAGTTATCATTATTTAATTATGATTGATTGTTAAACTCGCGTAATCAAACGACAAACAATTATATTGTTAATATTATAATAATGATATATTAATAATATTATTACCCTCATTATTATTAGTATTTTCTATAAATGCGGAGATCAGAACATTCCAAAGAACTAAACGCATAAATGTCATTGATATTGCAAACTATCCTGATCAACATAAAAATGGATCTGATCTGGAAAATAAATGAAAATTTGATCAATTGATTCATAAAATTTGATGTAGAATATTTTATTCTGACAAATTATTGAGGTGGCCTTCTTTTCCGACATTTATTCTAGATTTTGTAATATCAAACACCTATTCTCAGACTGGACAAAACTATCCCAATTATATGGAAACTCTCCGCTGATTTCTCAAGAGGATTTTGTAAATAATCTTCTAACACAATTGTATTATTTGCGAAATACTCATTTCTTTTTGTTAAATATTATTATTATTATTATTATTTTTATTATTATTTATTATTATTATTATTATTATTATTATTATTATTATTATTATTATTATTATTATTATTATTATTATTATTATTATTATTATTATTATTATTATTATTATTATTATTATTATTATTATTATTATTATTATTATTATTATTATTATTAAAATAATATAAAAGTATACGAAATGGGAATCGACATAATGCGGTGATGCCCAGAGCTCACGCAACCCCCCATGAAATTGTGGGCTTTAATTTGGATTATCTCATCTTTCCCAGTTAACTGACATGGTAATCTTCGTTTTCATCTATCATTCAGTTGACAGAATTCTCTCAGAAATTCTCCCATTCTGACAATTAATTCGTTATTTAAACTTTTAATCCACTCTGAAAACAAATTTAATTGAAAACTAAATTAATTAATTTCTAAATATTAGAGCGATAGAATGGGAAATGTGACAGAATGTGAATTTGTATGCTGAATTTTGTTTGCACAAAACACAAATAAACTTTCGAAAGATCACAGATGCTAGTCGAAGGGTACAGGATACACCCGACTACCCTTTTTATAGAGTGGCAAAGGGAGACTCATGGAGAGAAAAATAACTTTTCTCATCCTCTGATCAAGAACAGAAAAGTGAACTTTAAATTTGCTCTAAAATTGCACAATTCGATTGTGTTTAAAACTTCTTGGTTTTGTGCCCATCCTTTATTACATTGAGCTAAAATGTGTATGAAAATCCCATGGATACTTTACAAATAGGGTAAAATTTGTCTTTAAACCAAATAAATCTCCGACTTAAATTACAAGGATTTTAAATTATATGTAATTGTTAATTATTAATTATTTTTATTGAAATTAATTTTATTATTATTAATATTAATTTTTAATTTTTAAGTATCTATTTATTATTTAGTTTTTAAATCTAATAATGTAAATTATTAATTCTTTATTATTTCTTCAATTATTATTTCTTTTCCTTCATTTTTATTTGTGTTAATTATTTTTTAAATTTAATTAATTATTTTGAACAAAAATTAAACATGGTATTTGTTTATTCGGCACGGTAACTTGGATAGCGGTAAAATCAAATTAGACATCAAAAGTAATTCAATGAAAATAATAAACGAGTATTAAAAAATAATAGAAAATTAATAAAAAAGTACAAAGTAACACTAAAACAACAAAAATCAATTAAAAATCAAATCAAAATAAATAAATTTAAGAAAACGTCTTTTATCATTTACCGTCATTTTTATTACAATTTCAAACATATTCAATACAACTAAGTTCTAAGTAAGTAATGTTATATAATTTAATTGGTATATTATTATTATTATTATTATTATTATTATTATTATTATTATTATTATTATTATTATTATTATTATTATTATTATTATTATTATTATTATTATTATTATTACTATTATTATTATTATTATTATTATTATTATTATTATTATTATTATTATTATTATTATTATTATTATTATTATTATTATTATTATTATTATTATTATTATTATTATTATTATTATTATTATTATTATTATTATTATTATTATTACTATTATTAATATTATTATTATTATTATTATTTTGAAAATTTCATATTTATTTATTTACTTTGAAAATTTTTTATCGTTATTAACATGCATAAAACACTCATTGTAGGTTAGTTTCATTGTAAACTTATACTAAAAATTTCATCTTTAAAAATCATATATAAAAAAATTCATCGATAAAATTATATTAAAAATTCTATTAAAAATCATGTATAAAAAATTTCATTGTAAAATTATGTTAAAAATTTTATCTTTAAAAATCATATATAAAAAAATTCATCGATAAAACTATACTAAGAATTTTATTTAAAAAGTTTTATCATGTAATATTGTCGACTCTTTAACTTTTAAAATTCTAACCTTATGTAAGTTGCCTTTTGATCCTCTATTTACTTTTACAAAATTTTTACCTTATGTAATTTGCCAACTATAACTGCTTTTACAATTTTCAGCTTTAAAAATTACCCTTATGTAACTTAACTGTTGACCCTCTATTTAATTTTAAAAATTTCTTACCTAACTTACCATACTTTACTTTAGGCACCTTAATTTACTTTAGGAACCTTAATTTACTTAAATTTATTCTAATATACTTTAAATTACTCTGATGTACTTTAATGTACCTAAATTTACTTTATGAACCTTAATTTACTTAAATGTACTCTAATGTATTTAAATTTACTTTAATATACTCTAATGTACCCTAATGTACTTTAATTTACTTTAGACCAGTGGTGTTGTGCTAATTTTTTTTTACCGGAACGCGTGTATATAGTTATATAATCTGGGTAGGCGGCCGCTCTGTGCAGTCTAATGTCCAAAATTTGACGACGGAGGGAGATTTCCCCCAATTTTCGCCCGTCGCCAGGATCGGCCCTGTATATAGCATAAAAAGGAAAGGAAACGAAAATCATTACGAAACCCCTTTTGTGTATATGTATATATATATATATATATATGTTTATTACAATAATAGGAACGTTTAATAAAAATTAATTAACAAATTATAAAATACGTATATTAGATACTCAAACAATATTGCATAAATATTTTTAACAATTCATGAAATCAATACGTCAGCCAATTCTCGTTATCAGAAATCATCTTTAGTTCCGGAACGCGTTCCTGTCCAAAAAGGAAGTACCAGAGCGTTCCGGCTCGACAACACCACTGTCTATATCTATTACTTAATTTTTAATACTTAAAACTCTGATAAAAATCTTAAATTTAGAAGTTAGTGATTTAATTTCATTTTCAAAAGTTATTATTTAATTGTCAAGATTTAAAAATCTACTTTAAAATAAAATCTCCAGTGTTAATATTTTTTCAAATTTTAATAAATCTGTTCTAAAATAAAATTATGCGAAGAGCTAATTTTAACTTTAAAAATATTCGTTACTTACAAATTATCAAAAATGTCAACTTAAAACATTTAATTTATAGTTCACAAAATATTTCTTAATCAATTGTTAGAATAAGTTCCAAAATTTTCTACTAAAAACAATATTAAAATCAAAACGTTCGTTGGATTATTATTATTTAACAAGCCAGTTAATTTCTGGCTCCTCGTGGTTTTCTGTATTAAATAAAGGTACAAACGGTATGAATTTATTGATTTTTAGCACAAAAACTCAATCGATTTACAGTTTTTTCTCGTTAACTAATTATTTAATGGGTGAAAGTAACCCAGGGAAAAATTGCTTTTTCCAAACTTAAATAGCTTTAATTTAATATGTATGTTCTTTTGTTTTTATTATGACCAACCTTTAGATCGTTTGTTATATGAGTGGTAATCGTTAACGTTTCTTTGGCTCAATGAAAATTAGCTTCTACATAGCACAGTTTTTATATTATCTCGAAAAACAATATTTCAATTAATTTACACCAATGATCCCAAAGTTCTGATGTAATTAATTCCAAAATAAACCAATAGCTCGGCATCATACTAGACACTTATAGAAAATTTAAATAAATTTATTTAAATATTTTCCTGGGCTTCCTATACAACTCGATTGTCTACATTAGAGAATAAATTAATTTTAATTAGAAAGTTTTTTCGATATTAACTTTCTTTAGGGTCCACTCACTAAATTTCTATCATTATATCGGTGTTAGTCTCAAGATTTATTGTTCAATCATATGTTTTCCCTGGAAATAATTTTATATTTTGATTAAGTTTTTTTTCCTTACAATTTTGTGACCTCTTTTGACGTTCTTCATGAAACTTATGAGGAACCCCAATATTGAAAAGAATCACTGAAGCAGAATATGGGATGAAACAAATTGTAGGACTTTGCTTGATTACATGAAAGTTTATTTGAAACTTGATTGTTTTTTTGGCTCACCTTTTTCAGCAATTTCAAGCTAAATCTATATTATTTCGGTATTCCTGGAATGTCTTTGTCTTCTGCTTTAATGTCGTTGGATAAACCAATTGAATTTATAAATGAAAATGAAATGTTTCGCTTTTTGACGGTGGTATTAGAAGATGTCATACTATTGTAAATAAGCACTTTGTTAAAACTGACGAAAGCACTGAGCTGCTTTATATAAATAATAATAATTTATATGGTTGGGCATTACGTCAACCTTTACCTTGTTGCAAATTTAGGTGGGTATTAGATGGTTTTGATAATATTTTGGTAGAAAATTCGACATTGAATCTTGAGTCATTGTCTTATGGTTACACACTTGAAGTAGATCTTTAAATTATTTTTAAAATTCATGATGCTTTGGACGATTTTCCTATTGCTGATGAGAAAATGAAACCTGATGGGTCAAAGGTGGAAAAGGTTTTGCTGACACGCTATCCTAAAAATAATTATGTTATTCATTGGTTATAGAAATTGTACTTGTCTCTTGGTGTTAAGGTCACTCAAGTAAATAGAGCTGTATACTTTTCAGCTATTTTTAAGAAATATATCGATATAAACACTGAGTTAAGAGCCAAAAGTTCAAATACGTTAGATAAAAATTATTAAAAATTATAAATAATAGCTTGTATGGGAAAACCGTTGAAAATGTGAAAAATAGAATGAATCTCAGACTTTGCACTACTGATAAAAATTCTTATGATGTATACCTCAGAACCTAACTTTAAAAGTTACATAAAAGTAGTGGGATACCGGCCATCTAGCTCAGAGGCCATCTAGCTCACATACACCCCCGGCAAAAAAAATTTTTATTTCTAAGTTTAAAAGTACAAAATTTTTTAGAACAAAACAATGACTCATCAAAATTTTTCAAGGTCATTGGATGAGTCATCTTAATTTTCAAAGTCATTTAAATAAAGACCATGACTCATCAAAACCTTTTCAAGGTCATTGGATGAGTCATCAAATTTTCTCAAGGTCATTTAAACAAAGACCACGACTCATCAAAACCTTTTCAAGGTCATTGGATGAGTCATCATATTTTCCAAGGTCATTTAAACAAAGACCATGACTCACTCAAGGTCATTGGATGAGTCATTAATTTTCTCAAGGCCATTTAAACAAAGACCATGACTCATCAAAAGTTTTCAAAGCCATTCAAAAGTAGGTCAAGGTCATTGGATGACTCATCAAAATTTTTCAAGGCCATTCAAAATTTCTCAAGGTGATATTATTTTTAAACATTTTTTAATTTTAATTTACTACTTATTTTTTATAAGTAGTATATATTTTGTAAATTTATTTTATTTTTATTATTATTTTTATTATTATTTTTATTATTATTTTTATTAATATTATTATTATTATTAATATTATTATTATTATAATTATTATTATTATTAATATTATTATTATTACTTTTTATTATTCTATTATTACTTATAAAAACTTTAATTATTATTATTATTATTAATATACTTATTACTTATAAAAATTTTATTAATATCATTATTATTAATACTTTTAAAAACTTTTATTAATATTATTATTATTAATACTTATAAAAACTTTAATTATTATTATTATTATTATTAATATACTTATTACTTATAAAATTTTTATTATTATTATTATTATTACTTTTAAAAACATTTATTAATATTATTACTATTACTTATAAAAACTTTTATTAATATTAATATTACTTTTTATTATTCTATTATTACTTATAAAAACTTTTATTAATAATATTAATATTACTTTTTAAAACTTTTATTAATATTATTATTATTACTTATAAAAATTTTATTAATATTATTATTACTTTAAAAATTTTTATTAATATTATTACTTATAAAAACTTTTATTAATAATATTAATATTACTTTTTAAAACTTTTATTAATATTATTATTATTATTATTCTATTATTACTTATAAAAGCTTTTATTATTAATATTATTATTACTTTTTATTAATAATAATAATAATAATATTAATATATATAATAAACAACTATATAAAAAACAACTACATAAAAAACAAAAACAACTACATAAAAAAACAAAAAAAACAATGAGTTATTAATAATACATTAAAATATTTATATTGTTTTTACATGTAAAACATCTATAAAAATATAAAGTTATATTTCGCGTTTCGTCACGCTGCGGCTTTTGCATGAAATAATAATAATAATATTATAAAAATGTAAATTATAAATTTCATAATAAAAAATGAAAACTATTACAAGTTTTCCAAATAAATAAGTTTTCAAATTAACCAAAAACTGCTTTTTAAAAAAACATTTATTAATCAGATAACAACACGTCATCTTCGTTAAAACCATCGAAAAGCTGTACATAATCTTAATTATCGCTGATTTCTGTAGAGTTTGTGATGACATTCATAGACAATTTACAGATCTATTACGATTGGTTGAATATGGGAAATCTCCTCCTGATTCTAACCATCTTTTTTCTGGTTATTATGTTTATCGCGGTAAATTTTCTCTCGAAACCATTTGTTTGTTGTTAGCTTATACAATCAAATTTCCGGAAAATTTTGACCACGATTGAAATTAAAAACCATGCACAAATAAAACTACCAGTGAATTAAGTTAAATATCGTGTGTCGGTACTAAATTTAGTCGGGTTTCTTGATCGGTATATGACATAAACAGGAGATGATAATGATATAGGATAGGAAGAGAGCTGAACTGCGTAAGAATGCTCCGATAAGTTTTTCTGGCCAAGTGAACATTTAAATTCCCCCCGATTAACATATTTATATAAACTGTATAATTTAGAGATTAAAACTAGCATTCGAATTTTTAGACATGACAATTTCAACTTCAAGATCACCAAATTGGTGCAGATAATAACACTACTTCAATCGCTACTCGAGTGATAATATAGGATGCACTTCAACTTGACCATAAATTAATCTCTGGATTATTACTGAAATGAACCCGACCAGGCGTAAGACACCTTCTAAGGACCCCGATAACCACCGAGTGACCATTCGACTTTGGATCCATGCACCTCAGATGTGATTGTTAATTTGTTATGAGGCGGTGTGTTGAATTGGAATGTTGAAAAGCGTGTGTCATAATAGTACAATAAACTGAACCCACTGAGACATTTAATAAGAACCAAAATTAAAATTATTAATTATTAAAATTATTAATAGTATCAAAATTATTATTTACAAGAAACTAATTAATTGGAGTTATTAAGTAAAACATGTTCATAATTCCATGTTCAGATCGTGTTAGGTGAAGTTATAGGTAAGAAATCTTATGTCTTATTTTTGGTATGATTGTTTCTTCAGAAAATTCTTCGATAACTCATTTTAACTCTGTGAAATGTGTGAATCCTCGAGACATAAGTCTTGGGGAAAATATCACAACACCAGGGATTTTGATGTTGTGTATATTTTTCATTTTTCCCAAGCAAAATACGCTTTTGATAAATCGTGTTTTGGATATATGAAAAAATCATAAACTACCTCCTCCCCAGAAAATTCTAAATTATTATTTTTTTTAGTGTTTAAGTAATAATTATTTATCGATATAATATTTTTTTAGGTTCCTCAATTAATACTTGCCCCATAATTGCCTTATGTTTTGCTATTGCTTCTATTCCCGAAAAAGTAAATTTCCCTTCGAAAATAACAATAATAAAAAGTTGTTTCGGTAAATTAGTCGACAGAGACTCACCTTTTGCTAACATTCCATCCACTAGTACACATCAACTTGTCGCTGGATTTTTACAGAATTTCTGTACAAATCTCTGTTCCATTTATATAAATTTCAAACAACATTAGTTTATCTTTTTTATTCTTTTTGTTTGAAATTTAAAAATTTTCATAAGTTTTTCCTTTGTATGCTTTTATTGGGCTTTTTGATTATTTAAAAATTTTTAAAAATTTTAATTGTATTATATTCAATAACGCTATTGGCTATTAATTGGCTTTTGATAAGATATGGTTCATATAAGTCAACTGGTGATATTGGAATTCATATACAAAGTTATCTACAAGGAACTGACAGGGATAAAGGATATATTGAAATGATATTGAAGTGCCAAACGAAGCTAAAGGGTTGGTGGTTTACAAGAGAAAGATTATACTATATTTATAAAAAAGTGAAAAGAAGAAAAAAGGTCAAAACGAAATACTGGAAAACCTGGAGGTGATGATTTATGCAGCGACATAATTGATGAAATTTTGTAAGTGTTCATTGTAAGACCATAGAAATGGAAAAAAGGAAGTCAATTAGTCAGGCGGCAGATGAAATAAGCATCAAGGATGACGATAATGAAATCTTGGTACTTGTTCGGTGTAACCCACCAGCGCAGATTGGTCAATTTTTTTAAGGGTTAAAATAATTAAATAATTAAATTAAATAATTAAACTTAAAAATTACCTCTATAGGTAGTTTACTTTTTTCAAAAAATGTGCTTTGTGTTAATGAACATTCGTTTCTGCAATGTTTTTTTGCAAAGAAATTTGATTTGATCACTTGATGCGCAACTTTTTTTTTTTATGAGAAAAGTTCCGGTTTCTGAAGAAGTTTCATATAAATACGTTGACAGTGAGGCCAAGCGAAATTGTCTGTGTTTTATTGAATTTGAAACAAAATATCAATCAGAATGTCTTTATTTTATTATAGAAAATATTCTACCACCGTCATATATTTTTTTCCACTATCTGATCTTGGTAATACTACTGCAACCGTTTCATTGTCATAACATTTTGACACATTTGCTTTATTCATTGTAGACTCTGTTGACATCTTTAGTTTGTTTGAGAATTAACTAGGTAATTTATTTACAAAACCTGATTAGTAGATCAAGTGAACATTTCAACAGTAACGTTAATTTCTTTACGTGACCATCCAATTTATCACTTTATCTGTAAAAGTTTCGTAAAAGGTACTTGCTCGCTTATACCGAAAATCTTTTAATAAAACCTTTTTCAGCATTCTTAAATCCATCGCCATGTTTCTTTTCTTTGAAGACTGCATACGATTGCCATTCAAGTAAAAATGATATAACATTCGTTACATTTTTCGATTTTACGATCTCCACAATAATCTCAAGTTTGTTGAACCATTCATTTACATATGTATAATTTTGTTAATAGGGAAAAGTACATATGCTATGGTTATAATATATATATTTTCGTAAATTACATAAAATATTGATTTGACATATATACTTTTAGGGAGAGTTGCCTCACTGGGACATAACCATCTAATATACAGCAGGAAAGCTAAAACGGGAGTAGATAATGAGGAAGAAAATCTAATTTCTTTAAAAAGGTACTAAGAATTTATTAGTTGCCATAATTTTTTCACCCTTCTAAATAATATATAAAAATCAGGGATGGAAACCGAAATTAATTTCGGTTAAAATTTAACTTGTTTTATATTCCTTAGAATAATATCGGTTTTCGGTTAAAACGGTTTGCAAAATAACAGTTAAATAACCGGTTTTTTTAAAATTACTTTGTTAGCGTAAAAAAAGTTTAGTTTTACGGTCATCAGAAAGGTACATTCTGTAAATATGATAACGCGAATGATTATTTGCTAATTTGCTTCAGCATTGCAACGCGTATTATCATGAAACATAACAAAAAATTTACTTTTACGTTATTATAATTACAGAATGTGACTTACAATCGATGTGATAGAAATTTCAATGCAAAGGAAAACATATTATGAATTTTTAATATCAAGTTTATCGTTCACCAACTCTTAAGTTTCACAAAATTTAAATTGACACCAATTATTATTTATGTCAATATAAAAATTATATAAATGTGTAATTTATTCAGTTATAATATCAGTTTCAAACGGCATAAGCATAATTGCTGGAAATTGAATTTAAAAATATGTCGCAAAAATATATTTTAAACACAGAACTTAAAATTTACCAATATTTAACCCAACTGCTAATGTAGTATTATAAAAAGTAACACTATAATGAATATGATAAATAATTTTATTTAGTTCCCCGAATTATCATAATGTCTTCTAAAATGCGATCAGTCATACGTGTTCTTAAATCTGACAATATAAAGCGGAGGCCGAAGAAACATCTCTCAACGCTTTTTTGTATATAAAATTAACATCTTACACAACCATAAATAGAGCATAAAAATAAAGAATACATTATGGGATCAGTCAGGAAATGAGATAACATCTGAGTTTAATAAACAATTAGCATTTTCTTTTTGTTTCCATAGTATTGTTTGAGGCTTTCATTTTTGAAATCTGGAGTACTCATCTTGATGCTTACTTCTTAGGTGACGTTATAAATTTACACTGTAATTATCCAACCTTCTAATATGCTAATCTTAGTGTACCTCTACATATATATTTTTATATTTTGTGTTTTTTCTCTTTGAAATCAAAGTTTTGCAGTTGTCTTTTTTTATATATAACCACAAAATTGTCATATCTCGCCTTTTTACTAGTAGATTTTTTATTGAAGTTGTTAATTGGAATAACCATAATTTTGAAGGGTATGACATAAGCTTTAGGAAATACTAATTCTATAGGTGTACGGGGAAAACCTAAAACTATAAATCACCTTGATAATCTACTGCTGTTGCCTTCCATTTTCTGTATAGATGGGATTGACTATTTCCCCATCATACACACCACAATTTCACACTTTACTATCCCTTGCCCATGTGGGACTCATGTTGGTACTGCATGTAACAGCCGAAAACTAAAAAGACATCATTAATTAATTACAAAGAAAATGTTAAGTAAATTTGAGTTAAGAGAGTTTATATAGTAGATATAATATGGGGTTTAACGCCGCCCGCATTTTAAGGAACAATCAGATTATTTGAGCGTGAAGGTGCGAACGCCTAAGTGTACATAAACTTGTGCTTAAATATAGAGTGGGGGGCATATTACATTTTCTATTAAATCATCTCTTCTAAAATTTTTTTATAAAACAAATAATAATGCATTTTAAAAACTAGTATTAACTTCAATACTCTCTATACTGATTAATCTCACCCCCTTAAACTAAATATTAAAAATTAAAGATTATTAGTTTTAGTTCCTGAATAAATTATTATTTGGACATTTTCAAACATTTCTTACATTTATCTCTGTAATTGTATTTATTTAGTTTTTCAAATATATTGCTATTATTATTATTGTTTCCACAATTTACCCTCTTTCTTTAATGACATTTTATATAAAACTTGGTTTCGTAGCAGTAAATTCTGATATTTACTTTCTAATTATATTTACTACTTTCTAATACTAAATAGATTCAATAAAACATTTATTATTATTATTATTTTTATTATTATTATTATTATTATTATTATTTTTATTATTATTTTTATTATTATTATTATTATTATTATTATTTTTATTATTATTATTTTTATTATTATTATTTTTATTATTATTATTATTTATTATTATTATTATTATTTTTATTATTATTATTATTATTTTTATTATTATTATTATTATTATTATTATTATTATATTATTATTATTATTATTATTATTATTATTATTATTATTATTATTTATTATTATTATTTATTATTATTATTATTATTATTATTTTTATTATTATTATTATTATTATTATTATTATTAATAATAATATTATTAGCAAACGAGCTAGAAACAAGTAATATGTGACTGCGGTTAGTAGTCATGTAAGCGTGGCAGAACAGAAGTCAATGAGATTTGAACTCAACGGGGCAATTCTATGAATTGTAATCGATATTTTGTGCGTGACAGATTTTTTGTAGTTTACACAGTGAATCAAATATTAGAATTATTGCCATTGTATTTATAATAATTGACTTAATTTCTCATTAGACGTGAGTGTCTTTTCCCGTTGGGAAAGAGTCGATGGCTTGCGAGAACAGCTGATAATGGCTCACCTGGCCGTGACAGAGCTCATATTGATCCGTTGTTGTGATCTGCACCGTGCTGAATTGTGCTTAATGATTTTTGGGGACATTGCACACTTCAATAAATTTAATATACTTTCCCTATAATAGCATGATTTAAGGAGATTTTTTGCTTGTGTTTTATTGCCCTAAATTGTTGGGGCTTTTCCAGTTATTATTTTTATTTATTATAATTTTTGTTATTGTTATTTACTTTTTCACAAATTTTATTATTTTTATTATTATAATTATTTTTATTATTAATACTGTTAGATCAAAACTGAAAATTTGAGTTATTAAACGCACGCAGGTTTACTTTTAATCATCATGCTTACCTTATTTTTTGTTTCATTGTAAATAATAATAACCCCAGTATTTTTCTTGAAACTATATATATACATTTTTAAATTTATTAATAAAATGAAATGTCGTTTTTAAAAAATTTATTAGTCATGTCTTTGTTAATCATTCACTTGTCTTGAAATTTTCTCTAAATATTCGAAAACTATGTTGAAATCAAGGCTATGGTGTCGAACACTACCCTAGACTTTTTTTAAAATAAATAAATAATAAAAAAATCATTAAAATTAATAAAATTGGTGGAACATTTGAGTTTATATCACTATCAATAAATACTAATTAATTAACAAAATGTAAATTTTGTATTTTTTTTATTAA
Organism: Schmidtea mediterranea; assembly: GCA_022537955.1. Lineage (NCBI taxonomy): Eukaryota > Metazoa > Platyhelminthes > Tricladida > Dugesiidae > Schmidtea > Schmidtea mediterranea. The sequence goes on along the minus strand of CM039680.1, from coordinate 262,342,988 downwards.
TTTTATTGTTTTTTATTATTTAATTTTTTAAAAAAAGTCTAGGGTGGTATTCTAGAAATAGCCGAAATTAATTTAAAATGTGAAAATTGAATATATTCAAAATTGTGAAGGATCCAATTTATTTTATATTGTCAAATCTTTTTATAACATTATATTTTATATAATAAAAAAAATCTGTAATATTAAAACTCCACTCTTGGGCAAAACATTTAGAAAAATAATTTTGGTTAGAAATGAATTTTAAAATATATTGAAACTTGATACAAAATCAATAGAATATTTCCATAATTATTTAAAGGTGATTTAATTGTTGGATATACTCAGAGTGTTTCTATGTTGTTAATCGATATTATTATTATTATTATTATTATTATTATTATTATTATTATTATTATTATTATTATTATTATTATTATATTCAATTACCTCTGGAACTCACCTGTTAAATAGATCTGTTAATTCAACCCAGATAGTCAGACCATTTTTAATCCCAAACAGACTACTTTAGTCCTATCCATTTTTTACACTAGAGTTTACTGAAAAAACCGATTATAGCCAAATTGCTCTAGGCTTGTAAAGTACCCTGAAATCATAAAAATTCAAGACTTTTGAGCCCAAATTCGGCTTTTTGTCCAAAATTAACTTAGAAATGATATTATTTGACTAATATCCGACCATTTAATCAAAGATTCAAAATAGCGACTTCATTAAAACCAAAACTGAAAATGTAGATTATTGTAATATGACCTTGATTTATTGCGTAATATTACATTGACCTTTTACGTCATTGGACGTTTACCTTAATCTAAAGTGTAACGGTTCAGTAAACTCATGGTACGCTACTATCAGTTACTGGTTGTTAGCAGCCAGGTATATCTAGTAGGTTAAATTTTATAATTATTTGTTAGATGTCGTTTAAACATCTTCGTTTAATTTGGAATTACAATCCAAATCTTTATAAAAATCAAGTTTATTTATCTTTCTCTAGGAACATATATAAACAATTTAAAAACGGTGCTTTCTTTTTTTATTTAATTTTATTTAATATTCAATAAGGTTTTTTGAAAATTAAAAACATTTGAAATTTAAAAATAATAATTTAACTTAATTAACCGTTGTTAAATTTATACAAATTTTAAAATAAACGCTAAAAAATTTTTTGTCGGTTGATAATTATACTTAAATTTATTCTCACATAATAGTTGAATTTATTATTATTATTATTATTACTATTATTATTATTATTGCTGGGCACCTGATGGGTCAATTTGAATATTGATTTTCTTAATTCATTTTTGATAATACCAATGGTCTTATTTAGATATAGAATATCATCACATATTTTGTTCCGAGCTCTTTTTAAAGTCTCATATGTGAGTTCAAATCGAATTTTTAAATCACTCTTTCTTTCAGATAAATTTTTGACTGGAGTTTGCAAATGTCTAGGCATCTTGTTGAATTTTTACATTGAACGGTTACAACAATTGAGTTAGCTATTTTAAAATAACTAACAACTAATATTATTATTAAAATTTCTTTAATCATTTTCAAATCTATATAAATTAATATTTATTGTTTATAGCTAAAAGTTTTTGTGTGTTTAACTTTTCATTGGTTTAAATTAATATAAAACTAATTGTTATTTCAATTTTTATCATTATATTGATGTTATTGTACCGAGCGCTGTTCAAGCTATAAACGAAATTGAACATTATGGTAATTAATTATTATTATTATTTTACTGGCTTTGTAGAAAATTATTTTAAAGTTACCAAAGAACGTCTGGACTTCTATTATCCAGATATACATGAAATATCGAAGGATAAACCAGCATCAATGATTCCAGACTTGGTCTTTAATTATATGTCTATATGGATATTTTCTGTAATCGATGAGTTCCTATGGGATGTCAAACAAGATAAAATGTTAAAGGATATGGAACCCGAATATCCATATGGTGATGGATGTCATTGCTGTGCTGCCCGATATCGGAAGTATGTGGAATAGGCTTTGGATAAAGCTCTTCGACGATATTACTATAGTAGAAAAATTTCTTTTTAATAAAAGTTTTTGTTGTTAATGACTTTGTTTTTATTATATTATAATAATAATAATAATAATAATAATAATAGTTAGTAATAATAGTTAGTAATAATAAAAAGTTGTAATAATAAAAATAATTATAGTAAAATAATAATATTAACTTGTAAAAGTAAAATAATAATAATAATTATTAAAACACTACTTATAAAAATAAGTAGTAAATAATGTTTAAAAATTTTTGAAAATTTATGATGACCTTGAAAAAGTATAATGATTGATTCAATAACCTTTAAAAAATTTGAATGACCTTGCGAAAATTTTGATTAATCACGGTTTTTGTTTAAATTACCATGTGAAAATGTGATGACTCATCCAGTGACCTTGAAAATTATTATGACTCATCTAATGACCTTGAATGAGTCGTGGTCTTTGTTTAAATGACCTTGGAAAACTGTGGTGACTCATTCTGTGACCTTGAGGAAATTTTAAATGACATAGAAAGTTATTATGACTCATCAAATGACCTTGAGAAATTTTTTGATGATTCATGGTCTTTGTTTCAATGACCTTGAATTAGTCACTGTCTTTGTCTCAGAAAAAATTTGTACTTTTAGACTTAGAAAAAAATTTTATCCACCCGGGTAGTATGTGGTCCATCAGTGACATGGTCTGGAGGTGACATAACCATCTACTATAATATTATTATTATTGTTATTATTATTAATATTATAATTATTATTTTTATTATTTACTTTAAAAGTTTTTTCGAAATAAATAAATTTTTAATTATTACTTCAAATATTTTCACATATTGTCGCTGATCAACTCTAACTTTACCAGAGTTTATTTTAAAATATTTTATATTATATCATCTTGTTGAATCCAACTTTACCTATTCTTATTTACATTTTTAAAATTTTACATTACCTTTATAAGAAATATTTATTTTTATACTTTCCCATCGAAGAAAAATTCTAGGCTTTTATCGAAGAAATTTGGTTGGGTTTTTATAGACGGAAATTAAAATTTTAAAAATTAATTAAAAATCACTTCATTTAAACAAAGAAGTAGTTTTATCCTAATTTAAACAAACCAAAATCTTTAACTTTCCCACAAAAAATATTTTTTTAAAGAGGGGAGTCAGTCTCATTATACGCTACTCCCTCGTTTTTTATCAGGACTACAATAACCCATTAAAATTTCATTCAGCCTAAACATCTTGAGACAAAAATATATTGTTGAATTATTCCTAAAAATTCTTGATATTATCGTAAGCCTAAAAATGACCTTCGTTATAAAGAAACTGAATTTTTGATGATGAAAATATATTAAACGTTAAAAAGAAAATAAAAACAAATCAAAAGTAAACAAAAATAAGGTTTAATAGTTTTTCTATTGAAAAATTAAACAGGAAAACTTATTCTGTTCACCATTGGTTGTCGCTCCTGTTTGCGCGATAATTGTTTTTGATATTGTGTTGAGTGTACGCACAGACGCGAGACAATAGAGTTATTTGTCTTTGTAACATTTTTGTATAATGATTTATAATTAATTTGATTGGAGTAGTTGAATTATTCAATCTATATTTTTGGAAGTTTTGTAATTTTTTTGTGATTTTCGCGTTATTTTTAACGCTATATTTTTGGAACTTATTTGAATTTTTCTGAAAATAAAATGTAATATGCTGCCTCGAAAGAAGGCTTTAGGAAACAAGTATTTTTATTGAATGAAACGCCATTGAATGTCAAACCTAAATGTAAAGGCATGGTTCCAATGATGTTTTTAAAAACAATGGATTCACCAGCTATTTCAGCTGGATTCAATTCAGACAGTTCTAAAGTCTATCCATGCAAGAGGTTGCACAATTCCTTGAAATGATGACAAATGAATGAGACATTATAAATTTTGCTTAAAACTTTCTAATTTTTATATATTTTAGACCGAGACAGTCATTCATACTTTGACTACGAAATTTCACATCTTGCCATCAGTCCTACTATGCCAAAAGCCCAATACCTGCGGTTGCAAAGGGTTAGGAGTTAGGGTTTATTTTAATAAATGAAATTAGTAATGACTGTCACTACTCCTAAGGAAATTTTATAAGGGAACATTTTCCTTTCATTAAATATAAGGTGATGCAATACATTTACACCGAAGAATACGAGCATTAAAACACATAGAAAGCTGTAAGGTCCTCCGATTCTTTTATTTGAAGGTAGGCATAATTGGCATTGATACAGCCACCGCCACCTTGATGGAAGGAATTGTTGAGGTTATAATATAATGGTACACAAAACTTTTGTTTTTGACAGTCAGGTAAATAACAACATTAATATATCAACCCATTTTATTCTACATTTGATGATTTCCCTAACATTTATTTTGAGTATTTGACATGAATAAAGGAGAATTCATTTAAAACAAAACAAACATATTTGCAGAAAATTTCCCAACATCATTCATCGAATATTTATTTTTGAAAACAATTTTTGTCTTCAGTTTAATTTTAGATAGAAAAGTACAAGAAAAATAAGTTCTCTCTCGTTGCCATGGAGTGAAGCGGTTACAGCTGGATATGGGCCGGTTGGGCAATGGAGAATTCTGCCTGCCTCTCCGTTTCTCCGTAATTATAGCATGGGACAAGGCAGGCAGCTACAGCAAATACCAATGGCAACCAGTTAGGCTCACGGCCAGCACTACATTCAAACGATATTTTCCTCATCGTAATATTTCCCACAAAATATTTGATATTTAGCAGGCTATTGTTAGCAAATAATAGAAAATGATGAGAAATTGTCTCATTTCGCATGACCCGTGATTGATGGCGAGAAATTCGTTGTTTTCTATACAAAACTCGCCTTGTGCAAATTAAATTTCGCAAATAATTATTGGCCATGTTTCATCATTATTTCAGGCAACAGATAAGAACCAATTTATTCCATATTATTATTATTATTATTATTATTATTATTATTATTATTATTATTATTATTATTATTATTATTATTATTATTATTATTATTATTATTATTATTATTATTATTATTATTATTATTATTATTATTATTATTATTATTATTATTATTATTATTATTATTATTATTATTATTATTATTGTTATTATTGTTATTATTGTTATTATTATTATTATTATTATTATTATTATTATTATTATTATTATTATTATTATTATTATTATTATTATTATTATTATTATTATTATTATTATTATTATTATTATTATTATTATTATTATTATTATCATCATCATCATTGCTAGTATAAGTCCTGGGAAAGATATATAGCATACTATGTACGCATTCCATTACCCAAAAATACAAATAAAAGTCACCCCCGTAATAAAATTGAATGGACAGCGATGTAACAGATATTAAATAAATATAAATTCTTCGAATGTCAATGGAAGTAGTAAATATAACTCAGAAACCAAAATGTTGAAGTCTTTGATATGTCACAATGTAGAAAAACTTCTGTTAGATTCTGTCGCATTTATTCCTTGTCTCTGTAACTCTTCTGGAGTACCCCAGCAATTATGATCAGGATCAACTGAAGGTAATGAATAAACATCATGTAGGAAAGCAATTTCAATTCACCAATATGATGCCCAATCCGACCAGTCCGTAAGCAGCATAGGTCGAGTAGCTATTGAGTATGACCCACAGTTTGTCATAACATCCCTGCAATGAGATACGATGAAGGTTAAATTTTATACATAAGATTCATTCATAACAAATATTACCGTTGCCATGTTGGAATTTGTTGTTGATGGATTTGTTGTGCAATTCGAGTAGGTTACTTGAAAACTTGGATCATTTAATATGCAGCATGAGTAGGGAATCACTCCGTAATCTACGTATATAGCATGGTTACTTCGTAATGACATGGAATAATTATCATTTGTGAAAGCTCCAGCTGCACTCACTAGGTTCCGGTGTGACCCCGTCTAATTCCGCTCATCAAAATCATGAACTTATAAAGGTTTTATGTTAGAAAGGTATGTCTACAACCGTATTAATTTTATTTATTAATCTCACTCCTCTTTTAAACCGACCATTCAGTTTGTGGGAAAACCGACACAAATATGACCTGAATTGTAAGAGCAAAGTTGTAAAATATATAATCATAGTTCTACGTCCATTATACCCTTAAATGGCGGTATAACCAATATATAATAACTCGGATGAAGCAGCTAAACAGTCCAACGAAAGACAAAGCCTGAAACCGAGACATTCCAGACATCTCCAATAAAAAGAGGTATCAGTTAAAAGTTACATAAAGTTCACAGTGAGGATATCCATAAACGAAGGAGCCAGACTTATCCTAACTCAGCGACGCGGGATTCACAACATATGGGACTAGGGTAACGAGTCTGATTCTCACTGAGAGATATAAAATTTTGATAACACATTTCAATAATGGACCGCTACGAAGCGACTCTAGGAAATCTAACTCAACGTCTACAGCAAGGTAGCTGATAAATATGTGACAAAACTTGAGTTTATCAGATCGCCTCCCTCTAGAAATTATTTCAAATCTGAACTATTATAAATTTGGAAGATTGGCAAAAGGAATATAATAAATTTAATTAGTCTAATAAATGATTGTAATGATGGTTGCCGCTGTTTGTTAAATTTATCGTTTATCCATTGGCCTCATCACATAGGGGTACAGTCATACCGTGGTGTTATAGGGCTTCTTGGGAGGGGGTCGTGCTTTACTAATGGCATTCACTCAGCAATCGTTTATTATAAATTAATATTAGCATTTAAATATTAATTAAAATCTTAATTATTAAATAATATATTTAAAACAAATAGTAGTGCAGCTAACAGATTCAATTTACACTTTCAAATTTTATTATTATTATTATTATTATTATTATTATTATTATTATTATTATTATTATTATTATTATTATTATTATTATTATTATTATTATTATTATTATTATTATTATTATTATTATTATTATTAATATTATTATTATTATTATTATTATTATTATTATTTTAAAAATTGAGAACCATAACATAAAATGAAAATACTTTATTATCAAAACGTAATAAAAAGTTTACATTGTAGATGTTTCTTCTATAATAATAGTAATAATAATAATAATAATAATAATAATAATAATAATAATAATAATAATAATAATAATAATAATAATAATAATAATAATAATAATAATAATAATGATAATAATAATAATAATAATAATAATAATAATCTCTCACTTTTGTTGTATGTTGGATTAGAAATGAAATCTGTAGAATTGTCTGCCCCACAACATTTGAACTAAAAAAAATGAGAAAGGAGAATTCCTAATGACCAAACAAACTTTGGCTTGAATAACATCAATGATGCCAGTAGGGTCGAGACCTGATGAACTTGCCGATAAGGCATTACTGCCATTGTTGAAAACGTATTTATCCTTTAAGAATGATTTGTAGAAGTCTTTGGCTGACGTTTGCAGCTGATAAAATTCATAATAAAGTCGTCTGGATAAATTTCCAAAACTTACATCTGTGCGCTTGACGAAGAACACGATAATGAAAATGACAATCAGCACCCAGATGGTCAGTGTTAGCACCAAATACTAAATGAGAAATAATCCATCATCCATGTTCTCTACAAACTTACGATGATCATCAGGAGGCGACTCGAGCAGCAAACTCCACAAGTTCCACATATACAGATGACAAAAAGGATAATACCAATGATGAAAATGATCAATCCGGCATTGCCTGCAATGTAAAGAGCAATAAACGTTATGATTATATTAATTGACTGCCTCAACCTAAAACTGCAACGTAGTCACTGAGAATCTTAGACAGATCAGTCATTGATATCGTTGCGGAATTGGGCGCGGCCAGCTTCGAAATTCCGGGTATGATGGTGCTTTTGACTGTGTCTGAGCCCCATTGCAAGAGCGCCCCGATGACGATAAGGGCCGACGCCACCAACTAAAGGCAGGGAGAATCATAAACGTGTCACAATAACCATAGCTTACCAGAAAGAGAATATTGACGATGATTAAAATACACTTGCCGATGTCTTTGCACATTTTATGTCGATTAATTCAATAGAAATAATAAGTCAACAATGGAAAGAAAACAAAGATATATTTCACAACTGAGCAAATCTGATTGGTTGAAATTCTGATCTATGCACATGATAATAATAATAATAATAATAATAATAATAATAATAATAATTATAATAATATTAATAACAATATTAATAATAACTGAAGTTTGTCTATGTGTGAAGCTCACTGATCTCAGTGATCCGTGATCATAGCTTGATGAATAATTAATGCGATCAAATGGATTTTCGTGAGTTACTAATAATAATTTTTGTTGTTGGTTTTTATGGAATTGACTGGTTGTCGGCTGATCGGATTTCTTGTGTGGCTGGAATCAACTGAGCAACTAGTTCAGATCAACTTGATCATGTTTGAGAAAATATAAATCGGCGTGACTTGCTCAGCCGTTGCTAAGGCAACAATCAGTAAACAATCAACAATCGGAATACAAATGTGTTTTGTTTTGTATTTTTCTAACATCGATAATAAAAAGATAATATTAAATAAAAGTAAAAATATTGCTTGTAAATTTGTCGCAATTAGGCTTTGGCAGGCCGTAAAATCCGTGAAGGATAATACTGCGCCACGTGCGGATTAAATTGAAGGGGGGGGGGCCGTTAGGATGTTTTTCATTTATTATTATCCGTTACTTTTCGCTTACAATTCTAATATTAAAATAAATATCACAATTTTTACTGACGGATCCGATCGGTTTTGGTCAGTCAATTTATTAGTTCATTTTCATAGTGATTTCATGGAGCAAAACGTTATAGGATGACACCATTGTATAGCTAGGCGGGCGGGGCCTCATCATTTGTTCAGGACGAGCGAAAGGCCTGTGAATGCGCACTGCTAGAAATGGCAATGTGAGGGTTCTAGAGTTGTATAAATGCGGATATTAATAATATTGATGAGATGTGAGAGAAGCCTGGTGAAAAGCCACCTCTGAATATCGAATAAAGTCATCAAAAGCCGACCTCAACAAAATGGAGTCAGAAGTGGGGATTTTTTTATTGCGATCTCCAAGCGATCTTTATAAAATAGGCAAATCTGTAATTTTCCACAGTTCTTGTTGTAGTTTAAATTCTGAATTTTAGTTTTCCAATGGGTTCCTCACCTAATGCAGAGGCCGCAGATCCAATTTCCTCAACGTCACCAACAGGTCATCGGCATATGTATTTGTCCAAGTGTCAAAATTTTATTTTGAATTATTTCTTTATATTTGGTTTTCCAGCTGGTAATGCTGAACTTGTCTTTGTAGAACTCGTGCAATAGGGGGGGGGGGCAGGGGGTATGGGAGTAGGGGGTGGTGGGGTTGTTGCGGTTTTATATCAAATTGATTTCGCGGTATAATCCCAACAGCTCGGAAAGCTAGCTTTACTTTTTATCCGATTTACTTTCCATTCAACGATCCAATCTGAAACTATTCGATAGTTGGGAATTTTGATTATTGGTCATCTTTTGTTGTTAAAGCTCTCTCTAGCTTTGTCTCAATATTCATCATATTTTCCACTAAAGAATACTTGAAAACTCCGATTTAAAACTATAAGTTCTGGCTGATCCCGGGAGCAATATGGGAGTTTGTCAGCATTCCATTGGGGTAGCCCCATCGTTGAGAGTCCGTGAAAATGCGCGCATTCACCTGGCAAATTTATTTTTGACAGTTCAGGAATTGCTTATAAATTTGTTGAACTTTTTCTTTTTGTTTTAAAAAAAAATTAATAAAGACTTTCAATATTTATGCGAGTGCAAATATTTATGCGAGTGCAAATATTTATGCGAATGCAAATATTTATGCGAGTGCAAATATTTATGCGAGTGCAAATATTTATGCGAGTGCAAATATTTATGCGAGTGCAAATATTTATGTGAGTCCAAATATTTATGCGAGTGCAAATATTTATGCGAATGCAAATATTTATGCGAGTGCAAATATTTATGCGAGTGCAAATATTTATGCGAATGCAAATATTTATGCGAGTCCAAATATTTATGTGGGTGAAAATATTTATGCGAGTGCAAATATTTATGCGAATGCAAATATTTATGCGAGTGCAAATATTTATGCGAGTGCAAATATTTATGCGAGTGCAAATATTTATGCGAGTCCAAATATTTATGTGAGTGAAAATATTTATGCGAGTCCAAATATTTATGCGAGTGCAAATATTTATGCGAGTCCTACTTCCCCTACCTTTGTCGCGTTATTTCCGAGTTTGTAAATTGGAATCATAGTAGCAATACATTTTATTGTAATTGAATTAAATCATTCAATCTAATGAATAATATCCATGTAGTGATCCATCAGTCTAAATGAATCGGAACTCGCGAATCCCCCTCCACCCCCTCCCTCCCCCCTCTATTTCAATGTCAATATAATCGATAATGCAGCACTGTAATGCGTAATATAGCACATTTATATCAACTGGCACATCAAATTTGCATCAAACAAAAGGTCCTCTGAACATCCATAAGAGCGATTAAGCTGAATAATAAAAACAATAAATCAGCATTTAATGAGCATTTTACAATGTGAAAATAAATTTGGAGCTATTAATAATTGGCATTGAAGATCTGGCTTGTGAATTATTGAATATATGAGCGAGATTGTGACGAAATTACGTTTTAATATAGTTTTCTCAACTGCTCGCTCAGTATCGCTTGATCTAAATTTCGCTTGTTTGAATCATCACATTTGCGATCACTTGAGGCCCTTCATTGGCTAACCTTTCTGCTATGAGCTCTGATCTAGAAATATATAATAAATGATTACCCAATGCTGCAACTCACTGTTGCAATTATGCCACAGGAAACGGCTCTTGATGATTTGGTTACTATATTTGAACTATTTTCTTTTGCCGTACGCGCATTTAATCTGCACAGCCCTGAGAGGTATTCCACATTTGATTGTCTTTTGAATTTCAGTTGCTCGTTACCGACTTCTGCTTTGGACTAGAGCTCGTCTTTGGTGAAGCTAAATGAGAGTTATGAAATTGCAATTATACTTAATTGGGTCTAAGTAAGACATAATGGCCTTCAGTCTAAAAATCGACAAACTGCTCGGTGTTAAATGTTGGAGCCATTCAATAAGGAACCATTTTGCTCTCCAACCGATTTATCCTATACTTATAATTCTTTTTTGAAAGATTCTTTGAATGAAAAACAAAATTAAAAGAGATAAAGATCATAGATTCAAATTTTCTAGAGTCTTTAGATTAATGGTAGGAGCAACTTTGAGGTCTTCCGGACAGTGACGAGATCTGCTGTGAAGTTCTTTGAAATATTTCCGACCGAATTTGCTTGATAAGATTAATTTCTAAGAACTAGCAAGTCATAGAATGAACAGTTGGGCTGTAATTTGTATATAATAAATGATGTTTCTGTACAAGTGCGGTTTGTGTTTGGCAAGCTTTTTCCTAGGACAGATAGATTAGAATCTTTACTAAATACATCAGTCAAGAAGCTAAACCTTTACTGCCTCACTGGGAATCTTGAGATTAAGAATGAGTGAATAATTTTTGACCGAAAAATGAAAGATCAGGCTCACATCGCCTAGAAAAAATGTTTTGATGTATGTAACAGGTTGCCATAGCAATCGTACTGTAAATATGGTAATCATGGAAAAAGTCATTAAATTAAAGTCCGAGTTGTCTTAAAGTCATTTTTAGTTTAAAATTTTATTTCGGGTCATTGAGGTTGATATAAGGTCAAAATTAAGATAAATTTCAATTAATATCAGAGAAGAAATAAGTTAAAAGAGAAAACAGCTCGGCACTAAAATCTGACAATAATAAAAACAAAAGTTATATGATACGAATTTGGGAGTAAAATAAAAAATTATTTTTTATTATTGTTATTATTATCATTGTTATAATTATTATTATTATTATTATTATTATTATTATTATTATTATTATTATTATTATTATTATTATTATTATTATTATTATTATTATTATTATTATTATTATATTATTATTATTATTATTATTATTATTATTATTATTATTATTATTGTTATTATTATTATTGTTATTATTATTATTATTATTATTATTGTTATTATTATTATTATTATTATTATTATTATTATTATTATTATTATTATTATTATTATTATTATTATTATTATTATTGTTATTATTATTATTATTGTTACTATTATTATTGTTCTGGAAAGAGAAAAACTAACTTGAAATTCACTGAAATAAAAATAACAATCAACAGCTGGGGAATTTATTGATATAAATATCTGACTGAAAACAAAGTGTTAGTGAAATAAATAAATAATAAAAATAATAAAAATAATAATAATAATAATAATAATAATAATAATAATAATAATAATAATAATAATAATAATAATAATAATAATAATAATAATAATAATAATAATAATAATAATAATAATAATAATAATAATAATAATAATAATAATAATAATAATAATAATAATTGATTAAAAGAATCACATAACATTGGCTTTGAATTAAATAAAAGAAAGCGCCAATCCAATATATATATATATATATATATATATATATATATATTATACAACAATATAATTCGGCAGACTCACTCGCATCGTCTTGTAGATTCGAACTTAAAACTGTATTGATTTAAAATGCTTTATTCAAACAAATTGTGTTGTAACGGCGGATTTAACGGGTGGGGAAGGTAGTTAATTCCAACTGTGCCCCTCCATTAAAAAAATCAACACTGATGTAAAGTACTAAATATAATTTCTATCAAGCATGTCAAACTCGCTGGCCGCATTCGGCCCTCAACACAGATTTTTGCGGCATAATCAACAAATCTAATGATTATTAAAATTTTGAATAAAAACTAAAATTTAAACGTTTTTCTTTGCAAAAAAATGCTAAGCAAAATTAAGAAAAACAAAGACAATGTTATATATTAATATTTAATGAACATACGCTTTCATCTCGAGTTACTGAAACGCTGTTGAAAAAATAAAGCTTGTTGAAGTTGAAAATGAACTTTTTGAAATTTATAAGGCTAAACAAGAAAGTGAAAGATTACTTGGACATTTTGGTTGAAACGGGTGCAGTCAACTTTTGGAAAATGCTATGGCTACATGAGACTATTCCATTTCCAATTCTATGAAAGAGCTTTTACTATAATTTTAAAATCCCCATTGAAGAACGAGTACACAGATACTCGCTAGCTTATTCGTACAAAGGTTAATGTTTCTACCATTGTTGCTGGTTATTTGGTGATAAAGAGGCGAGAACCGCGCCATGGATAAACAGTATGAATGATTGGAAGCACATTTCTCAAAGCACTGAAAAACACTCTCAATCAAAAATGCGTTACAGAGCAGTATATGTTGATTAGAGCTACATTGAAAAAAAAACAAATGGATTCAGAAGTTCAAAAGTAGAAATATGTTCTTAATCATCAGTTTGGACTTCTATGAGAACTTAAAGGTCTTGTATTGCCACTAAGATGTCTTACATAATCCTTCAATGCTGATGATACATGTGCGTACTTATCAATATTAGAACTCATAAGCACAATCGATCCCATTTTCAAACAACATTTTGAAGACAAGGGGCATCCTCAATATCGGAGTAAAACTATTTTTGAGGAAGAAGTCTAATTCAATTGATGATGAAGTTGAAAATGTAAATCACTCTCTAAAACAAGGTGGTCAGCCAGGCATAATGTAGTTTCTGTTCGACCGGAAAACATAATTGAAGAAAAATCGGCCAATGATTTGCAAGGGAAAATGTACTGGACCTTTTTTATCTTTATTTTGGTGGAACAAAGTGTTAGACAATATGAATGCTGCTAAAGGTCTTCTAAAGCTAAGTCAAATGATTTATTCCTTGTGATTGAGCGCTTTGAACGTTCAATATAGAAAAAGTAAAAATTCAGGTGCGATCACAAATTTGAACAAGCAAAGGAAGCCTGGAATGGCATGTGATTTGATGCAACTGATGCTGATTTTAAAATATCGCGAGTAAGGAGATGAAAGATGATGGATCGTGAAGCTTGTGGTGATGAACGACAAGCTTCTCTTCAGTTAGACATTGCAATGAGATTTATTCCCACGCTCTGATTGGGAGATGCGAGCCCGTACTGAAAGAATAAAGAAAATATCATCAATATTTGGATTTTTGGGTCTAAATCGACTGGCTAAATGCTCAGATCATGAAAAAAATACTGTTTACAACATTAGTAAACGACTTTCCAAAGGAAATAATACTGGAACTCGGAAATGAATTCTTTTTTTTCATTGACCTCTACTTTTCACAACCAAAGGAAGCTTTGAATCAAAGTGCGGTTATGCCGTATCTGAAAGTTTTACTGAACAATGATTTCTGTGACGTCTTTCCCGAGTTTGAAATTCTGGTAAGGCTATTTCTCACTTTATCAAGTGCAGAAGCTCTTTCAGTGTTATAAGAAGAATTAAAAATTATCTTCGCTCCAAGATTGGCAAACATAGGCTAGCCAATGTTGCATTGCTCGCAGTTAGAAACATAATTACAAAATTAATAAACATGGACCAAGTTGTGACTCATTTTGCAACTATTTAAGCTCGTAAGAGTCTGCGCGTGTAAATACGTTTTTGTTTGTTTCAAATGCAGTGTACTTCTTATTCAATGTTGATAGGTAAAGGGAGAATTGAAAAAAGTTTTTCTAAGATCGCTCGAAACGGGGGTACTTTATTTTCACTTTGGGCCATATTTCTTAAATCCACCACTGTCCAAACTCATCACTTCTTTCCACTCTGAACTTATTAATATTAACCAGTGGTGTTGTGGTAATTTTTTTTACCGGAACGCATATATATAATTATATAGACAGGGCCGATCCTGGGTAGGCGGCCGCTCTGTGCGGTATCATGTCCCAAATTTAACGACGGGGGGGGGGGTGATTTTCCATGATAATTCTGGCGGCGACGTTTTTTTAGGTCTCAATGAGACCTAAAAAAACGTAATAATAATACATATAAAATTCGTCAAAAATTAGAAAAAAAAATCAGCAATTCTTTTTAATTTTTTCTTCAATGCGTCAGCAAATTCTCGTTATCAGAAATCATCTTTAGTTCCGGAATGCGTTCCTGTCCAAAAAGGAAGTACCGGAACGACGTTCCGGAGCGTTCCGGCTCGACAACACCACTGATATAAACCGTTGTGTGACATAGTAGCCATCAGTCTCTTACCGGCTGTAAAGCAGAAGCTCATTTGATCCAGATCTATCAAAATCTTGTAAATTGTTACACAAATATATTTTTCAATATAAATAAATAATTATTAATAAAATATATAGATAATTGCCGTGTTCATTTTGTTCATTTATTTGTGTTAAGTTTGTTTCTCATACTTTTTGATCTTAACCGAATTAATACAATTTAATGCATCAATAACAAATAATAAATTTCCAAACACTTCAATAAATCCTTTGACTTGGAATTATGAAATACAAGTTAAAAACTGTTTACATTTACAAAAGTCTCATTAATGATTAAATATTGTAACTAACAGTATGCAATTAGTACATAAATTAGGCTGTCATGACTAAAGTGAAATATATCTTCGGTGGTATTTACGAAATAGGGCGGAGCGATAGTACATGAAAGTTTGAATCGCTAATCATTTCAGTCTGGAAAAGTGGCCCATAGATGAGATAAATGCATGTGCAAAATTTTACGTGTGTTAACCTTTATTTAAGGGTCCCACATTTCCACCGAACATTGAGTAACATTGGATGTAAATAAAATCTTATTTTATTCATCGAATACAGAATATATTATCAAATGTCCAAATGACAAGTGAGTGCTACATATGCAACCAAGAAGAAATCCTTAAAAAGTATCCATGGAAGCTCCATGCCAAGAAATAAATTGTTAACGAGCATATGAATATTCATTTGTTATTGATTAAAATGTTTTTTCGCTTTCAGTTTTTTAAACTTTTTTCTGGATTCTTCTATGGCAACTGATGACCATAAAGTTTCCATGGAGCTCTGATGACTTCTTTGACAGCTCTTTCGACTGCTAGGGATGACACGGAATTGAAGGAAATGAAATCGGACCAAGTACCACCTGTTGTAAAAGCTCTTCACTTGTCAAACATTCTAGGATTGGTGGAGGAGTCACAGTGGATATTTCCAATCAAACATGACACAGTAAGTGGTGGCTTCAAAGTTGATAAAGATCTGAGTTTACGAAAATTTTTTGATTTGAGCTTCGCCTTGCATTATCTGTGTTGCTAAGATAATCTTATTGGCAACGTTTTTACTAATGCAGAGATTTTTATCCGTCAATGCAGCAAGGAGAATGTTCTCATGATGATAAAAATAACTGTTTCTTGATAATTTTATTTCAACAGCGTCACCCATAAGGCTGTCAGTCAATTTTTTGAATGATATAGAATAAGTTTCTTGAGCCGTCAAAGTACAACGGGTGCGATGTTTTTGGAACCAACTTGAAGCATAAACTTGGACAATGAATGTAGTTAATTTTTGAAGCTGAGTTGTACAAGCGAAGCACTCTGTTAGCGCACGACAGCCACCTTGCGTGATTAAGAAGACCGGGAGAAGCTGTAGCAAGAAATTTGAAATCAGTAGGTAGTTAGGGGCACACGGGAACATAAAAAAAACATAGGGGGAGGGGGGGAGGGATTATTGCAGATTAAATTTCGGATTATCTTGATTACATAATAATGTAATCAACTTAATTAATTTTGTGTGTATTTTAATTAATTTTTGTGTGTATTTTTTTTCGAAATTTTTTTCGAGTTTTTGGCGCGATTTTTTTTTTGAATTCAAATTTTTGGAACATTTTTTTAAATTCAAATTTTGGCGAATTTTTGAAATAAAATTGAAATTTTTTTTTTTGAATAAATTTTTTTTTTTGAATAAATTTTTTTTTAATCACACTATAGTCAGGGGGTATTTTTGAAAAAGACTAAAATAAATTGGCTTTAATTGCCTAACGATAAAAAAGCATAAAATTAAAATTGGCTCAAATCGCCTAAAATAGTCAGAGAGGGTATTTTCATTCACAAAATTTTTTTTTTAAACACACTATAGTCAGGGGGTATTTTTGAAAAAGACTAAAATAAATTGGCTTGAATCGCCTACTGATAAAAAAAAAGCATAAAATTAAAATTGGCTCAAATCGCCTAAGATGTGATATAGTCAGGGATATTTTAATTTCGTAATAAAAACTAATGCAATATTTGGTCTCAATACTTTCTATAGGTAAATATAGGCATAAAATAAAAATGGCTTGAAACGCCTACTGATCAAAAAATTGACAGAGGTATTTTATATGCTTGTTAAAAAAAACACTTGAAATATTTGTTCACACAATTTCCATAGGCAAATTTAGGCTCTAGATAAAAATAATTTAAAATACCTAAAGTAAATTAAGATAAATTAAAGTACATTAGGATACATTAAAGTATATTAAAGTAAATTTAGATAAATTAAAGTACATTAGAATACATTTAAGTATATTAAAGTAAATTTAGATAAATTAAAGTACATTAGAATACATTTAAGTATATTAGAGTAAATTAAGGTTCCTCTAGTAAATTAAGATACATTAGAGTACATTAAGGTAAATTAAAGTAAATTAAAGGGTCGAAAGTAAATTTAAGTACATTGAGGTACATTTAAGTAAATTATGGTTCATAAAGTAAATTAAGGTACATCAGAGTAATTTAAAGTACGTTAGAATATATTTAAGTAAATTAAGGTTCTTAAAGTAATCTAAGGTGCCTAGAGTAAAGTATGGTAGGTTAGGTAAGAATTTTTTAAAATTAAATAGAGTCAACAGTTAAGTTACATAAGGGTAATTTTTAAAGCTGAAAATTTTAAAAGCAGTTATAGTAGGCAAATTACATAAGGTAAGAATTTTTAAAAGTAAATAGAGTGTCAAAAGGTAAATTACATAAGGTAAGAATTTTTAAAGTTAAAGAGTCGACAATATTGCATGATAAAATTTATTAAATAAAATTTTTAGTGTAGTTTTATCGATCAATTTTTATACATATTTTTAAATGATAAAATTTTTAACATAAATTTACAATGGAATTTTTTATACATGATTTTTAAAGATGAAATTTTTAGGATAATTTTACAATGAAATTTTTTATACATGATTTTTAAATAGAATTTTTAGTATAATTTTATCGATGAATTTTTTATATATAATTTTTAAAGATGAAATTTTTAGGATAATTTTACAATGAAATTTTTACACATGTTTTTAATTGAAAAAATTTTGAATGTAATCTTACAATGAAATTTTTTAGTATAATTTGTACAATGACTTTTTTATACACGTTGATTACGATCAAATTTTCAAAGAAATTTTTCAAAAACTTTTTTCAAAGAATTTTATTAAATTAAATTTTTGAGTTTCAGTGTTACATAGTATTGCCTAAGGTAGGTGGTAGTCATTCGCAAGAGGAACCCATCTCCTCCACTCTGCAGCAACCCATCCTTAATAAAAAAAAATAATAAAATAATAATAATAATAATAATTATAATAATAATAATAATAATAATAATAATAATAATAATAATAATACTTTCAGAAAACATAAAAAGTTAACTTACTTGGTATCAACTTCTGAACACTGATAACCCATACACAGTGAATAATTCATTAATAACTGAACAACAATCACTAGGTACTGTATACAAATAACCGAGTACTGTACAGCTCTCTATATACATATTAGGCATTGAATAATTTACTTATTCATTAAAATGACATATTTAAATAATATTTACTCTTTCAACACAGATATTGAATCAACTCAACCCACTTAAAAAATAAAATTTTCTCTCAATCATTTCTCTTTAAAATACTTGGTTATTCACACACTCACAATATGTTATCAATAACTAGTTACTGAACAAATCAATATCAAAAACTAATTACTGAACCAATAAATATTAATGATGGGTTACTGACCAACTAACTTTGAAATAAATCACATAAAAGGTTAACAAAAAGAAATACAAGTTGAAATTTTATTAACTTTTTCACTATTTTATCGATCATTGATGTGTCCAAATTTTTTGGTTGCTTAGTTACCTTGTCGTTATCAGGCGATAATTAATCAAATTCATTGAAACCAAATCCATTGTTATATTTACTTGGTATCAACTTCTGAACACTGATAACCCATACACAGTGAATAATTCATTAATAACTGAACAACAATCACTAGGTACTGTGTACAAATAACTGAGTACTGTACAACTCTCTATACATACTAGGCATTCAATAATTTACTTATTCATTAAAATGACATATTTAAATAATATTTACTCTTTCAACACAGATATTCAACCAACTTAACTCATTTAAAAATAAAATTTTCTCTCAATCATTTCCCCTTAAAATACTTGGTTATTCACACACTCACAATATGTTATCAATAACTAGTTACTGAACAAATCAATATCAAAAACTAATTACTGAACCAACAAATATTAATGATAGGTTACTGACCAACTAATTTTGAAATAAATCACATAAAGGGTTGAACAAAAGAAATACAAGTTGAAATTTTATTAACTTCTCGACTCTTTTATCGATCATTGATGTCTCCAAATTGTTTTGTTGTTTAGTTACCTGATTGCTATCAAGAAACTATTAATGATTGAAGCTCAATCAATTGTTGTATTTTCTCTGAATAAAAATTTATTTCTTTACAGTCTTGTATGTGATTTATTGAAATTATTTTGTAAAACTTAGTTAAAAAACTTTGAAATTTTTCTACCATTTTTGTAATATTTTTAATTGCGTCCAACAATGAACATTTATTAAAAGTTATTTTCAAAGATGAATGTCAACCTTTTCATTTATTCTTCACATGCCCTAAATAAATTAATTGCTAACAGCTCAAAAAAAAAATTACTTAAATTTATTTTTATAGATTTTCTTTTCACTCACACTGTTGTTGTTTACTGAATGACAAATTAATTAGTAAGTATAAACTTGATTAGAAAAATATTTTTAAATTAATTTCACAAAACATACATTACTTTCACTGTACTTGAAATAAATTTTCATATATTTATTGTAAATTATTAGATTTTTAAGTTTCTAAACATTAAATAAAGTTAATAGATAAAATAATTATCATCTACCACATTACTAAAAATTAAATGGTTATCGACCAACCACTAAATAAATTGAATTTCTAACAAAGCTTAAAAAACCACATGGAACAGGTACTTGTGTACTGATAGATACCGATAAAATCTACTAAAAATCCAAATATGTATGTTTAATTTTTGTAAAATATTTGATTTTGTAAAATAAGACTTATCCTTAAATTATGATTAGCATTTGAATAGAATTTGATTAAATTTAAATATTTTAAGATGTTAAATAAAACTGATTAATTTGTAAATAATGTTAGTACTTTGAAATTTTAAAATAAGACCTTCGGCAAATTGGTAAGAAAATAGTTGTTATTGAGTAATACATATTAAAATTACCAAAGTTTTATAATTTTTGTCAAGTTTTGATAGATCTTTAATAAAATTTGTTAGTACTTTGAATAAAAATTTTAAAAATGTTTCAAGATACTAGCAAATTGTAAAGAAAATAGTACTTATCAATTAAAAAGTTAAATAAACTAAGTTGTAAAATAATTGAAAAAATTTGTTAGATCATTTTTTAAAATTTTATTCAAGGTACTTGTTGAATAAAAATTAGTGTATATTATCGACTTCTTATAGTATTTAATCGTACAATTTCTCTTCATTCCTGGAAATAATCGTAAATATTTAAATTATTCAGAAAATTGTCAATAACAACATATGTAATGAGTAATTAAAAGTTTTTAAATACTAATTAATTTAGTTTTAATTAAATTAAATTACAAATTTATAATAAAATCAAATAAATACTTACTTGTATACAAATAGTTACATGAATCAAACTATTTCTTAGAACCGAACACGTATCGTATATTTTATTCAGATTCCAATAATATCATTAAAATTAACCAAAATCTTATTGATATATTTTGATAACCCTTAAACCAATGAAAATGTATCGATTTCACTAAGTATCCATCCTTTAACATAGATATTTAAACGAATAAATCCCATAAAAATATCATAAATTCCCCTATTATCTTATCGTTTCCCCTTAAAATATTATAAAATTTACTGTCAACCAATCATTTCCCTTTAAAATATCAACAAGCCTGTTCTTAATCGATCATTTCCTATTAAAAAATCATAAATTCTTTTCTTAGCCAATTGTTTTCCCCTAAAATAAAATTTACTCTCAACCAATCATTTCTCTTTAAATGAGATTAATCCCAGTTTTATTCATTATTTTCATAAAAAATCACCGACATATTGATATTCAACCGAATAAATCTCTTGAAATCATCTTAAAATAAAATTCCTCTCTTGATCAATCAAATCCCTTAAAAATATTATAAATTCACCTCTCAACCAATCATTTCTCTTTAAATTACAATAATCCCCGCTATATTCATTATTTTCATAAAAATCACCAACATATCGATATTCAACAGAATAAATTTCTTGAAATCCATCTCGTGACCAATTATTTCCCCTTAAAAGATCATAAATTCTCTTCTTAAACAATCATTTCTCTTTTAAATGACAATATTTCCACTCTCTCAAAAGATTTACACAGATATTGATATCTATCTGAACAAAGCCTTTTAAAAATATTATAAATTCCTCCTTTATATTCTCCATTTATAAAATATTTATTCTTTGAACACAGATATTCAACCAACTCAACTCCCTTAAAAATGACAACAAACTTGTTCTTAATAGATTATTTCCCTTTAAAATATCACAAAATTTCCCCTTAACCAATCATTTCCCTTGAAATCACATTTTCATTCACTGCACCAACAAAACACATATTTTTGGTATTAACCTACAAGGTAAAATTTCTTTAGAAATCTATATTTAACCGAATAAGATCTTTAAAAATTCATCATTTGGATCATATTTACTATATGTATTCAACCAATCAAATTCCCTTAAAATAAAAATCTGAATTTTACCAATAAAAATAAATTTTCTTTAAAGTTTTACAAAATTGTTATCGATACCCAACATTTTCCGTCGAAAATCACCACAATTTGATTCTGGCAACAAATTCAATCAAATAAAAAATTCATCAAAAATGACTAAAATCGAATAAAGTCTATGTTTCCCACATAAATTTAATTTCACTAAATTAATGTAAAATCATAAAATATATATCATGTTGCTCAAATAATTAAAATTAATCAGTAAATCAAGTATAAATTCAATAAAAATTACCAGTCAACCCATAGATATAATTCAACGATTTTCATATGTATATTGTTAACCACACTGAGCATCCTCTTAAAAATCTCTACAATATACTACTTTTGTGGTTGATATCCACGAAATCAATAAATGGAAAAATGATAATAATTAATTGACCATCCTTTTTTTTACTGTAAAATCAATTAAAATTTTCGGTTTCACTAAAATATTTTTAAAAATCAACTGATTTAATCAACTTTTTAAATATAACATAAAATTATAATTAAAATATCATTTACTATTCAAAATCTATCAGTAAATTTGATTCTAATTCTTAAATAATTATCTTAAATAGATGTTTCATAAACATTTTGATCATAAATTTAACTTTTATTTAAAATAATCCTAAAATCAAGTCAAATCTAATAAATATCAAGAAATTAAGTGTTTCTAAATTATAGATTTAACCTAATTTCTTCAATAATTTAATTAAAAACATAATAGTCCCCAAATCCATTAACATTCAAATGAAAACCATAAAATTCACATAAATGATTAAAATTTACTAAAATAAATACCTCGTAAAACTAGATATCACTTAAATTATCATAAAATTTCCCTAAAATCTCTAATTGATTTACATAGCCTAAAAATATTTTATTTTTGTCGATTACGACCTAATCTATTTAAGTGTGTAATTAAATTTATTAAAAGTTAATTAAATTTTCATTGAAAATGACAAGTCAATAACAAATCAACAAATGGAATTTTAATTAGTAGAGATTATATTCTAGAAAGAAAATTTCCAGTGAAGAAGTAATATTGGTGGGAGAGTACATTAAGTGACTAAAATCGTTGAAATTACTGGAAAAAGTGGGATAGCTAAAGATATCTACTAAATAGATGAAATATCAATTGATATATTAAAACCTTACAAGGGTAATATACTTTGAATGAAGAAAATATACATCGAAGAGGAAAAATATTCATTAAAGTGAGAAAATATTAATTAAAGTGAGAAATTATTCATTGAAGAGGAAAATATTCATTAAGAGAAATTATTCATTGGAGAGAAAAAATATTTTTTGAAGAGGGAAAAAAATCATTGAATAACGTAAAATATTGATAGAAGCTAAAAAATATTCAGTGAATCGAGAATTGCATATAATAAATTAGACGGTAAAATTTCTCAATGATGAGATGAAATATCAATTAAATATTGGAAAATACTTGAAATAAATGGACTCTGTATTATTCACTGTTCAACAAATATACTTAAAAGATGAAAATATTCACTGAAAATGAATTGTACTTTAAGAGTGGATGAATTACTATTATATTCAATTAAAAATTATTAACAATTGAGTAGATTTTGTCGGTTAATTATATTTAAATAGGGATATATATTGTTGATGGGTGCACGGATGAATAGTTATTAAAAAGACGCGCGCGCGTATACTAATCCAACGAATATTCAACAAATCGCCGGATTGGTATATTCGCCGGATTTGAATATATTCGCCGGATTTGTTGACATTGAAAACACACACGCACGCATATATATATAGTGTTAAATAATATTTACTCTCATAAAATGACATTAGATATTTCAGAATCACTTTTAAATCATACAGAGGTTTTATTTTATTTTTATTAATTGTATTAATCTTCTAAATTAAGATACCAGAATTCAGTATTGAATGGAATCAGACATTTTTAATAA
The DNA here is from genome assembly GCA_022537955.1 of Schmidtea mediterranea. Taxonomy (NCBI): domain Eukaryota; kingdom Metazoa; phylum Platyhelminthes; order Tricladida; family Dugesiidae; genus Schmidtea; species Schmidtea mediterranea. The sequence continues at coordinate 262,318,821 of CM039680.1, read as the reverse complement.
TCGATAGACTGTTCACAGAAACCTATGATTATTTATTACTATCAAAAATAAATAAGTCTTTTAAACATCACAACATTCAAATTCTCGTAGAATTATTCGGTTTCAAAAAGTCACTAATGAAATTATCTAGTTGTATATTATTTCTAAATAATATAAATCCTACAGAAATTAATATGCTTAATATATTCTGGGTATGCATGGATTTCAGGTTTGGCAAATATCGAGATTTTATTCAATCCTACATTGATAATGCAGATAAAATCGAAATAAAAATCAAGGATAAACTGGATGAAGTACAAAAACAATATCTTACATGTTCAAGTTGTTTAATTAATAAAGTCAATATTTTATATTTACCATGTGGGCATATCATTATTTGTTCATCATGTTTTAAAAACTCTAATAGATGTGAAAGTTGTGGTATAATTATTGATGAGTACCATTCTGTGTATATGTAATAAATGTTATTTTGTTTCTAAAGAAATATTATTCAAGTTACTTTTAACTATTGTGAACATGATCTCAAACCCTAATTTATAAAAGCAACTAATAATAAAATAATCAAAACATAATAAAATAAGTAAATGAAAATGTACAAGTTTAGTTTTCTATAATATACAAGTTTTATTACATAATTGTTCGAAATCGTCTGATAAATCCTTTTATTGATGATGATCATTCAGAAGCCAAAATTTCATTGAAAATATCTTGAAATGGCTGAGATCTAATATAGTTAAAAACACAATAAAAATTTACGATAAGAGAGGACAATATGAAGTTTATGCTTAATTATTGACAGACCAAGTGAGATCAAAAAGTACTTCGGCTTCATTGCACAAATTAGGCTTAGCTTGTCGAGTAATTGCACATTACACAACTTTCATACGCGGACACTACAAAGTATCATAGGCACTAAATTAATTAATTAATGTTTATTACTACCAAAATAATTATTTGCAGACTAGGGAGATTATAGCCGCCTACGACCAGCTTGTAAATAAAATATAATAAAGTGTAAAGATATTATTATATTTAAAAATACAAACAAATAATTCATCCATTTAAACTCATCGAAATCGAATGATGGGAGTCAAAATAATGTTATTATTTAGTCAAAACGTGATATATTAAAGGCGCACGGGTATACTTTTAATTAATATAATTTGTAAAGTTTTTTTTTTTTTTTTATAACTATATTCCTAAAATCAATTAATAAAACCATAGTTTTTAATATATATTCATTAGTCAAGTCTTTGTTAAACATTCACTTGTATTGCATCTACATTGTGAACTAACATAATCCACGTATATTGAAAATTTGATATATTCATATTTGCTATAAAGAGTTTTAAAATATGTTGAAATTAAAAGTGTGAAAACTGAAAATACTCAGAAAGCAGAAAAAATGATAATTGATATTAGTAATTCTGTGTTTATCCAATCTATTTGTATTAAGATATATTTTATAAGTAATATAACAACTGTAAAATAAAATATCTGTAATATTCAACAGATCTCTATTAATATTATTAATTAATACTATTATTATTATTATTATTATACTTTAACTTTTTATTATTATTACCATTTCATTAACATTATTTTCGTCTATTATAATTTTATTATCAATCATTTCGTCATCATGTGTGTTATCAACATTTATATTTAAAGATCTAAAATTTATAATTGAAGAATATTAAAATGTTTACTATTAAATTATCAAAAGTGGATAACATAACTAATTAATGATAATATTAAGTTAATTTATAAAGTTTTTACTTAAATTTTGAATTCAAATATGTTTTATAAGCTAATTTTAACTTAAAGTATATATTTTATGTGTAAATATCTAATTGTGGTTTGAGTGAGTAAATTGATGCACTATGTGTATATTAGTAACAGATGGCTATCAGGTAGGTACAATATGAGTAAAGAGGGAGTCAACACATAATAAATCAATAAAAAGAAAACTAATTCACCCAATGAATCAATAAAAACAAAAGCATATGGAAACCAATCTACACAATAAAACCCCAGATATTTTATGAAAATATTTATTAAAATGACATTCTAGCACTATTGACTTTCCGAATTGGAGTCATGACATCATCTGAATTGATCCTGCATCCTTGTATAATGATAATTGTATACCAATGAAAGTTTTCAATAAATTTACTTCTTTATTAGCAATATAAAACTTTGCATTCTCGTGGCCAAGATATATGTTGTTATCGCTTCTTAACTTGATATTCATTGTATTTAGAATTTCGTTTACTAATTACAATCTGCATCCGATATTATTAGGTATTGATTAATGTGATTGGCATTGAAAATTTGTAAGTGATAGAAAATCTGAGAAAATGTAAGGTATGGCTATAATTCTTCACTATCATAAATTCAGTTTGCATGTCAAAATAATGATTATAGTTGTCATCGTATTTATACTATGTATATAAACAATGCAATGATAATGTATAATTTTACTATAAAGATTCTAAAAATATTTTGAAATTAAAAATGTCAAAACTGAAGATACTCAGAAAGCTGAAAAATTAGCTATGATGTATATAACCTTAATGTCTGCATGACCTCTTCATAATCTCGATGTTTGAGTAATAAATTGCATCGATATTGCATTTTAAATGAATGGATATTGCAATAAAATATTATAAAAAATCATACGGAAACAAGTGATCAAAACTTATCTATATATATATATATATATTTTTTTATGATGGAATAATACCAGTTGAGGTTCTAATGATCTATATAGAAATGTTTTGTAATCAAGTAATTCTAAAACAAATTGAATAGTTATACATGTTTTTGTTACAAATTAATAAATTTTATCATAATTCATTAAAATATTTAAGTAAAACAATATAAAAAAGTTTTATGTAAATTGTTACATTGTTGTATTAACTTAATATTGAATCGAAGTAATGAACCAGCAAAATTTATTTAAATATTACCATCAAATAATTTATGATAATTATAGTAAAGATAATAAACGTTTTAAGTAAATTATTACAAAATCATAAAATAACACAACTTGCAAATACTACGATAAATTATTTTAATAAAATAGTTAACAAATAATAATAATAATAATAATAATAATAATAATAATAAAAATAATAATAATCATAAATTTTAATAATTTGACAGATAAAAAATTAGTTCTGATACTAGATGCTAACTAAATATTAACAAAATATTTTAATGGGGATACATAACTTGAGTACATAATGTAATGTTCAGATGGATGAATAAGGTTTTGTTAATCATATACGATTCACGGCTTTTTATGTAAAAAATAATTGAAAATGAGTCAATTATCATCAAATTAATACTGTCCAATAAAGATATCATAGCTTGTTTTAAATATCTGATTTAATCGAATTTCCATTGATTTGTCGTAGATTTTGAATCTAAAAAACATACATTCAAAGATTTACTCACTGTTCGATGAAGGGTTACATATCATTGTGGTATTAAATAAATCGGGAACAAAATTACTTTAAAGGGTTGATAAATGTATCGATACAAAGTTGACATATATGCACATACAAGGTTGACACAACTGCATTCACATGATATAACATTCACACATCTATCAATCAAAATCATGAATTTGGGTCGCAGATGAGTAATAAAATCAATCAAATAACAAAAATGAGCAAATCACATATAAAACACGATAATTATACATTGAGGTTATCAATTTTAATCAATGTGAGGTATTTATCACATATAAAATCTAACCTATTTCATACAATTTAACAGTCTTAATATGTTTGTTATGAAAACATGGGTATATTTGGGGTACTTCATTGAAATATATCACTCACTGTTGAGAATTATTTACGTTAGACATAAACCATCAAAACATTTATTTTAGAATTATTGGAAGTTGAACTTTGTTTTATAAAACTGTCGTAACTTTTATCAAATTCAATTGGTAAAACAGAAAATATATTTTTACTACATTACATATATACAAAATGATATTCTTCAATAATTATACCACAACTTTCACATTTACGAGTAGTGGTTTTGAAACAAGAAAAACAAATAATTATATGTCCACAATGTAAATATATGATGAATGCTTTGTTAATCTGAGAAATTGATCATGTCAGAAAATCTTTTCTTGCATCGGACAGTTTTTCGAATTTTATATTTCTATTTTATCGACATTATCATCAATAATTTCATCAGTGATTTGTTGAATCCAAACAAGTCTACAAAACATTCAACTAATTCATGTTTAAAGGATTTATTTCAATTTTGCTAGAAATATATCATCAAATTTTGATGCCAAAAGCCTATCAATTATTAAAAAGGTCTGACCCCCATATAACACCTAATTTAAATGGTTAGTTTATTCAATAAATATCAAACCAAACTTCTGTATCCTTTATCACCATTTATGAAAATAAAATCTAAGGTAATTTATTAATGAATGTTTAATAAATGTTTAGTAAAATATAAAATTTTGTTATTCAGTGATATTCACGATAAAATATACATGGCAATGTTAATATTTTGTTAATGAAAATATGGTCATACAATTCGATCATACAACATGGTCATACAATTTGATCATACAACATTATCATATTAGATTTATAAAGTAAAATAAATATTTTTAAAGTTATTTTAAAATACTGCAACGTAAAATAATCATAAAATACCACAACGTAATGACTGATAGAATATATCTTCCAATAATTTAATTATAATTTATTGTTACATTATGAATAAAGAAAATAAAACCTCTGAAAACAAGGAGTTGATATCTTCAATGAAACTGGAAAACTCGATAAGTATAAAATTTTAATTTTCATAAAGTTATATATTATTATTAGGAGACTCTATTGATAAAGTTAAAAAACAGAGGATTGAAGAAACATTCTTAAAGGAACATCTGAAAGTGCAGAGAGAAGAGTATATGAAAATCTTTGAAAAATATATCACAGAAAAAGATGTTCTTATTAATAAATATCGAAAAATGTGTATAAAGTTAGAAAAACTCAGAAGAGAAAAAGAAAATTTAAAAGAACTATTGAATAAAGAGGAAGACGAATGTTTTTAAAATAGAATTTATAACTTTTTGATTATTATTACTTTTATTTGTATTTATTTGTGTTTGTAAATAATTTATTGGATGAAAACTCATTCCTAGAAAATCAAAATTTAGTTATGTTAGGAATACATTCAAAATCATATGAATTAATAATAATAATAATGATTATTTTTAAATTTTCGTAAAAGATGATCGTACTTTCGATATCATCAATCAAATGTACACTCAAAATTTTGTAGAAAATAAATGTTAATTATTTTTCAAATAAAAATGATGAATTAATACTCAAATATATATCTAAATATTTAAAATTAAAATTAAAAATAAAAAATAAAATTAAATAATCTACATAAAATATTTAATTTACCATTTCGTAAATGAATTCGAAAGTATCATAGGAAAATATATAAAATATTTGGATGAAAGTAATACAAAGAGTGTTTAATTGCACATTATAAATACACACATAAAAAGAACCATAATGACATTAATAAATAACAAAATATCAACATTGCCATGGATATTTTATCGTGAATATCACTGAATAACAAAATTTTATATTTTACTAAACATTTATTAAACATTCATTAATAAATTACCTTAGATTTTATTTTCATAAATGGTGATAAAGGATACAGAAGTTTGGTTTGATATTTATTGAATAAACTAACCATTTAAATTAGGTGTTATATGGGGGTCAGACCTTTTTAATAATTGATAGGCTTTTGGCATCAAAATTTGATGATATATTTCTAGCAAAATTGAAATAAATCCTTTAAACATGAATTAGTTGAATGTTTTGTAGACTTGTTTGGATTCAACAAATCACTGATGAAATTATTGATGATAATGTCGATAAAATAGAAATATAAAAATTCGAAAAACTGTCCGATGCAAGAAAAGATTTTCTGACATGATCAATTTCTCAGATTAACAAAGCATTCATCATATATTTACATTGTGGACATATAATTATTTGTTTTTCTTGTTTCAAAACCACTACTCGTAAATGTGAAAGTTGTGGTATAATTATTGAAGAATATCATTTTGTATATATGTAATGTAGTAAAAATATATTTTCTGTTTTACCAATTGAATTTGATAAAAGTTACGACAGTTTTATAAAACAAAGTTCAACTTCCAATAATTCTAAAATAAATGTTTTGATGGTTTATGTCTAACGTAAAATAATTCTCAACAGTGAGTGATATATTTCAATGAAGTACCCCAAATATACCCATGTTTTCATAACAAACATATTAAGACTGTTAAATTGTATGAAATAGGTTAGATTTTATATGTGATAAATACCTCACATTGATTAAAATTGATAACCTCAATGTATAATTATCGTGTTTTATATGTGATTTGCTCATTTTTGTTATTTGATTGATTTTATTACTCATCTGCGACCCAAATTCATGATTTTGATTGATAGATGTGTGAATGTTATATCATGTGAATGCAGTTGTGTCAACCTTGTATGTGCATATATGTCAACTTTGTATCGATACATTTATCAACCCTTTAAAGTAATTTTGTTCCCGATTTATTTAATACCACAATGATATGTAACCCCTTCATCGAACAGTGAGTAAATCTTTGAATGTATGTTTTTTAGATTCAAAATCTACGACAAATCAATGGAAATTCGATTAAATCAGATATTTAAAACAAGCTATGATATCTTTATTGGACAGTATTAATTTGATGATAATTGACTCATTTTCAATTATTTTTTACATAAAAAGCCGTGAATCGTATATGATTAACAAAACCTTATTCATCCATCTGAACATTACATTATGTACTCAAGTTATGTATCCCCATTAAAATATTTTGTTAATATTTAGTTAGCATCTAGTATCAGAACTAATTTTTTATCTGTCAAATTATTAAAATTTATGATTATTATTATTTTTATTATTATTATTATTATTATTATTATTATTATTTGTTAACTATTTTATTAAAATAATTTATCGTAGTATTTGCAAGTTGTGTTATTTTATGATTTTGTAATAATTTACTTAAAACGTTTATTATCTTTACTATAATTATCATAAATTATTTGATGGTAATATTTAAATAAATTTTGCTGGTTCATTACTTCGATTCAATATTAAGTTAATACAACAATGTAACAATTTACATAAAACTTTTTTATATTGTTTTACTTAAATATTTTAATGAATTATGATAAAATTTATTAATTTGTAACAAAAACATGTATAACTATTCAATTTGTTTTAGAATTACTTGATTACAAAACATTTCTATATAGATCATTAGAACCTCAACTGGTATTATTCCATCATAAAAAAAATATATATATATATATATAGATAAGTTTTGATCACTTGTTTCCGTATGATTTTTTATAATATTTTATTGCAATATCCATTCATTTAAAATGCAATATCGATGCAATTTATTACTCAAACATCGAGATTATGAAGAGGTCATGCAGACATTAAGGTTATATACATCATAGCTAATTTTTCAGCTTTCTGAGTATCTTCAGTTTTGACATTTTTAATTTCAAAATATTTTTAGAATCTTTATAGTAAAATTATACATTATCATTGCATTGTTTATATACATAGTATAAATACGATGACAACTATAATCATTATTTTGACATGCAAACTGAATTTATGATAGTGAAGAATTATAGCCATACCTTACATTTTCTCAGATTTTCTATCACTTACAAATTTTCAATGCCAATCACATTAATCAATACCTAATAATATCGGATGCAGATTGTAATTAGTAAACGAAATTCTAAATACAATGAATATCAAGTTAAGAAGCGATAACAACATATATCTTGGCCACGAGAATGCAAAGTTTTATATTGCTAATAAAGAAGTAAATTTATTGAAAACTTTCATTGGTATACAATTATCATTATACAAGGATGCAGGATCAATTCAGATGATGTCATGACTCCAATTCGGAAAGTCAATAGTGCTAGAATGTCATTTTAATAAATATTTTCATAAAATATCTGGGGTTTTATTGTGTAGATTGGTTTCCATATGCTTTTGTTTTTATTGATTCATTGGGTGAATTAGTTTTCTTTTTATTGATTTATTATGTGTTGACTCCCTCTTTACTCATATTGTACCTACCTGATAGCCATCTGTTACTAATATACACATAGTGCATCAATTTACTCACTCAAACCACAATTAGATATTTACACATAAAATATATACTTTAAGTTAAAATTAGCTTATAAAACATATTTGAATTCAAAATTTAAGTAAAAACTTTATAAATTAACTTAATATTATCATTAATTAGTTATGTTATCCACTTTTGATAATTTAATAGTAAACATTTTAATATTCTTCAATTATAAATTTTAGATCTTTAAATATAAATGTTGATAACACACATGATGACGAAATGATTGATAATAAAATTATAATAGACGAAAATAATGTTAATGAAATGGTAATAATAATAAAAAGTTAAAGTATAATAATAATAATAATAATAGTATTAATTAATAATATTAATAGAGATCTGTTGAATATTACAGATATTTTATTTTACAGTTGTTATATTACTTATAAAATATATCTTAATACAAATAGATTGGATAAACACAGAATTACTAATATCAATTATCATTTTTTCTGCTTTCTGAGTATTTTCAGTTTTCACACTTTTAATTTCAACATATTTTAAAACTCTTTATAGCAAATATGAATATATCAAATTTTCAATATACGTGGATTATGTTAGTTCACAATGTAGATGCAATACAAGTGAATGTTTAACAAAGACTTGACTAATGAATATATATTAAAAACTATGGTTTTATTAATTGATTTTAGGAATATAGTTATAAAAAAAAAAAAAAAAACTTTACAAATTATATTAATTAAAAGTATACCCGTGCGCCTTTAATATATCACGTTTTGACTAAATAATAACATTATTTTGACTCCCATCATTCGATTTCGATGAGTTTAAATGGATGAATTATTTGTTTGTATTTTTAAATATAATAATATCTTTACACTTTATTATATTTTATTTACAAGCTGGTCGTAGGCGGCTATAATCTCCCTAGTCTGCAAATAATTATTTTGGTAGTAATAAACATTAATTAATTAATTTAGTGCCTATGATACTTTGTAGTGTCCGCGTATGAAAGTTGTGTAATGTGCAATTACTCGACAAGCTAAGCCTAATTTGTGCAATGAAGCCGAAGTACTTTTTGATCTCACTTGGTCTGTCAATAATTAAGCATAAACTTCATATTGTCCTCTCTTATCGTAAATTTTTATTGTGTTTTTAACTATATTAGATCTCAGCCATTTCAAGATATTTTCAATGAAATTTTGGCTTCTGAATGATCATCATCAATAAAAGGATTTATCAGACGATTTCGAACAATTATGTAATAAAACTTGTATATTATAGAAAACTAAACTTGTACATTTTCATTTACTTATTTTATTATGTTTTGATTATTTTATTATTAGTTGCTTTTATAAATTAGGGTTTGAGATCATGTTCACAATAGTTAAAAGTAACTTGAATAATATTTCTTTAGAAACAAAATAACATTTATTACATATACACAGAATGGTACTCATCAATAATTATACCACAACTTTCACATCTATTAGAGTTTTTAAAACATGATGAACAAATAATGATATGCCCACATGGTAAATATAAAATATTGACTTTATTAATTAAACAACTTGAACATGTAAGATATTGTTTTTGTACTTCATCCAGTTTATCCTTGATTTTTATTTCGATTTTATCTGCATTATCAATGTAGGATTGAATAAAATCTCGATATTTGCCAAACCTGAAATCCATGCATACCCAGAATATATTAAGCATATTAATTTCTGTAGGATTTATATTATTTAGAAATAATATACAACTAGATAATTTCATTAGTGACTTTTTGAAACCGAATAATTCTACGAGAATTTGAATGTTGTGATGTTTAAAAGACTTATTTATTTTTGATAGTAATAAATAATCATAGGTTTCTGTGAACAGTCTATCGATTATTAAAAATGTCTGATTCCATTCAATACTGAATTCTGGTATCTTAATTTAGAAGATTAATACAATTAATAAAAATAAAATAAAATCTCTGTATGATTTAAAAGTGATTCTGAAATATCTAATGTCATTTTATGAGAGTAAATATTATTTAACACTATATATATATGCGTGCGTGTGTGTTTTCAATGTCAACAAATCCGGCGAATATATTCAAATCCGGCGAATATACCAATCCGGCGATTTGTTGAATATTCGTTGGATTAGTATACGCGCGCGCGTCTTTTTAATAACTATTCATCCGTGCACCCATCAACAATATATATCCCTATTTAAATATAATTAACCGACAAAATCTACTCAATTGTTAATAATTTTTAATTGAATATAATAGTAATTCATCCACTCTTAAAGTACAATTCATTTTCAGTGAATATTTTCATCTTTTAAGTATATTTGTTGAACAGTGAATAATACAGAGTCCATTTATTTCAAGTATTTTCCAATATTTAATTGATATTTCATCTCATCATTGAGAAATTTTACCGTCTAATTTATTATATGCAATTCTCGATTCACTGAATATTTTTTAGCTTCTATCAATATTTTACGTTATTCAATGATTTTTTTCCCTCTTCAAAAAATATTTTTTCTCTCCAATGAATAATTTCTCTTAATGAATATTTTCCTCTTCAATGAATAATTTCTCACTTTAATTAATATTTTCTCACTTTAATGAATATTTTTCCTCTTCGATGTATATTTTCTTCATTCAAAGTATATTACCCTTGTAAGGTTTTAATATATCAATTGATATTTCATCTATTTAGTAGATATCTTTAGCTATCCCACTTTTTCCAGTAATTTCAACGATTTTAGTCACTTAATGTACTCTCCCACCAATATTACTTCTTCACTGGAAATTTTCTTTCTAGAATATAATCTCTACTAATTAAAATTCCATTTGTTGATTTGTTATTGACTTGTCATTTTCAATGAAAATTTAATTAACTTTTAATAAATTTAATTACACACTTAAATAGATTAGGTTGTAATCGACAAAAATAAAATATTTTTAGGCTATGTAAATCAATTAGAGATTTTAGGGAAATTTTATGATAATTTAAGTGATATCTAGTTTTACGAGGTATTTATTTTAGTAAATTTTAATCATTTATGTGAATTTTATGGTTTTCATTTGAATGTTAATGGATTTGGGGACTATTATGTTTTTAATTAAATTATTGAAGAAATTAGGTTAAATCTATAATTTAGAAACACTTAATTTCTTGATATTTATTAGATTTGACTTGATTTTAGGATTATTTTAAATAAAAGTTAAATTTATGATCAAAATGTTTATGAAACATCTATTTAAGATAATTATTTAAGAATTAGAATCAAATTTACTGATAGATTTTGAATAGTAAATGATATTTTAATTATAATTTTATGTTATATTTAAAAAGTTGATTAAATCAGTTGATTTTTAAAAATATTTTAGTGAAACCGAAAATTTTAATTGATTTTACAGTAAAAAAAAGGATGGTCAATTAATTATTATCATTTTTCCATTTATTGATTTCGTGGATATCAACCACAAAAGTAGTATATTGTAGAGATTTTTAAGAGGATGCTCAGTGTGGTTAACAATATACATATGAAAATCGTTGAATTATATCTATGGGTTGACTGGTAATTTTTATTGAATTTATACTTGATTTACTGATTAATTTTAATTATTTGAGCAACATGATATATATTTTATGATTTTACATTAATTTAGTGAAATTAAATTTATGTGGGAAACATAGACTTTATTCGATTTTAGTCATTTTTGATGAATTTTTTATTTGATTGAATTTGTTGCCAGAATCAAATTGTGGTGATTTTCGACGGAAAATGTTGGGTATCGATAACAATTTTGTAAAACTTTAAAGAAAATTTATTTTTATTGGTAAAATTCAGATTTTTATTTTAAGGGAATTTGATTGGTTGAATACATATAGTAAATATGATCCAAATGATGAATTTTTAAAGATCTTATTCGGTTAAATATAGATTTCTAAAGAAATTTTACCTTGTAGGTTAATACCAAAAATATGTGTTTTGTTGGTGCAGTGAATGAAAATGTGATTTCAAGGGAAATGATTGGTTAAGGGGAAATTTTGTGATATTTTAAAGGGAAATAATCTATTAAGAACAAGTTTGTTGTCATTTTTAAGGGAGTTGAGTTGGTTGAATATCTGTGTTCAAAGAATAAATATTTTATAAATGGAGAATATAAAGGAGGAATTTATAATATTTTTAAAAGGCTTTGTTCAGATAGATATCAATATCTGTGTAAATCTTTTGAGAGAGTGGAAATATTGTCATTTAAAAGAGAAATGATTGTTTAAGAAGAGAATTTATGATCTTTTAAGGGGAAATAATTGGTCACGAGATGGATTTCAAGAAATTTATTCTGTTGAATATCGATATGTTGGTGATTTTTATGAAAATAATGAATATAGCGGGGATTATTGTAATTTAAAGAGAAATGATTGGTTGAGAGGTGAATTTATAATATTTTTAAGGGGATTTGATTGATCAAGAGAGGAATTTTATTTTAAGATGATTTCAAGAGATTTATTCGGTTGAATATCAATATGTCGGTGATTTTTTATGAAAATAATGAATAAAACTGGGATTAATCTCATTTAAAGAGAAATGATTGGTTGAGAGTAAATTTTATTTTAGGGGAAAACAATTGGCTAAGAAAAGAATTTATGATTTTTTAATAGGAAATGATCGATTAAGAACAGGCTTGTTGATATTTTAAAGGGAAATGATTGGTTGACAGTAAATTTTATAATATTTTAAGGGGAAACGATAAGATAATAGGGGAATTTATGATATTTTTATGGGGATTTATTCGTTTAAATATCTATGTTAAAGGATGGATACTTAGTGAAATCGATACATTTTCATTGGTTTAAGGGTTATCAAAATATATCAATAAGATTTTGGTTAATTTTAATGATATTATTGGAATCTGAATAAAATATACGATACGTGTTCGGTTCTAAGAAATAGTTTGATTCATGTAACTATTTGTATACAAGTAAGTATTTATTTGATTTTATTATAAATTTGTAATTTAATTTAATTAAAAACTAAATTAATTAGTATTTAAAAACTTTTAATTACTCATTACATATGTTGTTATTGACAATTTTCTGAATAATTTAAATATTTACGATTATTTCCAGGAATGAAGAGAAATTGTACGATTAAATACTATAAGAAGTCGATAATATACACTAATTTTTATTCAACAAGTACCTTGAATAAAATTTTAAAAAATGATCTAACAAATTTTTTCAATTATTTTACAACTTAGTTTATTTAACTTTTTAATTGATAAGTACTATTTTCTTTACAATTTGCTAGTATCTTGAAACATTTTTAAAATTTTTATTCAAAGTACTAACAAATTTTATTAAAGATCTATCAAAACTTGACAAAAATTATAAAACTTTGGTAATTTTAATATGTATTACTCAATAACAACTATTTTCTTACCAATTTGCCGAAGGTCTTATTTTAAAATTTCAAAGTACTAACATTATTTACAAATTAATCAGTTTTATTTAACATCTTAAAATATTTAAATTTAATCAAATTCTATTCAAATGCTAATCATAATTTAAGGATAAGTCTTATTTTACAAAATCAAATATTTTACAAAAATTAAATTTGTTGAATGACCTTGACCTACTTTTGAATGACCTTGAGAAAAAAAAATAATATTTCAAAAAATAATAATAAAAATAATAATAATTATAAAAAATAATAATAAAATAGAATAAAATTTACAAAATATATACTACTTATAAAAGTAAGTAAACATATTATAATTGAAAAATGATTAAAAATAATATGACCTTGAAAAAATATGATGAGTCATCCAATGACCTTGAACTACTTTTGAATGACCTTGACCTACTTTTGAATGACCTTGAAAAATTATGATGAGTCATCCAATGACCTTGACAATAATAATAATAATAATAATAATAATAATAATAATAATAATAATAATAATAATAATAATAATAATAATAATAAATAATAAAAATCATGATAATAATAATAATAATATTAATAATAATAATAATAATAACATTATTAATAATAATAATAATAATAATAATAAAATAACACTATAAAAATAATAATAATAATAAAAATAATAATATTTATAATAATAATAATAAAACTAATACTATTAATAATAATAATTAGAATAATAAAAATAATTATAATAATAATAATTATAATAATAATATTAATAATAGTAATAATAATAATAATAACAATAATAATAATAATAATAATAATACTTATAATAATAAATAATAAAAATCATGATAATAATAATAATAATAATAATAATAATGTGTTTTATTTGTATATAGTTTTTATTAATTATAGTTATAATATTAATAATAATAATAATAATAATAATAATAATAATAATAATAGTAATAAAATAGTAATAATAATAGTAATAATAATAATAATAATAATAATAATAATAATAATAATAATAGTAATAATAATAATAAAAATAGTAATAATAATAATATTTATAAAAAATAATAATAAAAATAATAATATTTATAAAAAATAATAATAAAATTAAATTTACAAAATATATACTACTTATAAAAGTAAGTAGATATATTATAATTAAAAAATGATTAAAAAATCCGTGACCTTGAAAAATATATGTACTTTTCAACATAGAAAAAATTTTGAAAAATATTCTATCTTTTTTGGTCCAGCGGTGACATAGGAAATCGTGTACTTTTAAACATAGAAAAAATTTTGAAAAAATTTTTGAATGACCTTGAAAATATATGTACTTTTAAACATAGAAAAAATTTTGAAAAAATTTCGAAAAATATTCTATCTTTTTTTGGTCCAGCGGTGACATAGGAAATCGTGTACTTTTAAACATAGAAAAAATTTTGAAAAAAAAATTTTTGAATGACCTTGAAAATATATGTACTTTTCAACATAGAAAAAAAAATTGAAAAAAAAAATTTGAATGACCTTGACCTACTTTTAAATGACCTTGAAAAATTTTGAATGACCTTGAAAAATAATAATAATAATAATAATAATAATAATAATAATAATAATAATATTAATAATAATAATAATAATAATAATAATAATAATAATAATAATACTAATAATAATAATAATAATAATAATAATAATAATAATTATAATAATAATAATAATAATAATAATAATAATAATAATAATAATAATAATAATAATAATATTAATAATAATAATAATAATAGTAATAATAATAATAATAATAATAATAAAATAATTTACAAATATATACTACTTATTTTTTATAAGTAGTAAATTTAAATTTAAAAATGTTTAAAAATTCCATGACCTTGAGAAAATTTGAATGACCTTGACCTTCTTTTCAATGACCTTGAAAAAATTTGTACTTTTCAACATAGAAAAAATTTTGAAAAAATTTCGAAAAATATTCTATCTTTTTTGGTCTAGCGTTGACATAGGAAATCGTGTACTTTTAAACATATAAAAAAAATTTGAAAAAAAATTTTTGAATGACCTTGAAAATAGATGTACTTATAAACAGAAAAATTTTTGAAAAATGATGAGTCATACAATGACCTTGAATGACCTTGACCTTGGATGACCTTGACCTTGAATGACCTTGAAAAATAATAATAATAATAATAATAATACTAATAATAATAATAATAATAATACTAATAATAATACTAATAATAATAATAATAATAATACTAATAATAATACTAATAATAATAATAATAATAATAATAATAATAATAATAAAATAATTTACAAATATATACTACTTATTTTTTATAACTAGTAAATTTAAATTTAAAAATGATTAAAAATAATAGGACCTTGACCTTGAATGACCTTGACCTTGAATGACCTTGAAAATAGATGTACTTTTAAACATAGAAAAAATTTTGAAAAAATGATGAGTCATCCAATGACCTTGAATGACCTTGACCTACTTTTCCATGACCTTGAATGACCTTGAATGATTCATGGTCTTTGTTTTAAAATTTTGATGAGTCATCCAATGACCTTGAATGAGTCATGGTCTTTGTTTTAAAATTTTGATGAGTCATCCAATGATCTTGAATGAGTCATGGTCTTTGTTTCAATGACCTTGAATGAGTCATTGTCTTTGTTCTAAAAAATTTGTACTTTTAAACTTAGCGCAAAAAAAATTTTTGCCGGGGGGGGGGGGTATGTGAGCTAGAGGGCCGGTATCCCACTACTCCTGTATAAAATCAAGTGGTCGTTTTGGTTTTTATTCGGAGGTGTTCGAGCGGCTATGTTATTGTAAATTTCACTAAGAAACATTGATCTTTATTGCATGATAAGTGCTCCGAAACGAGTGTAGTGCTATGTGCAGTTAAGAAAACTGACTGTCAGTCAGAATACGAGCAAATAATTTAGTGTGCCAGGTGTAAAATATTTTGCCACCCCAATGCAGAGGTTCTTTCCATTGATTGCCATGTACAAGGATTTTACTTGGGAATTATAAAGGGTAAAATAAGGCCATTGTTAATAAAGGAGAAAGATTATAATGAAAGGGTGAATGAAAATTTGATAGGAAGAAAGATCATCGACTAAATAAATGATAAAATAAATATTTAAACGTCAAACATAAATTATATTAAAACTGTATAAGGTCGAAGGTCAAGAGTGAAACCATTAATCGGATGAGAATAATAATTTAGATGAGCTACACGAGCATTTTGAAAAATCGCAAATCTAACATAAATGACATTAGAGCGGATTACACGTTCAAAATCGTTCTAGTTGGAGAATCCGGCGTCGGCAAAACAAGCATTTTTAACAGAATCAAGAATGATATATTTAGTAACCATATCACTATCGGTCTGGATCAGTGCAACAAGTTTGTATTCCTGGAAAATGGAGAAATTGTCAAAGTAGGCATTTTGTTGCTTGTGCGATTGTATGCGTTATTTTGATCAGCTCAATGTTTGGGACACCGCAGGACAGGAAAGGTTTCAAACGATAACTAAGAACTATTATCGCAACGCCGACGCAGTTTTATTCGTGTTCGCCGTGAATGATTTGACATCCTTCAGTGCGCTAATGAAGTGGAATGAAGATGTTGTCAGCATTCTAACTGATGATAGTATGTTACAATTGAAATGATGAATATTTCTATTAAGCTGTCCAGTTCTCAAGGTTCTTGTCGGCAATAAAAAGGACTGTCGCACAGTTCTATTACCAAGAGCAGTTCAAGATTTTTGTAACGTGAGAAGCTGTGCATTTTCTTGTGCTACATCTGCATTAACCGGTAACACTTTAGAGATTTCATTGCAAGTTTTAAATAAGATTTCTTTTTGTGATTTCCTAAGGAGAAGGAATAAATGAAATGCTGAACATGATCTCATTAAACTTAATCAAGCGAAACCAACCCCATCAACATTTGGAAGATACTATCGTGTCACTGGAACCAAATTCCTCAGGTTGCAGTTGTTAATTTGACCTGTGCTTAGTCAGAATGTTTATCACGTGATTTTGTGTTGATGAGATCAACCTGATTCACTTCAGTCTTTGATCAGAGGGTTTTGATTAGATTAGCTTTATGATTCATTTGAACCGAGTATAACCTTTATTTAAGATCTCTAATTAAAATAATAATTACGAATACTCTTCATTTTGTTATTTGTTTAGCAAAGGTCCCTCTTCGGGCCATTTTAACATTAATAATTATTAAAAGTATAACATATCGTGAACTTTTTCCGATCACTTAATAAAAATTTGTTCAAAAAAAACTTGTGGATTACGCTAGTTAAGAACTAGAATTATAGCGGACGAGTTATTTATTTAACAACAAATAGCACGATCTTAAATGTTGCGGAACTGATGTAAAAAAATGTCAATGAAGGATCAAATATAAAAGTGCGAGAAAGAAATTTGAAGAGGCTAAATATTGTGAATAGGAGTTCATATCATTATAACTTATCCGAATATAAAACACGCCTTTCTATAAGCCTCATCCCGATTTTTCAGTAAAATATTGCAATTAATCATTTTTACACCGGTTCTATTAATATTTATTTGATTTTGAAATAATTCATAATAATAATTTTGTAAAAACGTTGCAGCTAAAGTTTAACATTTACGGTCGATAAATAAACATATAAAACGTCTCTACTAAAGATTGGTCTTGATATAGTCGGTTTTATCATAAGGTTATTCAACGAAATTCAGCCACCAGATATGTCATCTTTCCTTTAGTAGTTATGTGTTATAACCAAGGAACAATCATTTTCTTTTTCATTTGTTGTTTTTGTTTAAATTGATAAGAGGCAAAGTAATGTTGTTATGACAAACGTAACTGAACAAAGTTTGGATTTTAAAGTAACATATGAAAAGATATAGACAAGTAAAATGGGTGTGAACTTTGGGACACCATTCTTTGGAGAAAGGCTTATAAATTAGTATTAATATTTAGTTACAGATTTAAATGTATAGCAATTCAAATTTATAAATGTCTAAAGTTGGTTAAAATGTTTTTCGTATTTTAATAAAAAAAGAATTTCAGTTTAACCTAATTAAGGAAAAATAAATAAAAATTCCTGAGCTAAAAAAACATTTTAACATATTTCACGCACTCGAATCTCGTCCTCCGTAATTTCCCATGTTCCTTATATGGTGCTGTCGTTCATCGACATGAAAAATCTATTGCTTATTCCGGATCAATTTATTATCAAAACAAAGCGCGAAAGCACGGTAAATGCTTGCAATATCCAATAATAATTTGACAGAATAATTCACGCAATTAATTAATAAATAATAAATATATTAAACAGTTATTCGTTGCTTCTCGTGTGATCGGTGCCAAAATACAAAAGATATTATATTGTTATTCCAAACACTCTTCAACGCGACATCCTCGAGAGATTTCTTATCGGCACAGTGGTACCATTGGGAAAGGTCACTATTACAATCGGATTCTGATGGGGGCGGTCTAGTTTGAATGTTGTTAACACACCGCTTGCACTTGAATCTGTGCATGAGAAAATAGTGACTTGTTTTGATTAAATGATTGCTCACTTCTCGTGGGTGTCTGACAACGTCCCTATATTATACGAGAACAATTCCTTCAACTCCGATAAACTGAAATGTCTTTCTACGTCTTCTTCTTGGTCAATTACACAACTACTTAATGCTTTCTTATGTGCCTGGCGCTGGAGAATTTTCTCTTCAATCGTTCCAGTCTAAATGATGCAAGCATCTGCCGTAATGTTTCACTCTGATTTATCCAATTAAATTACAGCTATTAATCTGTAAATGAAACATTGCTTCTTCTGTCCGTCACGCCAGACTCGCGCCATGGCTTGCTCGTCATTGGCTGGATTCCAGTCTGGGTCAAACATGAACAGTCGGTTAGCGCCAATAAGATTCAACCCGCACCCTCCTGCCTTACTACTCAACATGAACACAAATTCCTGGCTCTAGTCACAGAGGTTATAATTATTTTATCAAGGGCATAATGTATGTACATAAGGGTCATTGAACTTGTCGACAATTTTAGCGCGCTTCTTAATGGACATGGATCCATCGAGCCTGACAAACACGTATCTGGAGCGATAATCGAATTATAATCGCTAAAATATCCACAATAATATCTAGTTACCCTCGTGTCTTGCACATTAGCTCGCAAATGTCAAGCGTTTGTGTGTAATTAGACACGACGACCACCTTGTCATTGGTGGTGCTCTTGATTACCGCCAGCATACAATCGAGCACCTGGAACTTACCTAGCCAATGGGAATGAACAAATTAGAATTAATGCTATATAAAATTGATGATAATAGTAATATTAAGGAAAAAGTGGCCATCTCGCCCCCCCGGTTTTCCTCATCCCCCTTTTTACCTATTACACCAATTGGTCAATGGTGGCATGCTTGACTGTGATTGGATGAAATTAGCTAAATTGCTTCAATTGCATCTTTACCCAATGGTTAATTGTTACGTAATTGACACCGACCATCAGACATCTATTGCGTAACAATTATTATTAGTAGTATCAACGATATTGATTGATGATCACATTTAATGGTGAACATTAAAATCTATAATTATCGATCGCAATATACATAAAATCAATCAAAGCAAGAAAGACATCGGCCCCCCCTCCCCATCCTACACCATATATATAATCCGCTGACCAATCGGATTCATCTGCCACCAAATCTAATCGCGCTCTCCCAATCAATGGAAACTGAATTGAAATGCATATAAAATCAATCTCAAAAAGCCGGCCTGTCGGTACAGTTGTCACCAGCTCACCTGAATATTGCGGATTGAACCGAGTAGGGGAATATCCCTCCGGCAGGTAACTGAAACTCCTTTCAAATCCGTCAGCACGCTCGCACATTTTGTCATAGACGAGATCGGGATCTAGAACAAGGCAAGTAAGGCATTGGTCAGCAAATTCACTGCTTGGTTACGGTTGCAGATCTTCTTCAATGAGGTGATGGCTTGGAGCGATGAGAACGCCACTTTCTCTCCGGCGGCCTTCAGTAGCACATCTTTCGCCTTGCGCTTCATGAAATCCTCATAGATCTGTTCCTGGACCGAGATGAGCTTGCAGCAGACGACTTGCTCGACTTAATCAATATGATAATCATCAGTTGTGTGTGTAAGTAAATCAATCAATCAATCAATCACTCTTGACGGGCAGGTATTTGGTGAGCAGCGATTGCGTCCTGCGGATTATACAGCAATTGACGATCTTCAGCAGCTGATGAATTGATTCAGGTAGAATTATTCAATAATTACTCAAATACTTCTTGCAATCTCTCCTTGCCTTTGCTGTGGTCCTCCGGTGATGCTTCAGCATCGCGACTGCGCAATATCGGTGTTTCGTAATGCCGTTTGAACTCCGAGGCAGTGCCAAGGATTCCCTGATTGACAAAATGCACCAAGCTGAAATATTCCAGCAAATCATTCTGAATCGGTGTACCCGATAGTAGAACTCGCTTCTGGACGCTCAATTGGATGAGGGACTGATAGGTTTGGTTTTCGGAATTTTTCAATCGGTGGCCCTTGATGACATCATTTGATTATTATTGATTTGATGTTAATAATAATGATCAATAATAATATTAATCAATACTTGCAATAATGTTCAATAATATTAACGGCAATAATAATCAGCAATAATATTCAGTAATAATAACAGCAATAATGATCAATAATAATAACAGCAATAATATTCAGTAATAATAACAGCAATAATGATCAATAATAACAGCAATAATGATCAATAATAATAGCAATAATGATCAGTAATAATAGCAATAATGATCAATAATAATCAATGATAATAACAATAATAATCAATAATAATAACAGCAATAATGATCAATAATAATAACAGCAATAATGATCAATAATAATAACAGAAATAATGATCAATAATAATAACAGCAATAATGATCAATAATAATAGCAATAATGATCAATAATAATCAATGATAATAACAATAATGATCAATAATAATAGCAATAATGATCAGTAATAATAGCAATAATGATCAATAATAATCAATGATAATAACAATAATAATCAATAATAATAACAGCAATAATGATCAATAATAATAGCAATAATGATCAGTAATAATAGCAATAATGATCAATAATAATCAATGATAATAACAATAATAATCAATAATAATAACAGCAATAATGATCAATAATAATAACAGCAATAATGATCAATAATAATAACAGAAATAATGATCAATAATAATAACAGCAATAATGATCAATAATAATAGCAATAATGATCAATAATAATCAATGATAATAACAATAATGATCAATAATAATAGCAATAATAATAGCAATAATGATCAATAATAATCAATGATAATAACAATAATAATCAATAATAATAACAGCAATAATGATCAATAATAATAACAATAATGATCAATAATAATAACAGCAATAATGATCAATAATAATCCATGATAATAGCAATAATAATCAATGATAATAACAGCAATAATGATCAATAATAATAACAGCAATAATGATCAATAATAATAACAGAAATAATGATCAATAATAATAACAGCAATAATGATCAATAATAATAGCAATAATGATCAATAATAATCAATGATAATAACAATAATGATCAATAATAATCCATGATAATAGCAATAATGATCAATAATAATCAATGATAATAGCAATAATAATCAATAATAACAACAGAAATAATCATCAATAATAATAACAGCAATAATGATCAATAATAATAACAGCAATAATGATCAATAATAATAACAGCAATAATAATCAGTAATAATAACAGAAATAATGATCAATAATAATAACAGCAATAATGATCAATAATAATCCATGATAATAGCAATAATGATCAATAATAATCAATGATAATAGCAATAATAATCAATAATAATAACAGAAATAATGATCAATAATAATAACAGCAATAATGATCAATAATAATAACAGCAATAATGATCAATAATAATAACAGCAATAATGATCAATAATAATCAATGATAATAGCAATAATAATCAATGATAATAGCAATAATAATGATCAATAATAATAACAGCAATAATGATCAATAATAATCCATGATAATAGCAATAATAATCAATGATAATAACAGCAATAATGATCAGTAATAATAACAGCAATAATGATCAATAATAATAGCAATAATGATCAGTAATAATAACAGCAATAATGATCAATAATAATAACAATAATGATCAATAATAATAACAATAATGATCAATAATAATCAATGATAATAGCAGTAATGATCAATAATAATCAATGATAATAGCAATAATGATCAATAATACTAACAAAAATCATCCATGATAATAGCAATAATTATCAATAATAATCAATGATAATAGCAATAATTATCAATAATAATCAATGATAATAGCAATAATGATCAATAATAATCAATGATAATAGCAATAATGATCAATAATAATCAATGATAATAGCAATAATAATCAACGGTAATTGTCAATAATAACCTCGTCACATAAAATGAGGCCTACTGAGCCCTTGTGAAGAACCTTTGCGTGCAACCGAAAGGTCTCATATGAGATAATCAGCACTGGATATAAAATCCGATAGCCGCTTTGATTGACAAAATAAGCTAAATTTAATTCAGTGAAAATAATCTAGTCAATCTGAAATACTTAAATTTTTGTCAATGTCGTCCTTGGATCCAGAATCGATGGTCATGCAGCTGATCTTGGCTGCGAGCCATTTGTTGATCTCATTCTGCCAGTTCTGAACGGTGCAAATATTACACTGCCAGCGCATATCAAATGCCTCACTCACCTTTACCAAGCTGCTTGGCGCCACAATAACTGCTTTGTCAATGAGAGGCTTACCAGTTGGTCCCTGCCGCTGAATGAGATGCAAAATCATAAATGGGATATAGACAGATGTAGGGGCATGGACAGATGAAGCACGGACAGATAGAGCACGGACAGGTGGGGCACGGACAGGTGGGGCACGGACAGGTGGGACATAGACAGATGTGGCACGGACAGGTGGAACACGGACAGGTGGAGCACGGACAGATAGAGCACGGACAGGTGGGACATAGACAGATGTGGCACGGACAGGTGGGGCACGGACAGGTGGGACATAGACAGATGTGGCACGGACAGGTGGAGCACGGACAGGTGGGACATAGACAGATGTGGCACGGACAGGTGGGGCACGGACAGGTGGAACACGGACAGGTGGAGCACGGACAGATAGAGCACGGACAGATGGGATATAGACAGATGGGACATGGACAGATGAAGCACGGACAGATGTGGCACGGACAGGTGGGGCACGGACAGGTGGAACACGGACAGGTGGAGCACGGACAGATGAAGCACGGACAGATAGAGCACGGACAGGTGGGGCACGGACAGGTGGGACATAGACAGATGTGGCACGGACAGGTGGGGCACGGACAGGTGGGACATAGACAGATGTGGCACGGACAGGTGGGGCACGGACAGGTGGGACATAGACAGATGTGGCACGGACAGGTGGGGCACGGACAGGTGTGGCACGGACAGGTGGGGCACGGACAGGTGGAACACGGACAGGTGGAGCACGGACAGATAGAGCACGGACAGATGGGATATAGACAGATGGGATATAGACAGATGGGACATGGACAGATGAAGCACGGACAGATGTGGCACGGACAGGTGGGGCACGGACAGGTGGGGCACGGACAGGTGGGACATAGACAGATGTGGCACGGACAGGTGGGGCACGGACAGGTGGGACATAGACAGATGTGGCACGGACAGGTGGAACACGGACAGGTGGAGCACGGACAGATAGAGCACGGACAGGTGGGGCACGGACAGGTGGGACATAGACAGATGTGGCACGGACAGGTGGAACACGGACAGGTGGAGCACGGACAGATAGAGCACGGACAGGTGGGACATAGACAGATGTGGCACGGACAGGTGGGGCACGGACAGGTGGGACATAGACAGATGTGGCACGGACAGGTGGGGCACGGACAGGTGGGACATAGACAGATGTGGCACGGACAGGTGGGGCACGGACAGGTGGGACATAGACAGATGTGGCACGGACAGGTGGGGCACGGACAGGTGGGACATAGACAGATGTGGCACGGACAGGTGGGGCACGGACAGGTGGGACATAGACAGATGTGGCACGGACAGGTGGGGCACGGACAGGTGGGACATAGACAGATGTGGCACGGACAGGTGGGGCACGGACAGGTGTGGCACGGACAGGTGGGGCACGGACAGGTGGAACACGGACAGGTGGAGCACGGACAGATAGAGCACGGACAGATGGGATATAGACAGATGGGATATAGACAGATGGGACATGGACAGATGAAGCACGGACAGATGTGGCACGGACAGGTGGGGCACGGACAGGTGGGGCACGGACAGGTGGAACACGGACAGGTGGAGCACGGACAGATGAAGCACGGACAGATAGAGCACGGACAGGTGGGGCACGGACAGGTGGGACATAGACAGATGTGGCACGGACAGGTGGGGCACGGACAGGTGGGACATAGACAGATGTGGCACGGACAGGTGGAACACGGACAGGTGGAGCACGGACAGATGAAGCACGGACAGATGAAGCACGGACAGATGGGACATGGACAGATGGGACATGGACAGATGGGGCAATGGCAGATGGAACACGGACAGATAGAGCACGGACAGATGGGATATAGACAGATGTGGCACGGACAGGTGGGACATAGACAGATGTGGCAATGGCAGATGGAACACGTTATATTTGGTGTGCAATTACAACCAATGAGCCAAGCAAGCAGTGAGTTCTTACCAGTAATGTCCACATTAAGCTGATGCATTGCAATGTCTTGCCGAGGCCCATTTCATCAGCCATGATGCAGCCGTAACTGTCAGCGATCTGCATACCCGTCACGCAATCGTACATGAATTTGACACCCTACAGAATATGCAATTACCCAATTGCACTGGCACAATCATTACTTCTCTCTGATGAGGCCTGAGCACCTTGGATAGCATCGGGTCCACGACTACATGGATGTTCTGTTTGTCTCTGTATAAATGATGATATATAATGTATGTATAATTGCTAGATGTGGGACAATATCACGCGACAGGGGGACAGGGGAACAGGGCAGAAAGGGACACATGCAATGGATGCCCTTATCGGTAGGGCGGTATTAGAATGTATGTGTAGAGGGGAGGGGTTGGCACTGGTTCCACGCGCTCACATCCACTCATTGATGGCCTAGTAGCAATTGGATGAGTCCTGTCGGTTGAGCTGAGCAACGAGGGAAGCCGGGAATTAGAATCGATCAATTAAGGAAGTGATACACAGTGATACTCGGTTGCGATCAGTATTATGTCTTACATTCCCCCCCCTAATCCCATCAGATAATCCCTAACCCCCTCAGTAAATTATAATCAAATATAATCAAAATAAAATTTAAATTAAATGATTAATTTATGAATTGATGGGGAAAATAAAACAAAAAACAGAATTTCTCACAAATCAACTTTCAGTTGCTCATGAGCAGACAATTCTGGAGGACTGTATAGCACGAGAGCGTCCTCCTCGAATGGGTCAAACATAGCGATTTTGCTGCCGCTCCTTCTCATGCCAAGGATTCGTGAGTGGCCACTCAACACGCTGCCTATTCAATACTTCATGAATCAAATTGACACACAGGTCAGGTAGTACCTGAATAATTAGGAATTGGCACTTTGAATGGCTTAGACAATAGTTTTTTTATCTTTTCTTCCTGAACATTTCAGTAAAATGCAGTCATATAATTCCTCAACAATTTATATTACATAATTGTCGATATTTTCTTCATTTTCTTTATCATTAGTTACGCATAATTTTCTGTAATTAGATATATATTCATAAGGCGAATGGACTTCATCCGGTTTCCTTTTAATGGAGTTTCGCTTGCCATTGATATCATTCTGTTTGACAGATGTAATATATTCATTAATAAATACAACTAAACCAACTATAGAATTTATTGAAATGGGACTAGAGAAAGCTGTTTCTCCAGATTTGCTAGGAGCTTGACTTCTCTTCTAAAATCAATAAAAAATTTATAAATTATTTATTTTTAAAAAGATATTAAATTAAAGGGCAATTTTCAAATATATTATTTAAACAATCTCAATGAAATTTAATAATAATTTCTAAATTAATTATTGTTTTAACTCTCATTAATCAGTAACCTCTTTTTAAATAAATCTTTATAATTATATATTTATCAAGAAAAGGGTAAATAGTAAAATTGTAAAATATGTTTAGTTATAATTAGATAAAACTTAAAAATTCATTATTTCATGCAGACTCGTAACTTAATTAATTAAATAATAAAATTTTAATAAGTATAATTTAAATTAAATGAACATTTTGTTGTAAAAGTTTATAAAACCATTAAATTAAACGTGGGTCATCTAAATATTTTTATTGAAGATTAGAGATCCGCCGATACCGGAGATTGATTAGAAAGAAATGGTTTGTTATTCGAGAAATCAATAAACTAGCTTACTTTCACTGCCATTCGCAAAGCCTTATAAACATTGGTGGCTTTCCCGGTGTCGAAATGAAAACTATGTGTGTCACCCACGCAACCACATATAAATGTTGTTGCTACAACTTGGAACCTGTTGCGAAGCAACGTTTGAGCTACGATCAAGTAGGTGGTCATATTGCTGGCACCTGATGGGTAAAAGATACAGGATTTTCGTGGTCATTTGCAAGGGGTGCGTGCACAGATGCGTGCACAAGAGACATAACAATTGGATACCCGTCAAAAGGATGTTGGAAATGTATTTTAATGGTTTCTAGTAAAAAGTGAGCCATATTACCATGATTTCTAATACCCTATAAAACCTTTGGGTTCACGAGCTACTATAGAAGGTATTCATGTTCATTTTAATTATATGTCCCTCTGTTATTAATTTAATTGAAATAATATCGATCCTTGATCGCTATATTTTGTTTTAAAGGTGCTGTTTATAGAAAGTTTTAAATGATTTCAAAGCGACAATCGACCCAAATTCCAAAACATTTTATTGATTACTACAATGGATGTTTTGGTTTGAACTTCGAAGACTTATATCGTGTTATCACAAATATATTTTTATGTTATTATTGTTGTTATCTCCTGTAACTTTGAAATTTAAATATATCGTATACTATTTTATTTCTTGAATTAAATATTAGTAATCTACATTTTGAATTACGTACTAGTTTATTTCGCGAATTAAATATTGTCGATTTTCAAATTTGGCATAAATGTATAATAAAGGTTGCATAGACCTCAGTAATAGAATAAAATAAATTAATATGTAAATCTTATCGTATTAACGAATGGTAAAACAAAAATACCGATCTAATTCCGTTACCACTCTATAGGATGCGGTCAAAATGTAAAAGTCGACTGGTATCATTGATATTCGATACTCTCCCAATCATGTTCATTACTTAGACTTAAGGAACCAGGTATACTTCGGAATCAAGGGAACATAAAATAACGTAAAATAATTAAATAATAAAAGTAATAATAATATAAGTAAGATAAAAATGGTAACAAAAGTTTAGGATAGAAATAAAATATTAAACTAAATAATAATTAATAATGGGAATAAATTTAATAGTAACAATAGGGTATTATTAAAATAAAATCGATAAAAGTATAAAATGATATATTGTATGAGCATGGAGATGAATAGTAAATTAAAATTAATTATGGATATTGAGCAGGAAACGATGACAATATGTATAAGAACGAGTAAAAACCGAGGAGTAAATAAGAAAATAACAAAATTAATTAAATAACGGAGAACTACAGAATAACACCCTAACAACGAAAATGAAAGAGAATAACAATAGGAATAACTACTAGGAAAAACCCAGTAAGCGATAATAAAAATAAAAATAAATTAGAAAAATTTAAATTTTGTTAATATTAATTTAAATAAAAAAAAAGTTAAAAAGTATAATTTTGTAGATGGACCAATACAGCGAAAAAATAAATCAACTACAAACATTCGCAACATTGAGAATGACCCTGTAGAAAAGCTAGCCGAAAATATGGAGCAAATCAAACTAGCAAAACACAATAACCTGTTGACAATAGGTCTCGAAAGTGCCCGATCGACATTAAGATTAATGCAATCTATCATTCAACATAACCAACTCACAACCAATACAAACAAATCAACAAAGCATTCGCAACCACAAACAAAACAATATATACAACAAAACACAGAGTCAAACCAATCAATATTCAACGATAGCAAGGAACCGACAACAAATAAAAGTTCGGTGAAATATTCGCAGTTAAGGAACCGACGACGGACAAAATTTCAGACGAAACGACTGATAACAGATACCGCAGGAGCAAATCTATCAAATCAAAGGACGTCAATCAAACAGAAACCATAGAGGACAAAGTAACCCTACGATCGCGCAACAGAAAGCGCTAAGAAAGCTAGGTCGACATCAATCGTGAGGAAATTACAAAAACCAAATCACTTGAGGATATCGAATCCAATGGCCAAGAATCAGGCGACAAAGAAAACCAAAGACTAACGGGAGCCATAAGTCAATCAAATATCACAGGAGAGGACGAAAACAATAACCAGCAAGAAACCAACGTTGAATTTCAAGATCCAATAATACCAAACTTGTCGAGAACAAAAGAAAACCAAAGACTAGCTGGAGCCATAAGCCAGAAGACGAAAACAACAACCACCAAGAAAATAAAGTCGAATTTCAAGATCAAATTATACCAAACGTGTCGAGAACAAAAGAAAACCAATTAGATAATCTCGAATCAACAAATAAAAACAACATGGCCGATAATCGAGGAAACATAAATGAAAATCTAGAAACCCCTAATACTATTGGCAATGAAGGAAAGGAACCAACAAAATCACCAACAACGGGCTAAACAGTCAGGGAATATCGAGAGAAATTTCGAGGAGAACCGTTCAACAGGAACGCAAAGAGGAAAACACCCGAGGTACAAAATGGAGGAATTCGAATACGAGACAACGTCCGAAAATGAATGTAGAAAAATAAACGTAATGAAAAGACAAAAATTTCAACCATTGGATATCGAAGAAACGCAAATAGAATTAGAAAACGATAATTGTAAAAAGCTAATAGAAATATTGCAGAAGGGCGCAAGAAGCTAAAGACGAGCAGCTGTAGCCCATGCAAAATATATGGCCGATAACGGTGAGAATATAGAAATTTTAAGAGAATTAGTAAAGGAAATCGATGAATACAGAAGGAAAAATGAATGGTGTCCCGAAATATTCGGTCAAGTAATACGAAAATGAAAACACCGAGAATGGGCTCAAGAGTACCAAGGAAAATATAAACTAAAAGTATATTGCCCCGATCAAACATCCGAAGAATTAGAAGTGCATCTAGTGGCAAATATTAAAGAGGTAAAAAGGAAATTGGCATACGAAACCCCATTTCACTTACAATCCCACGGTGGATCATTAGACGATATTTTATAAGTGGGAGTAACACCAATGGTGGTGGGAGAAGTGAACCCTTTGAAAATAGCGGAAACATTGGGAATACCACTAAAAAGGAAAGAGATAAAACCGAAACCCATAAAAGCAAGTATGAGTACACCCAGTGTGGGAAAGGATAAACACTAATCACCAAAAACGTTCGAAGGAGACGAGGCGATGATTTTGAATGATAGTGCTGATGGAGAGGAAGATTTATCATTATTAGTAATTAAAACACCGATAAAAATACCAGAAATACGAGAGGAACAACCGTCAACCAGCTATCAACAAAGCGACGAAGAACGTGAAAACGAAATAGAGGAAATAGTAATTGAAACGAATATCGAGGATAAAGATTTTACACTAATGAAAAAGTGTATAGCTGAAACTCACGAAGCAAAGGATGATGTATGTCTAGCACGGAGCTGGGATGAATGGCTGAGAAAACAAAACGAAGAAAGCCAAAGGATAACCACAACGCATACTAACGAAAACGAGACAATAAAAGAAATCGGTACATCAACAGAAAAACGCCCAAGAAGTAGACCAAGAATGATAGCCGAAAACGGAGAACCAAAAACCAGAGATTAATCCAGACAACAACAATGGATGACCAGATTGGATAAACTAGTAAAGATAGCCTACGAGATGAAAAATACCTATCCTAGAGAAGAAAGTTGGGTAGAATGTATACGAGAAATTCTAGCCGATATGCTAATAATAACGAGTCAACCACTAAGAAGATTGTGGCAACGAAATCGAGCAAGCAAAGATGGCAAACAGTTATGATATACAGTATCCAGTATAATCCCGGAGCTGATTAAAGAAAAAACCA
Organism: Schmidtea mediterranea; assembly: GCA_022537955.1. Lineage (NCBI taxonomy): Eukaryota > Metazoa > Platyhelminthes > Tricladida > Dugesiidae > Schmidtea > Schmidtea mediterranea. The sequence goes on along the minus strand of CM039680.1, from coordinate 262,287,628 downwards.
AAACTATGAAGTTAAAGTGGGAGGAAATAGTCGCACAACTACTCACCAATACCGATGATGATGAATATCGATTAGTGGCTTTATCATACCAAGTATACAATTTAATGAGCTTATCGACAAGCAAAGTGCTGAACAAACAATTTATGAATAATGTAGAGCTGACAGTGATGATAGTACAACAAGAAATCGAACCTGGTATCCTACAAAATGGCGGATGGCGACAATTCATCAATAAGCCTCGGAAATATGAGCAAATCAATGCATGTGAGACTAAAGATACAGCAACGAGAAATGCGAATATACATTCACTGATGATGACAATGATGGTGTGGTTGATGTGCACAGGTGCAGCAAACGGATTCCTAGTATTCGATCGTGATCAAGCAGTATTAGGAGATAAATATTCATTAAAAGACATCGAGGAGTACAGGATGGCTATACCAAATAACTTAACAACTATAGAAAAAGCAATAACGTATCACATTTACCAAGAATCGGATTTTATTAGAACAAAGGCGAAGGAATGTGCAATTACGCGGAAAACGCTAGCATATCACTGTGGACGCATTCACGTGTATCAATAATAAATCCTGGAACGGAAAGAGAAATATTACAGGTATCCGGAGAACAATGCAAAGATGTGTTTAGCTGGGGGAGCGGAATGATCCAAGTACAGAGTTTATTTGTCGCGGGGACGATCAATTCAGCAACCGGAGATTTTCAAGGAGAAAAATATACCATCAAAGGAGAATTAGTAACGGGAGTAGTAGTAATCGAAACCTATACAGTCGAAATAAAGGAATATGAAGCACAATTTGATGGAGCAACGTAAGTAATGAAATCAAACCAAATGTGTCAAGCAACGGATAAGTATGCAAAACAGGAACCTCAACCATAATATATCAAGCGAACATCCACAAATGCAGAATGCAATTTCTAAAAACCGCACTATTCTACGAAGTAAGAGGAGAAGTATTCGAGGAAGACGCAGAAGAGCTGCAGATAAACGACGTGAATAAAATAATAATGAGAGCCAAAAAAATCAAGGAAAGAACCAAGCTACATCAACTGAGAACTAAACAAACACCATCAGCATTAATAACAACAAAATCCGAAATGGGAATGCGATTTATCAAAGGGAAAATAACGCAAATATGCGGAAAAATGGTGTATGCCATAAGTTGCCCAGGACTCTATGCAGCGAGACAGATGTTAGAACAAGGAATAGCTGCTGTGGCAAAATACGAAGTGAAGCTGTACTTGTACATGAATAACAAGATGGATTTCTTTAATCATAGAGGACAAGAATCGATGCAAAAGGTGTACCACGATTAAATACGCAATGACTGTCAGCTAAATAAAGAAATATTAAAAACGAAATTATCAGTAGCAATAACCAATCCGGATAGCGCAATGCCATTACTACCACTACAAGAAAGGCATTTTGGGAGAATAGCAGGGGAAGTGATGTATATATTCAAATGCAAGAAAACGTTTGCGATGGTACCGGAAAAATCAACAGCACCACCAGGAAAATGTACCAATGAGTTAGAAGTGGTATATACGAAGCAGATTCGATATGTACAACCGGTAACGCAGATGTTGAAATTACTAACGGATAAACCAAATTACTACGACTGTAATAACGCTTTTGGACCGTTGTTTCAACAAACAGATGGAAAATGGTTGATGTTCCCAATGAGAACTCCTGTGGCCGAACAAAAAAGATTCGGATTGGCAGAACTAACCACAGAGCAAGAATTTCGACCGCAAGACATAGTTAACAGCGGTATATATTCACTAGAAAGTTTAGAAGCAGCAACTCAGAATCTATTGTTTCCAGCGAGAAGAGACTCAATATTATCAAATATAGTAACCATAACGAGTGGTACGAATTTTGAACAAAATCCGAATTTTGAATTGTTATTGTCACCAGACCATTTTCAACAAGCAACTTCCAATTTGATGAAAGCAATGTGGGTAGATTTTTAATGTTCGGATAGATGATGGCTGGAATATTGGGTATAAAATTGATTATCCAAATAGTAAGAGTAATACTAACACAAATGTTGGCATTTTTCGTCATCTACAAAACGAGAATAGAAAGTGAACGGGAAACTGTTAGTCGGAGTACTACCATTCCTGGCAAAAACAATGGTGTTACATGGCCACTCTAAAGATATACATAAAATCAAACGACTATTAAGAGTTCTAACAAAATGAAAGGGACAGATGAGGAAATTGGCTGACGATTCAGAAAAGCACTGTATGACGAAAGAGCTAGAGACGAACTCAAGAGAAATAGAAAAAGCATGTGGGAGAGAGTCAAAGAATATGGAAGAAATAACGGTGATATGATTCTGATGACGAAGACAATAACGGAAAATGAAACGCACCAAAAATGATCCAAGCACCAGTGTACTAGAATGAAAAGAAAACATGCGCATGGATAAACGAACCAACGTCAAAAACGCCTTACGAGGAACCAGTGACACTACCACGAACAAAAACAACAACAATGGGAGCAAGAATGGTACCAACAGCAAATATCTATCCATTATTATATAACCCATTATATAACTATTGAGCGAAATACCACGACATCAGTGGAAAGTTATCGAACCAACTGGAGTTCATGTAATCACATGTAACAAAGAAACAGTTAATGTAATGGGATGATGGTGGACAACACTAAAACATCAGAATAATGAGATAGATACTTAATTAGCAGTAATACCACAATTGAGTGTACCATGCATAATTGGAACCGACTTAATGCCAGAACTCTTCAAAGAAATCGTCATTGATTTGGGAACACTATTCTTAAAAGATAAAGAATGAAGAATTTGCACTATGAACGCAATAGTAAAATGCTCGGAAAAAATTATTGTACCAGCCAAATCACAAATGATGTGCTACATCAAGATAGATGAAGGTATCACAGGAAAAATGGAGAAATGAAACTGAAATAATTCCAATAAATCGAGAACTCATGGAAATAGTAACTGGAGTTAGGCATCACTCCCGTTCCAGTAGGTCTAATAATACCGGATAAACCAATAAGTCTTTTCCGGGGCTCATATACAGCTTTTCAATGCTGTAATGAGTGTATAGTTCTGTTACTTTGTGTGTCTATGCTAAATGTTGAAGATTTGTAAAATTTAAAAAATCACTTATCAATAATTTTTAACATTGCTATTAACTTTGATATGTCTTACATGGATTAAACACTTTTAATAAATTTCTTGTTTGACTGAAATACTTTTTGTTTTCATTAGAATACGTCGATTTGAAATGAATTTCGCACGACACGTTATCCTCAATTTAATCTAGTAAAATTGGAAACGTGTATTAGTACCTTCTCTGATTGCAAATGAAATAATTTTGACACTAGGGAAGCACGTAAAAATGTGCGCACTTGTCGACGCTGGCTTGCAAACTTCAAGCAGGGAAACTTTGATGTTGAAGACAAAGAGCGATGGGGGAGGCCATCTCTTGATATCAACGACAAAATTTGACCGCTTTTGGAGGAGTACAAGAGTACTGTGAAAATGAGCGAGAAGCTTGGAGTTTGTCAGCAGACAATTCGAAATCATCTGCTTGCAATGCCTATGCGTTACCTGTGCAACCACTGGGTACCACGACAATGCACGATCCAATATGGCAGTCAAATCTGTGAAAAACTTTCTAAAATTGGTTTTAACATTGGTTCCCCTTTGAAATCTGCGATTTGTAGAAGAGATTTCAACGGAGCTGATGAAATTCAAGTGATTATGGACCTTGATTAAACAGTAAACCACTCAGCATCTTCGTCGATGGAATCAGGAAACTGCCTGATTGATGGCGAGGATATGTATATCATAATAGTGCATATTTTGAACATCTCTCTGACACAGATGATTGAAATTTTTGCTGTTTTTAAATTTACACATGTTTCACCGGAAAAAAATCATTGGTTTATCGTGTAACTTTGGCAAAATTCCAATTTCTTTCAGAAACTATGAGCGTAATATTCTCTGTGAATTTAGTCTGGATATTCTGCATAATTCATTGATAAGATAGGCATTAGCTTACCGGTTGAAGTCAATTCAATCGAGGTCATGCTTTAATGATTGATAAATTCTTTGATTATTCGTGAATCCACAGTGTCAATCTTTCTGGAAAGGTTGTTCTTTTGACGAATTCGATCATCTTTACGTCCAGAATTCTTTCTTTGATTATATTTCCCTCTATGTACTTTTATTGAAATTAATAGTTTTTCTTTTAGTATGATCTGAATCAAATAGCTTCTACTTTCCCAGTTATTAAAGTGTCAAAATAAAGGCTCCTACATTGTTCTTCAATTGTGACCTTCAGATCCGTATAGTGCATGATTGTGTTCAGAATAAAATGATTATAAAAGAGGGTAAAATTATTGGGGAAAAGTATAACATAAAAGGTAAGTTGCTTTAGAATTTATTCCAAGAATTAAACCAAGAGCATGATGTACTACAAAAATGCTCAAAACCTTTTAATAAGCGTCTTACATTGCTAATACTACATGTACATATTAAATGCAGATTTCCTTTCAGAGAATTTCAAATCAAGCAATTCATTCATCAGAACAAAAAGCGCAAAAGCGATAGCTAAAACCAATCAAATCAGAATGACATTTTTAGAGATAAACATAAACTCAATTAAACAAAACTATAAAAGGGACAATCAGATCTGTGGCAAAGCTGAAAATTCTAGGCCTAAGGGTTACAAACTACATTACAAAAATGAGAATAATTAACAAGGTCAAAAGTTCATAATTGATCAATTCAAAAATATTCTTTCTTTACTAATGATCTCGATCCTGCACATGTGGCAGTTGAATATCTGATCGGCACAGTCAGAGCAGCACAAATGACCACATTGGAACCTTATGTTTAAAGGTTTATCCATGCAAATCGTGCACATCTAAATTATAAAATGTAACATGTGGAAATTATAAATCACTCCAACATTTGCTTCGCTCACAGCTGGGTTTAGGGCAGTTGGCAGTCTGTCGTGAAATTCCTCGATTTCCGCCTTGGCATCCATATTGGTGCACAAATCTACAATCCGTCGGCCGTTAGAAGTAATCTTGTAAATATCTCCACCGAATCTCATTGCATATTTAACTATGGAAATCAATCTTCCATAATTTTGATCCTAAGATCAAATCAATTTCCAAATAAATATTTGTCAATCATTACATTATTGGAAATCGATAATTTCTCCATCTAATTGTGCCAATGAGGATTTGCCATCTGAGTCCTCACAATCCAATCCTTCTGACTCGTGAATCATCAAATCAATAAGATCGAATTGATCCGCTTCAATTGCCAATTGAACAACTGATTGATTTGTTCTGTTTTTCAGATTGACAAATTTCATTTTATTGACGGACTTTAATAAATTCGTGGCAAACACAATTTTATTTTCTTTGATCATAAATGTGAGCAAAGTTTCTCCATCTTCGAGTTGTCTAGGCATCAATATTTGTGTTTTTATCAAGTGCCTAAATAGCTCGTTCTCATCAGCATTTACAGCATCATAAAGAAGGCTTTCCAAAATTGACTGCTGGAGCTCGGGACTGGATTTATCAAATAACAATCGAATCAATTTATTCTCAGCTCTACATAAATGAAAAATCTTTCTTGTGATATTGGATGACAGAAAATTGTCGGGCAAAAGCTTAATCAATGCTTCTGCATATGCGAACCACTGATTTTGGAAAGGCAATTTGAAATCGATTGAGAAAAAATTGATCAATTTAGGATTATTGGATACGAGAGCAAGCATCAATCTGACAAATTAATTTATTATCAATGATTTATTTGACAAATTTCACATAATATTACTCTTCACTTCCGATATTCGCTGCCAATTGAAATGCAGTGATTCCATTGGATAATTGCGCATTGGTGTCAGCTCCTTTTCCAATCAATATTTTTGTGATCTCGATTGATTTATTCAAGTTCTACAAAATATATTTACAAGCCAATCAAAATAACTTATTACGTTTTCATTAGCAACTAGTTGTGCATCATTAAGCATCTCAAGCAACGGAGAATTTTCAAAATTGTTTATATTGTTGACATGTGCTCCAGCATTAAGCAGTGAACTGCATATATCCGGTTTGAGGCATTTCACTGCCAGATGAAGCAACGAATTGTTGTTTCCATCATGAACATTTGAACTTCTTAAATCGAGACGGTCAACAAAACATGGAAAAAGCGTCCCATGAAATTTCATTGACAAAGTTAGCGCGTTTTCAGTACAAGTCAGTGAAATTATTGATTGTGCAAATGGAATGGCGGGAGCTGCTCAATTATAGAATTCAAAATTAAACTATAGCAAATTTAGATGTTAAACATAACGTTAGCACATGCAAAATTTGGTTCGATAAAGTAAATTTAGACATGGTGGCAATCTGAACGGAAATCACTCTTCAACCAACCATGCGCTCCCATGCATACTATTACTAGTTTCTTGAAATTATAGATCCTGACAAGTATATTGATATAGAACAGCTAATACAGTACCTCTTGAAGATTTAAAAAAAACGATTTTGATGTAGGTCACAAACAGTAGGTCATGTTACATGTTAATCGCGTGAATTCTATGCAACCATCAAAGATTGTATATGTTGGACGATGAGGGCAAACCCATCACCATATTTGTCCTGAATAAATATTTTAAGACAGGGCCTGGAAAATATAGAGTGAATGTATGTGCTGAAACTCGAATCCTAATCCAAAAAACGAACCCCCAAACCAATCTTCAAACAAGCTGCACAATTTTGTTATTATGACATTAATTGTGATTTAACTTTTGAACGATAATCAAACACTTATTTTATTATGCGTCGTGTGTGATTTATTTTAATTAGTTTTATTCGGTGTGTTGTAAAATATTAATATTTGTATAACATAATTAATACAAAATGGAATATAATTTTAAATTTAATAAATATTAAATTATCTCGAAAAATTAAATAAATAAAACCCTTTTGATTTTTAGCATAAAATTTAATTGAAAATAAAAATATATAAGTATTATCTCTCAAAAAATTAAATAAATAAAGCCCTTTTTATTTTTTAAAGTTAATTGAAAATATATGAGTATTAAATAAACAAAATCGACTGAGAGCTAAAATAAATAAATAATTTCATTTTTGAATACTAAATAAATAATTTTTCTTTAGGTAAATCTAAAATAAATAGAAAATGATCTTAAATAAATAAAAATATATTTTTTCAAATTAGACATAAAAATTTTTAGTATAAATAGGAAAGAAAATTTAGTCGAAAGTACCCAAAAATATAATTTAGATTCCACGATCTTGCACCGTAAATCCTGACAAGGTCTAAAACTAAAAACAGACAAAATTGTTTTACATATATCTTTTTTGCACGCAAATATAGCACGCACTAACATACATGGAAACACCAACACAACACGCATCATAGAACGAGTTTAAAAGTTAAAGATTGCGAAATTGAATTGGAAGACAATTTATTTGTACAACTTATATCTTGATAAATTTTTAATTGTTATTCAATAAATTGTTATAAAGACTTTGTTTTATCTATATAAGAGCACAAGTGAAAGTTGAGAACTCGCTAAAATTCGAGAACTCAACATATGTGTGCCAACTCAAAAATATAGATCAACTCAATAATCATAATATTTTCTACAAAATTTGACTATTAATCAGATTTTGTAGAAAATATTATGTCACTTATAAAGAATTCAGAGGTGAAAAACAAAAAAAGTTCTAACCACTCAAGTATATAATGGTCCAGGAGATTTGGATGATTCGGCTCAGGCTTGTTAGTCATTTGATGGAATATGTTAAGAATGCCGTTAATTGTATTTTAACAGGTCGAAACGAAAATTTTGTCTTTATTTTGTTCTGGTGCATTAATAAAAAAACGTAGTGATTAGCTGCTGTCAAATCGGCCCAAAAGTGCTACAAATAATTTTAAAATTTTTCTATAACAATTGCAGAGCACCTATTAAAAAGTTGATGCGAGCTTAATTGGACCATTTTACGATACAGAAATTGTCGCATTAATTTTTAAGTGCCAAATTGTCAAAATTGTGCAGTATGCTATTGATGACTAGAGCCAGAGCTCCTGGCCGTTGGTCTTAAATATGATATTTTACCGCCATACTTAAATTGTGTCAGCAGATTAATTTAGTATATTATAATGAGCAGAAATCAATAAATAATTTACCATTTTCTTTTCCAGAATATTGATTAATTATCTATAAATAATACAAATATAAACTCAATTCAAATTCAAATAAATATTTATTTAAAGGAATAAATAAATTGTAAGCCAATTAAATTATGAGATTTACTCACCTCAACAGATCTCATACAATCTGCACCCCGATTCACTAATTGTGCACAAACATTTACCATCCCCCGAATCACTGCACAATGTAGACCAGTCAATCCCATCTATATCTCACATAATTATTCAATCCATAAAACAAATCTTACAAATCCAGTCTGATCAATATCAATTGATCGATTTATCAAATATCCGCATTTGTCCTCCAATTCACTCGCAATTGCCTCATGTAGCGGTGTTTCCGAATACTAAAAAATGCCAATATAGTAAAATGGATTATTCATCAGATTTACTTTGTTTCTTGTGTTGACATCGAGTTGATATTGCTGCAAAACTCTTATGCATTTTCTTTGATGTAGAGAATATGCTAATGCTAGTGCAGTTCCAAATGTCTACAAATATATTGATTTGGTCATTTAAAGGAAAACATACTTCATTATTTGTATTGAGATCAACAATATTCGGATGATTCAGGATATATTGCACCATATCAGCATCATTATCGGAAATGGCTGTGTGCAAAATTGTGTAATTTACCTTAATAATAAATCAGATTAATTATTGAATTTAGATTATTTTAATGCACTTTTTTTCGCGATTCTATTAAGAGCATTCTTTCTTGTATTTCTTCTTGTATTTCCACAAATCCCTTTTCCTTTGCTGCACCAATGGCCTTGATCCATAACTGAATGAAATACTGTTAAGCAACATATATCGTAAAAGGTTTGTTATAGATTTTTATATATTTATGAAACAACAGCAATTAGTTTCAGTTGCTTATTAAAAACAATTTCTTGTTCATTTTATGCTTCATTCCGACTACCAGATCAATTAGAAACCTTATTAGCTATATTTTAATATTGACAAAGCAACTAGGTGAACATTTGAACCATTTTATACAGTATTGTTTCTCATTAAATGAGAATGAGCGAGGAGTAAATTCAATGAGAATTACAATAAATTAACCAATATGAAAACATTTCCTCACCGATTTATCATAAATTGTTTTCCTAACGATCAAACCGATAAACAAATCGCAGCCTTGCGCGGCAGCCAATTGCAAGAAGGGCAGCTCGACCTAATCAATATCAATTCAAACAAAATCAATATTAGAATTTACAATTCTGCACTGCTTATTAATGACCTCAGCTGATATCGACAGTTTGAATCCTTCCATGTTCCGATGAGCGATGCACAGATAAAGAATACACTGAGATATAGTAAGGAATTTATTCAAATAATCAACTCACTTCGTTTATTAAATTTGGATTTTTGAACCTTTTTCCTGTCAGTTCTTTAATGACCTCGTTGACTTCCTATTGGTGCGGATAATAATTATGCCAATCAATAAATTCACCAAACTTTATCATCAATCATTGCGTCAAAGATCCATTTAATGATCTGATAAGCATTACTATCGATTGCTTTGTCCATCAGATCCAATCCAGTCTAAATATTTATTACAAACCAATCAAATCTGAACAAATTTACAAAAAGATTCTGCCTAATAAGTTTGGGAGATTCAAACAAATCATTAAATGCGATTACATCATCACGTTCAATTGCAGCAAATTTCTAAATTAATTATTCAAATTAATTAATAATAATAAAACATTTCACACTTGAGCACGAATTAATAATTCCTCGCAATCCTTCTGGTTATGTGCCTTTGCAATATCTAGCGGAGTTTCCCCGTCCTAAATAAATAATTACATGAAAATATCTGGATCAGAATGTGATTTATATCAAGTTTGACTTTTCAGCACGTGAATTGTGGCAAGTAAAGCACGCTGCGCGTCCATCAAAGGTTTTCGCTATGTTCAGCGTTTCTTTCTAGAACCTTTGTTATTTAAATATAATTTTGGAAGTCGTTTAACCTGTAAATTAGAAATTCAAGCATTGTAAGCCTTTCATAGGGCTTTAGCATGAAATGGCGGTATTCATATAAATTAACTCGTAATATTTTCCCTTAACTAAAGCATGAAGATGCCGCAAAGGAAAACGAAACTTCAATTCGGTGACGTTTAGAGGAAATGTAAAGCGGAAAAAGATAAATAAGAAAATAAATCGCAAGATTACATTTTGAAAATTGTTAAATTGGATCAAGGTAATCCTCAAAGCATCAAATTAGCATAAAAGAAAAAACAATTGCATCTTACTTACGATCGTCAATGCGCCAAGAGATTTTTGGTAATTTAGGTTTAGTTACAAGAGAGAAAGAGTTTTCATAAGAAATTAACTGATCTGGCATTATTTAAGAACATGCAAGTAAGAAAGCAAGTAAAAAGTAATAATCTACTCAGTGGAATAATTACAATACATGTACGTGGTGCGCCCAATAAGTCCATGCAATATGTAGTAAGGAAATATTATTTTGTCATGCAATAAAATTTTTATTGTAGCTATATTATTATAGATTTAATTTGCATAGATTGTTTTAAATTATCATCACAGTTTATATTGACCTTTGCGAGATTTTGCGCAAGTCATGGAATATCGTAGCGTTATAAAGTTTCTGGTATTACGACATGTTCCCAATGACCACATTTAATAATAGAAACTTACTTCTAGAATTGTTTGCATATGAAAATTAATATTTTATTTTCTTATAAATATCTTTCACAGATGTGAAAAAAGACTTGCTAAATTGAGTATAAGCGAGAATATGAGGTGTAGTTATTTTCAAGAGATTTGAGTCTATAATTAACACTCGCTCAATTAAGTATTTAAATACTTAGAAAAATTTGAGTTGACCTACATAAATTCTTTCGAAAATTTGGCTGTTTAAAACTTTTTATTTTTTCAAAAGATTGCCAAAATTTTTATAAATTTATATAAATTATTAATGATAATTAGATAATTTTTTATATAAAATAAATATACTTAGAAAAAGTTTTGAAAATTTTTCGTGACCTACTTAATTTTGAATGGCCTCCTAAGGAAAAGTATGTATATTAAAATTTATATATATATATATTAATATTAGCAGAGAGAAAGTAATCAATTGCGTTTTTGGATTTGTTAATTCAACGCAAAGATAAGCATTATAGAAAACCAACTGATACTGGTCTTTATACTTCTCCAGAAAGCTTTTGTGAATTTAAGTATAAGAGAAATATGGTGAAAAGATTGATTTATCGTTCATGGTCTTTATCTTCTACTTTTGCTAATTCGGTAAAAAGTGTTGATAAATTGGTTGAGTTGTTGATAAAAAATGGGTATTCTAAATCATTTTTATTGTTGATGATAAAAGAGACTGTTGATAAATTGATTAAAAATCCTAAGGATCCATGTTTTGGAAAGTCTGAAAGTAGTGGAATGTGTCACATCCAGCACAGTACCCCCCTCATCCCCCCCCCACTGAGAGAAAATTTTTCTAAGTCCAAAAGTACAAAAAAAATTTAAGACAAAGACAATGACTCATTCAAGGTCATTGGATGACTCATCAAAATTTTTCAAGGTCATTTAAACAAAGACCATGACTCATTCAAGGGCATTGGATGACTCATCAAAATTTTCAAGGTCATTTAAACAAAGACCATGACTCATTCAAGGTCATTGGATGACTCATCATATTTTATAATATATTTTTAATTTTAAAAAAAGACCATGACTCATTCAAGGTCATTGGATGACTCATCATATTTTATAATATATATTTTTAATTTAATTTATTTTTATTTAATATACTTTAATTATTTGTTTTAATCAAGTAAATAATATTATTTATTTATTTTTATTTTATTTATTTTATATACTATAATTTTTGTTTTAATCAAGTCAATAATATTATTTATTTATTTTAATTTTATTTTATTTTATTTATTTTATATACTATAATTTTTTGTTTTAATCAAGTCAATAATATTATTTATTTATTTTTATTTTATTATATTTATGTAATATACTTTAATTTTTTTTTTGTTTAAATTAAGTCAATATTTTATTGTTTATTTACTATTTTTAAATTATATTATTATTATTATTGTTATTATTATTATTATTATTATTATTAATATTGTTATTATTATTATTATTATTATTATTATTATTATAATTTTTATTTATTATTATTATTATTATTATTATTATTATTATTATTATTATTATTATTATTATTACTGTTGTTATTATAATTATTATGATTATTATTATTATGATTTTTATTATTATTAATATTATTATTATTATTATTATGATTATTAATATTTTTTTTATTAATGTTTTTATTTCTTAATGTAATTATTTTATTATTTTTATTATTATTATTTTTATTATAATTATTTTTATTATTATTATTATTATTGTTATTATTATTTTATTATCATTATTTTTATTTTATTATTGTTATTATTATTTTTATTATAATTATTAATATTATTATTATAATATTTTATTATTATTATTATTATTAATATTATTATTATTATTATTTTTATTATTATTATTAATATTATTATTATTATACTTATAAATTTGTAAATTTTATTCTATTTTATTATTAATTTTTATAATTATTATTATTATTATTATTATTATTATTATTATTATTATTATTATTATTATTATTATTATTATTACTATAATTAATATTTTTATTATTATTATTAATATTATTATTAATATTGTTATTATAATTATTATTATTATTATTATTATTATTATTATTATTATTATTATTATTATTATTATTATTATTATTATTATTATTATTATTATTATTATTATTATTATTATTGTCAAGGTTATTGGATGACTCATCATAATTTTTCAAGGTCATTGAAAAGTAGGTCATGGTCATTCAAAATTTCTCAAGGTCATATTATTTTTAAACATTTTTAAATTTTATTTTACTACTTATTTTTATAAGAAGTATATATTTTGTAAATTTATTTTATTATAATTAATATTTTTATTATTATTATTAATATTATTATTAATATTATTATTACTTTTTATTATTCTATTATTACTTATAAAAAATTTTATTAATACTTATAAAAACTTTAATTATTATTAATATTAATATTTTTATTAATTTTATTATTATTATTATTTTTTTATTATTATTATTATTTTTAATATACTTATTACTTATAAAATTTAATAAAATTTTTATCATTATTAATACTTTGAAAACTTTTTATAATATTATTATTATTATTATATTTATTATTATTATTTTTATTATTATTATTATTATTATTTTTAATAATATTATTATTATTATTAATGTATAAAACTTCTATTATAAGGAAATAATTTTATTATTATTAATATTATTATTAATATGATTATTAATATTATTAATTAATATGATTACTTATTAATATTGTTTAATTATATTTATTTTTATTATTATTATAATTATTATTGTATTTATTATTATTATTGTCAAGGTCATTGGATGAGTCTTAATTTTTTTTTTCAAGGTCATTTTAAAGTATGTCAAGGTCATTTAAAATTTCACAAGGTCTTAGTATTTTTAAACATTTTTATATAAATTTACTACTTATTTTTATAAGTAATGTTTTAATGTTTTTTTATTTTAATTTTATTATTATTATAATTTTCTCAAAGTCATAATATTTTTAGTCATTTTTAAATATAAATTTACTACTTATTTTTATAAGAAATGTTTTAATATTTATTATTATTATTATTTTCAAGGTTATTGGATGAGTCATAATATTATTTCAAGGTCATTTAAAAGTAGGTCAATGTCATAGTATTTATAAACATTTTTAATTTTAATATACTACTTATTTTGTATAAGTAGTGTTTTAATGTTTTTTAATTTTAATTTTATTATTATTATTATTATTATTTTTATTATTATTATTATTATTTTTATTAATATTATTATTATTATTATTTTTATTATTATTGTTATTTTTATTATTATTATTAATATTACAAGTTTTTATTATTATTATTTTCATTATTATTTTATATAAATTTTCAACAAAGTATATAAAATTAATATTGAATAGAAAAAGTTTGTTCAATTGTGGTTCATAGTATACTGTGATAGAATAATTGTAAATGTTTGTAAAAAGTTAAAGAAAAATTCTATATTTTTAAGATAATATGTGCAAATAAATATCAAAACTAATTATGGCTCAAATGTGTGTGTTAAACCATCGATATGTTACAGTGTTTATGGAAAAACTTTAATGAAAATATGTGTTATTTTTCAACAATTTATGAAATATTTATTTTATAGCTAATAATGTGTATATGTTAAATGATAAAAATAGTTCAATATTTATGTAAAGTTTGAGATTGTTAAGAAAAATGTAAATAATTTATGATACACACGTGTTTTTTGATTGAAATATGTGTGTTTGTTTGACCGATATAAGAAAAACTATGGACAATTTTTAAGAAAATACACGTAATTTATGATTATCATGGGATTAGAATTTGATTAAAGTTGTGAGAAAGTTGTTAAATTTGAGACCTTAAAATAAGACCTTCAGCAAATTGGTAAGAAAATAGTAGTTATTGAGTAATACTTATTAAAATTACCAAAGTTTTATAATTTTTGACAAGTCTTGATAGATCTTTAATAAAATTTGTTAGTACTTTGAATAAGAATTTAAAAAAAAAGTTTCAACACAGTAGCAAATCGTAAAGAAACTAGTACTTATCAGTTAATTAAATTAACTAAGTTGTAAAATAATTGAAAAAATTTGTTAGATATTTTAAAATTTTAAGATTGTTAGGTAATTGTTCTAGGTACTTGTTGAATAAAAATTAATGTATTTTATCAACAGCTCATAGTTTTTAATCGTACAATTTCTCTTCATTCCTGGAAATAATCGTAAATATTTAAATTATTCAGAAAATTGTCAATAAAAAACATAAATAATAGGTAACCAAATATTTTTAAATACTAGTCAATTTTAGTTTTTAATTTAATTACAAATATAATAATAATAAAATAAATACTTGTATACAAATAGTTATATGAATCAATCAATTTCTTAGAACTGAAATCTTATCGATATATTCTGATTAACCTTAAATCAATGAAAAAAGTAACAATTTTCCTAAGTATTTTATAAATTCAACCAACTCAATCCCCTTTTTAAAAAAAAATACTATAAATTCGACTCTCAACCAATCATTCCTCTTTAAATGTCATTTTTCACTCCATTATACCAACTATATTCATAATTTTTATAAAAGCCTATCAAGTAGATAATATTAACCTTTTGAATACATATATTCATTCCAGTAAATTTCTTTAGAAATATTATAAATTCCTCTCTTGACCAATCATTTTCCATCAAATAACAATATTTCCAGCCATATTCAATATTTTTCATAAAAAAAAAAATCATAAAAAATACCAATTTAGATAATATTTACCCTTTAAATAGCAATATTTAACCAACCCAACCCCCTTAAAAATGACAACAAACTTGTTAATTGACTATTTCTCACTAAAGTAAATTCCACTCTAGACCAATCATTTCCCATCAAATAACACTTACCCCTACCCTACCAACTATATTCATAATTTTTTATAGAAATCACCCTTTAAATAACGATATTTAACCGACTCAGTACCTTAAAAATATCAACAAATCTGTTCTTAATCGATTATTTCCTTAAAATATCATAAATTTTCTTCTTAGCCAATTGTTTCTCACTAAAATAAAATAAAATTTACTCTCAACCAATCACCGACATATCGATATTCAACCGAATAAATTTCTTGAAATCCCCTTAAAATAGAATTCATCTCGTGACCAATCCTTTCCCCCTTAAAAGATCATAAATTTTCTTCTTAACTAATCATTTCTCTTTAAATGACAATATTTCCACTCTCTCAAAAGATTTACACACATATTAATATCTATTTGAACAAATCCCCCCTAAAAATATTATAAATTCCTCCTCTATATTCTCCATTTAGAAAATATTTACCTTGAACACAGATATTCAACCAACTCAATACCCTTAAAAATGGCAACAAACTTGTTCTTAATCGATTATTTCCTTAAAATATCATAAAATTTCCTCTTAATCAATAATTTCCCTTGAAATGACAATTTTCCTCACTGCACCAACAATATACATATTTTTTGTAAAAAAAAAGTACAAGGTAAAATTTCTTTAGAAATCTATATTTAACCGAATAAGATCCTTAAAAATCCATCATTCGGATCATATTTACTATATGTATTCAACCAATCAAATTCCCACTTAAAATTATCATAAAAATCAAATTTTTACCAATAAAAATAAATTTTCTTTAGTATTACAAAATTGTTATCGATACCCAACATTTTCCGTTGAAAATCACCACAATTTGATTCTGGCAAAAAATTCTATCAAATAAAAAAAAATTCATCAAAAATGACTAAAATCGAATAAAGTCTATGTTTCCCACATAAATTAAATTATTGTAAAATATATATCATGTTGCTCAAATAATTAAAATTAATCAGTAAATCAAGTATAAATTCAATAAAAATTACCAGTCAACCCATAGAGATATATCAATGATTTTCATTAGTATACTGATAACCACACTGAGCATTGTCTTAAAAATCTCTAAATTATACTACTTTTGTGATTGATATCCATGAAATCAATAAAATTGAAAATGAAAGTAATTATCGATCTCTTTTTTACACTGTAAAATCAATTAAAATCTTAGGTTTCACTAAAATATTTTTAAAAATTAACTGATTTAATCAACTATTTAAATAGAACATAAAATTATAATTAAAATATCATTAAATCTATCAGTCAAATTTGATTCTAATTCTTAAATAATTATCTTAAATAGATGTTTCATAAACATTTTGATCCTAAATTTAACTTTTATTTAAAATAATCCTAAAATCAAGTCAAATCTAATAAATTTTCAAGAAATTAAGTGTCTAAAATTATAGATTTACCCTAATTTCTTCAATAATTTCATTTAAAACATAATCAAACCCTAAATCCATTAAAATTCAAAAGAAAACCATAAATTCACAAAGATGATTAAAATTTACTAAAATAAATACATCGTAAAACTAGATATCACTTAAATTATCATAAAATTTCCCTAAAAGCTCTAATTGATTTACATAGCCTAAAATTATTTTATTTTTGTTGAATACAAATTTTCAGTGAAGAAGTAATATTGGTGAGAGAGTACATTAAGTAACTAAAATCGGTGAAATTACTGAAAAAAGTGGGATAGTTAAAGATATCTACTAAATAGATGAAATATCAATTGCTATATTAAACACTTACAAAGGTAATATACTTTGAATGGAGAAAATATACATCGAAGGGGAAAATATTCATTGAAGAGAAAAATATTCGTTGAAGAGGAAAAAACATTCATTGAATAAAGAAAACATTAATTGAAGAGAGAAAATATTCATTAAAGAGGAAAGCAATCATTAAAGTGAGAAAATATGAATTGAAGCTAACAAATATTCGGTGAATCGAGAATTGCTTATAATAAATTAGACGGTAAATTTCTCAATAATGAGATGAAATATCAATTAATTATTGGGAAATACTTTAAACGGAGTCTGAATTATTCACTGATCAACAAATATACTTAAAAGATGAAAATATTCACTGAAAATGAATTGTACTTTAAGAGTGGATGAATTACTATTATATTCAATTAAAACTTTTTAACAATTGAGTAGATTTTGTCGGTTAATTATATTTAACTAGGGATATATATATATATTTTTTGATGGACACTTATGGACGGAGAAATAGTTATTAAAAACAATAACCGCGCGCGCGTATACTAATCCGGTGAAAAATGTTTAAAAATAATATGACCTTGAGAAATTTTGAATGACCATGACCTACTTTTGAATGACCTTGAAAAATTATGATGAGTCATCCAATAACCTTGACAATAATAATAATAATAATAATAATAATAATAATAATAATAATAATAATAATAAAAATAATAATAATAACAATATTAATAATAATATTAATAATAATAATAAAAATATTAATTATAGTAATAATAATAATAATAATAATAATAATAATAATAATAATATTTATAAAAATTAATAATAAAATAGAATAAAATTTACAAATTTATAAGTATAATAATAATAAAAATAATAATAATAATAATAATATTAATAATAATAATAATAATAAAAATATTATAATAATAATATTAATAATAATAATAAAAATAATAATAACAATAATAAAATAAAAATAATGATAATAAAAATAATAATAACAATAATAATAATAACAATCATTATAATAAAAATAATAATAATAAAAATAATAAAATAATTACATTAAGAAATAAAAACATTAATAAAAAAAAATAATAATAATCATAATAATAATAATAATATTAATAATAATAAAAATCATAATAATAATAATCATAATAATTATAATAACAACAGTAATAATAATAATAATAATAATAATAATAATAAATAAAAATTATAATAATAATAATAATAATAATAATAATAATAATAATAATAACAATAATAATAATAACAATAATAATAATAATATAATTTAAAAATAGTAAATAAACAATAAAATATTGACTTAATTTAAACAAAAAAAAATTAAAGTATATTACATAAATATAATAAAATAAAAATAAATAAATAATATTATTGACTTGATTAAAACAAAAAATTATAGTATATAAAGTAAATAAAATAAAATAAAATAAAAATAAATAAATAATATTATTGACTTGATTAAAACAATATTCACTTCATTAAAACAGACAATATAATAATAATATTATTGACTTGATTAAAACAAAAATTATAGTATATAAAATAAATAAAATAAAAATAAATAATATTATTTACTTGATTAAAACAAATAATTAAAGTATATTAAATAAAAATAAATTAAATTAAAAATATATATTATAAAATATGATGAGTCATCCAATGACCTTGAATGAGTCATGGTCTTTGTTTAAAATTAAAAATATATTATAAAATATGATGAGTCATCCAATGACCTTGAATGAGTCATGGTCTTTGTTTAAATGACCTTGAAAAAATATGATGAGTCATCCAATGACCTTGAATGTGTCATGGTCTTTGTTTAAATGACCTTGAAAATTTTGATGAGTCATCCAATGACCTTGAATGAGTCATGGTCTTTGTTTAAATGACCTTGAAAAAATATGATGAGTCATCCAATGACCTTGAATGTGTCATGGTCTTTGTTTAAATGACCTTGAAAAAATATGATGGGTCATCCAATGACCTTGAATGAGTCATGGTCTTTGTTTCAATGACCTTGAATGAGTCATTGTCTTTGTCTTATAAATTTTTTGTACTTTTGGACTTAGAAAAATTTTCTCTCAGCGGGGGAAGGGAGGGGGTACTGTGCTGGATGTGACATGTGCTGGATGTGACACATCCCACTACTTCTGAATGTAATTTAACAAATGAGTGTGAATTGATTGTTGATCTAAATAATAGTAAAAATGGATATAAAAAATTGAGCCTAAATATGTGTTAGTATTGCCGTACTCTGAAGATTTTACAAATTATAAAAAGAAGGTAAGTAAACAGATGGGAAATTTAGAATATAAGATCGTCTCTAATTCGTGTAAGGAACGCAATATGTTTATTAAAAAATCAAAAACTCCGGTTGGATTGTGTTCTGATCTCGTTTATCAATTTACATGTAATGGGTGTAATGCCACATACATTGGAGGGACTTATCGTCATCTCTGTACTCGAGTTCTAGAGCATTGTCGATTGAAGGGTTTGACCAATATTAGTGAGCACAATAGAGGCTGTAAAAGTGAAATAGGAATGTCTGATTTTAGAATTTTGTTGAAAAGTTTTAATAATTATTGGGAACTTTTGATATGTGAAGCATTGTTGATAAGGTCATTGGATCCAAAGATTAATGTGCAAAGTGCAGTGACTACGAATGTATTGAATGTTTTTAAATAGTTTACGTATGTTAAATCATGTTTATGTATTGTTTTTTAAAAAATGTTTTTTAATATTATTAAAATAATTGAAATTTTAAATTACATTAATTTTTTAAAAAATTTATAATATAAATGAAATTTTAAATTAATTAAAATTTATTTGAATATATTTTATAAATATTTATTTATTACAAAATTAAATTAATAAAAAAATTTATAAAAAAATAAATTTTAAAAAATTTATAATATAAATGAAATTTTAAATTAATTAAAAGTTATTTGAATATATTTTATAAATATTTATTTATTACAATATTAAATTAATAAAAAATAATTTGTTTAAATTAAATATTAATTCATAATATTTTTACTTGGTTTTGAGTACCTGAATATGATAGTTATGCTATCGAAATATATCGTACGAAAAGTTTTTTATTGGCGTTATCTTTTAATTATTTAAACAAATATCAATAATATAAATATTGATATTAATGCAATTATCGTTACTAGTAGTCATTCATAATAATGTATTAATACTATAAGAAACCTAAATCAATTCCTGGCCAATCAATTTATTGTCATTTGTATTGTGAATTTATTGAATTGTTATTGGATTTGTTATAAATACATCGATAAAGGTGATCATTCAGGATTTTACAATTTCAAGCCTTATCGTGCTATGATTGCTGAATTTGGTTTATGTTTAATTGCTAAATGTCCTGCTGCCATAAAATGCCTCTCGTGATAGTTTTGATGCGGTTTGGCAGTTGACGTTTCCCATAGTAGAGCTGCTAGCTTGTGTTCATTGATTTCCTTGGTGAAATTGTCAGATCACTCGATTTGAGATTTAAATTTTTTGAATCTTTAAAGTTAATTGATTTATCATTTAATATAATTAATAATCAATATTATTTAAATTTTTTGAAAATCGTTATTTTTGCAATTTTAATTAATTAAATTTTTATGATTTTAATAACTAGAAATCCGAGAATTAACTACATTGCAAATGAGATTTATCACGAATATGATATAACTAGTAATTCAAGGGCATTCAGTGCTGAACCGTGATGTGAACGATGGAATTATTCCTGGCAATTTGCCTTCCGTGTCCTCCTGGCAATGTAAATCAATTGTTTTGTAAACATTTCTCCCAGTTGGCAAAAATTATATATTTTATCTGTGATTTGATTGGATAAAATAATAATTATTATTTTTACTTTTGTTGTTGAATCGATTCGGCATTTTCGCTCCAGCTATAATTTCACTGTTTCTGAATCACCTTCCCAGCTTGCAATATGAATCGGTCTCTTTCCCTGCAATTTATTTATTATTCATTTATTTGGCAATGATTATTTACCCATTTGGTCTCACATTCGACATTGCAGTTGCGGTCAAGCAATAACTTCACTATTTCTGAATAACCATTCCTGCTTGCACAATGAATCGGTCTCCATTTCTGCAATTTATTTATTATTCATTTATTTGGCAACGATTATTTACTGATTTGCTCTCACATTCGATATTGCAGTTGTGGTCAAGTAACAACTTGGCAACCTCAACAAATCCATAACAGCAGGCGATATGAATTGGAAAATCTCCCTGAAAACAGAAATATTAACTCAATATATTCAAATTGTCAATCAATCTCACATAATAATCATCAACAATTTTATCCACAAATACCCTCCTCAAATTATTCCTCACTCCCTCCGCATTGCCCTCCATCAAGTGCTCCTTGAAACTTTGAAAATCTCTACAATGCAAATTTACCGACTGCCATCAAATTATAACAAAATCTCACCCCATCTCGATAAATATCACGTGTATTGGCTGATAATAATAAAATAAATAATAATTTATAATAACTAATCACAATAAAATAGAAATTAATCAAATATTAATTTAGTTAATAATTCAAAAATATGAAATATAAATTATTTCAAC
This sequence comes from Schmidtea mediterranea, assembly GCA_022537955.1. Taxonomy (NCBI): domain Eukaryota; kingdom Metazoa; phylum Platyhelminthes; order Tricladida; family Dugesiidae; genus Schmidtea; species Schmidtea mediterranea. The sequence goes on along the minus strand of CM039680.1, from coordinate 262,265,371 downwards.
TGAAATAAAAATCATTTATAAAAATAATAATAAATTAATTAACAATTTCAATATCAGTAATTCTTACTTCCTAAAACAATAATTTAAATTAACAAATAAATCACCAAGGTCAAAATGCAAATCTGATGTGACATAACAAATAAATCATAATAATAATTGAATAAAAAATTTTATTTTTCAGAAAATTATGTGAAAGACGAGATTAGACAAACCAGATGAGGTTTAAAAAGTGAGATAGATAAAACGATAAAAGATAAGGAAAAAAAGGGGGGAAATAAAATTATATAAGAATAAATAGAAGAGGAATGCGAAAGGGGTATGAGTAAAAATAAAATACGGTGGATAATAGAACTTGGGAAACGGCATAGCCGAACGATTTATTATAAATATATAATTATTACGACCATATAGATAATTGTTACTATCCCATATAGATAATTAAAAATCGGCGTAAATTGAGTCAAAAGGAATAAAGTTAAAACGTATGGGAATTATACTAAACGAGATAAAACCTGGTGAATATGAATTATTAAAGTTATGGGTACTATTTTCAAGTCGATGTGGCAGATGAGCTAGAGATAGAAGAGATAAAAGAAATAGAAATAAATAAATTAGTAATGAAATAATAAAAGAATAGTAATAAGGAAAACAACGACGAGTAAAAGTAAAAAAGATAAATAAAAATAAATATTCGACGATAGCAAGGATCGACAACAAATAAAAGTTTAGTGAAACATTCGCAGTCAATAAACCGACGACGGACAAAATTTCAGACGAAACGACTGATAACAGACACCGACAGAACAAATTCATCAAATCAAAAGACGTCAGTCAAACGGAAACCATCGAGGGCAAAGTAACCCTACGGTCACACGACAGTTACATACTCTCCAAAGAAAGCGCTAAGAAAGCTAGATCGACATCAATCGCGAGGAAATTACAAAAAGCCAAATCACTTGAGGATATCAAATCCAATAGCCAAGAATCAGGCGACAAAGAAAACCAAAAACTAGCAGGCGCCATAAGCCAGAAGACGAAAACAACAGCTACCAAGAAAATAAAGTCGAATTTCAAGATCAAATAATACCAAACGTGTCGAGAACAAAAGAAAACCAATTAGATAAACTCGAATTGACAAATAAAAACAACATGGCTGATAACCGAGGAAACCTAAACGAAAATTCAGAAACCACTAATACAATTGACAACGAAAGGAAGGAACCAACAAAATCACCAACAACTGGCGAATCAGTCAGAGAATATCGAGAGAAATTTCGAGGAGAACCGTTCAACTGGAATGCAAACAAGCTAAACACGTTTATAAGAAATTTTGGAGTATATATCGAGGTCTGTGGGTGGACAGACGAAATGGTAAAAAGCAGAATGCCGTTATATCTATGGGACAGTGCACTAGATATTTTCCTAGAAGCAAAAGAGAGAGGAAAAACACTAGATAAATGGAAAGACATCCAAGAATTCTGAAAATGACGTTTGGAGTGGCGAAATTGACAAATCAAGGAATACAAAAATTATTCGGTCGAAAACAAAGACACGGCGAATCAAATACGATGTTTGCAAGCGAGATCAGAAGATTGGCAAAAACAGTAACAGACGGGAAATTTCCAGAGGCTCACTTAATCTGAATATTTGTAGATGGGCTGAGACGACCGGAGCTGAGATCGGCGGTGGGAATGTAAATTTTGACAACTCTAGATGAAGCGGTAACAAGAGCAAATCAAGCAGAAATACATTTGCCATCACAAATAGCACTTATGCAAGATGAATCAATGATAGCAACTATGTTAACAAAAACGGAAGAAAACGAAACAAATGGCTCAAAGGTGAATCAATTCATACCTGAAGCGCAACAGATATTCAAACCACCAGTTCAAAGAACAAATAACAGTCGTCCAAATAATAAATACACTAACAACCAGAGATCAAATTACAATGACATGAACAACTCAAACCAGAGTAAACAGTGTAGAACTTGTGGAAAACTCGGACATTGGGACAATTAGTGCTATCAAAATATACCATGCGGTAGATGCGGGCGAAAGGGACATACTATTAATCGATACTAAGCCAGAACCTGTTTCACCTGTGTGGAAATAAGGTCACGTGTCAAAGGATTGCAGAAGAGTAAGCAATCAAAATCCAGGACCGCCAAAAAGCAACAATTACGTGCAATTAGCACCCAGACAACCAAATGCCGAACATACGAAACAAGTCAATGTGATGCAAGAAATATCGTACCTCAAAGATATGATGTCCAAAATGATGCGAACAAACCAACCACAACAACAACAATCAAACATTCATATGATGCAAAGAGTTGAGGATGCGAGAAGCAGAGAAACAGAAATGATGCAACAACGACATGCGCAAGATTGGCAACAGTTGCAAATGGAAGAGGAACGAGTAAAACAGGAGAGATTTAGACAACGACAAGACAATCCGCCAAGAATAAATATGATGAGAATGATTAAAGATGTCAAGGAACAATGTTGTTACAACGTATATAAAAACTTACCAAAAGATAAACTTACCAAAACGGAATCCGAAAAACAAAAAGAAGATCAAACCGAACCAGACGAAACGCACAATCCAACCAAAGCAGATAGACGAAGAGCACAAAAAATATTGCTTGGAAAAGTTAAAGAGAGAATAACCCGAGAAAATGAACAAACAAATAAAAGTGAAGTAACTGTAGAAACAAAGCAGATATACAAAAATTGTAAATTGAAGCGGGATATTATAGAAAGATCAATCAACATCGCAAAAAGAGAGCTCGCAACATCATCAAGAGGTTTGGTTAAAGTAGAAACAATGAGAAATCTACGAATAAACATGTTGCAAAACATATTAGATTCATTATCTGAAGATGGAAAAGTAAGTGAAGTCAGCAGTTTGATGGGGGAGATGCTGCAAATATCAGAAAATGAAAAGCCAAAGAAGCACACAATGAGAATAGTAAATCATTGGGAATACGAAGCGCTCAAAAATCCAAAGAAAGAGATGGAAGAGATAATAGATGAAGTAGCCGAGACTATCCCAGAAGTATTAACAAACCAAGAATTTATCAACGATGTAGTGTTCGGAAGATATATGAGAAATATCCTACAACTGGAGAAAATTAGAGGCAATGTAATACCTAAGCAGGAGAAACTATGAGTAAAATATTACTTGGAAAAGTTAAAACAAGAGGATACAACGAATTTCCATATATCGATGTAGACACCGGATTTTATAGAACGAATATGGATCAAACAACCAAATACAGACGAAATATTCGATTGGATCAAAGAGAGAATGGGAAATTCGGAAAGACATGAATATGTATACGATGGAACCTGGCAAATTGAACCCGATTTACACCTAGTAGATGCACTAATTTGGCCATTCAAACGTATAACGATAACACTAGAGAAAGAAAAATTAACACCAGGCGTGCGACGTTATGCAAAAAATGCGAAAAATGCGAAAAATGAATATAAACTAAACATCAAAGAGGGATTACGACAAGCAACCGAAAGAGTGTTTTGGAAAAACAGGGAAAATTGATAAAAATCCACCAAAACTGAGATATACTAATCGACATCAAACCAAGAGAAATGAAAGAGTGTATAGAAAACATGAGAGATACTATAATTTTAAGACACGCTGATTATAAAAATGCGACGCTTATTAGTAAATACGGAACCAATCGAATAGAAAATGACGAGATAAGAGAATTGAACTTAAACGTGAAACTACCAAACGAAAAATGAACAACGTTGAGGGTGAACAGTAAAATTCGAAAGAACGAATTAATAAAAATCATTAACGAAATGACAATCGAACAAGCAGAAATTCAGGGTGACGATGGAATGATAGAAGATGTAGTAGTAAAATATCCCCAATACTATCTACGTGAGGAAGATGAGACATACCTATATGAGTTGGGCACATGTTATAATGACCAGGAAATCAGAGTAGTACCAATGGAAGAAGCTCGATGGGGATTGGATACAACGTGGAAAGAAATGGACAAACTAGAAAAGGAAGGCCACCTGAAATCCAAGAGAATCATAGAAATTATCGAGGATGGCGAAGAGATGACCGGCTTAAAGGAAAACTTAGTGAATTAAACACGAACGAGTGTAAACCAACACCATGGATACGAACATGGAACAAAACAGAAAAAAGATGGGAACTAGAACGAGGAACGATTGAGGAAGACTCACCAGAAAATGAGAAAACAAAAGACCCAAGAGGAAAACCCCCAATGTACAAAATGGAAGAATCCGAATACAATACAACGTCCGAAAATGAATGTAGAAAGACAAACGTAATGAAGCCAAAGACGAGCAGCTGTAGCCCACGCAAAGTATATGGCCGATATCGGCGAGAACATAGAAAATTTGAGAGAGTTAGTAAAGGAAATCGATGAATACAGAAGGAAAAATGAATGGTGTCCTGAAGTATTCGATCACGTAATACGGAAATGGAGAAACCGATAATGGGCTCAAGAGATCCAAGGAAAATATTAACTAAAAGTAAATTATCCCGATCAAACATCCGAAGAATTAGAAGTGCATCTAGTGGCAAATATTAAAGAAGTAAAAAGGAAATTGGCATACGAAACCCCATTTCACTTACAATCCCACGGTGGATCATTAGACAATATTTTATAAGTGGGAGTAACACCAATGGTTATGGGAGAAGTGAACCCTTTGAAAATAGCGGAAACATTGGGAATACCACTAAAAAGGAAAGAGATAAAACCGAAACCCATAAAAGCAAGTATGAGTACACCCAGTGTGGGAAAGGATAAACACTAATCACCAAAAACGTTCGAGGGAGACGAGGCGATGATTTTGAGTGATAGTGCTGATGGAGAGGAAGATTTGTCACCATCAGTAATCAAAACACCGATCAAAATACAGGAAACACGAGGCAATAGTCAACTAGTTATCAACGAAGCGACGAAGAATTTGGAAACGAAATAGAGGAAATATTAATTGAAACGGATATCGAGGATAAAGATTTTACACCAATGAAAAAGTGTATAGCTGAAACTGGCAACGAAATTGAGCAAGCGAAGATGCCAAACAGTTATGGTAAACAGTATCTAGTATAATTCCAAAACCTATTAAAGAAAAAACCAAAAATATGAAGTTAGAGTGGGAGGAAATGAGACAAATAGTCGCACAACTACTCACTAATACCGATGATGACGAATATCGATTAGTGGCGATATCGTATTTAGTATACACTTTAATGAGCTTATCGACGAGCAAAGTGCCAAACAAACAATTCATAAATAATGTGGAACTGACAGCGATGATAGTACAACAAAAAATCGAACCGGGTATCCTACAAAATGGCGGATGGAAACAATTCATCAATAAGCCGCGAAAACATGACTAAATCAAACCAACGCATGTGAGATTAAAGACGCTATTAAACGATATTAGACGCTATTAAATTTTTTGCTGCCGTAGCAAAAGATGAATTGAATCTGTATTTGTACATGGATAACAAGATGGATTTTTTTTATCATAAAGGGCAAGAATCGCTGCAAAAGGTGTACCACGATTTAATACGCAATGACTGTCAGCTAAATAAAGAAATATTAAAAACGAAATTGGCAGTAGCAATAACCAATCCGGATAGCGCAATGCCATTATTACTACTACAAGAAGGGCACTTTGGGAGAACAGCAGGAGAAGTTATGTATATATTCAAATGCAAGAAAACGTTTGCGATGGTACCGGAAAAATCAACAGCACCACCAGGAAAATGTACCAATGAGATAGAAGTAGTATATAAGAAGCAGATTCGATATGTACAACCGGTAACTCGAATGATGAAACTACTAACGGATAAACCAAATTACTACGACTGTAATAACGCTTTTGGACCATTGTTTCAACAAACAGATAGAAAATGGGTGATGTTCCCAGTGAGAACTCCTGTGGATTGACAGAACTAACCACAGAACAAGAATTCCGACCACAGCGGCATATATTCACAAGAAAGTTTAGAAGCAGCAAGACAGAACCTATTGTTTCCAGCGAGAAGAGAATCAATATTATTAAATATAGTAACCATAACGGCGGTACGAATTTTGAACAAAAACCAAATTATGAATTGTTATTGTCACCAGCCCATTTCCAACAAGCAACGACTAATATAATGAAAGCAATGTGGAGTAGATTTTTAGTGTTCGGACAGATGATGGCTGGAATATTGGGTATAATATTGTTCATTCAAATAGTAAGAGTGATACTAATACAAATGTTGGCATGTTTTGACATCTACAAGCGAGAAAAGAAAGTGAACGGGAAACTGTTAGTCGGAGTAATAGCATTTCTGACAAAAACAATGGTGTTACATGGCCACTCTAAAGATATACATAAAATCAAAAGATTATTAAGAGTTCTAACCAAAATGAAAGGGATAAATGAGGAAATTGGTAGACGATTCAGAAAAGCCTGTGTGTCGAAAAAGCTAGAGAGGAACTCAAGAGAAGTAGAAAAAGCATGTGGGAGAGAGTCAAAGAATATGGAAGAAATAACAGTGATAATGATTCTGATGACGAAGACAATAACGGAAAATGAAACGCACCAAAAATGATCCAAGCACCAGTGCACTGGGATGAAATGAAAACATGCGCATGGATAAACGAACCAATTTCAAAATTGCCTTACAAGGAACCAGTGAAATTACCACGAACAAAAACAACAACAATGGGAGCAAGAATGATACCAACAGCAAATATTTATCCCTCTTTATACAACCCAAATTGGGAAGCAACAAATCCAATAACAGCACGACCATCAAGAAGAGTTGATCAGGATGGTGAAGTTAGAACAATAGCAGCATTTTATACACCAGCAGAACCAGCATTAACTCTCATGATTGAGATAAATGGGAAAGAAACCGAAGCAATGATAGATACTGGAGCAAATATCTCAGCAGTACTCTTGAGTGAATATCCCGACACCAGTGGAAAGATATCGAACCAACTGGAGTTCATGTAATCGCATGTAGCAAAGAAACAGTCAATGGAATGGAACGGTGGTGGGCAACACTGAAGCATCAAAACAATGAGATAGATACTTACTTAGCAGTAATACCACAATTGAGTGTACCATGCATAATTGGAACCGACTTAATGCCAGAACTCTTCAAAGAAATTGTCATTGATCTAGGAACGCTATGCTTAAAAGATAAAAAAGGGAGAGTTTGCACTATGAACGCAATAGTAAGATGCTCAGAAAAAATTATTGTACCAGCCAAATCACAAATGATATGTTCCATTAAAGTGGACGAAGGTATCACAGGAGAATGGTATTTGAATCGAGCAGGAAATTCGATAAAAGACGAGAGTTACCATTAGCAAGAGAATTAGTAGAAATAAACGAACACGGCGAATTACCAATCAACATTACGAACGTCGACAAGGAAGATAAAATAATTTACGAAAATGAAAGATTTGGAAAGTCAACGCCAGAGTTAACCGATCAAGGAACAAATTTTATGAGCGAGATAATGAAAGAAGTGACTAACTACTTCAAAATAGCGAAATTAAGAACCTCACCGTACCATCCACAATGTAACGGATTAACAGAGAGATTTAACGGAACGCTAATACAAATGTTATCAAATTATGTAGATAGATAACAGAAAGATTGGGACGAGTGCATCAACTTGTGTTTAATGGCATATAGAATGTCAGTATATGCAGCAGCAAAGATGAACCAGTTCAAATTAATGTATGACAGAGAGTGTAACATGTCGATGGATTTAGAATACCAGCCACCAATATATGGAAGAAGATAATAATGTTACCAAATTCAAGGAAAGAATGCAGGAAATATGGAAAACAGCGGGGCTGAACATTAAATTTAATCAGGAGAGTTACAAAGATCTGCATGATCAGAAAAGAAATGTGAAGCCACACACATTCAACCTGGGAGATTGGGTAATCATTGAAACACCAGAATTGATTCCAGGTACGACAAAGAAATTACAACGAAACGGGAAAGGACCATACGAAATCCTGTATACAAGTGAAACTAATGTGAGAGTGAGATTGGTAAACCGTCCATTCACAAGGCCAATATACGTTAATGTGGCAAGATGCAAAGCAATACCAAAAACAATAACATCCCAACCAGAGGAAAGACGTATAATGACGCGGTCACAGACAGCAAGGATATCTATGTTGAGATGCACAAATCAAAATTATTACCGCATAGACGCAGAAGAATACGATGAGGATGAGTATCAAGAGTACAACGATGGGGAATGGGAAGATTACCACTCGGAAAATTAGAGCCTGAAACCGCAGAGAATATTGTTATAGAGGCAAAACTCTTATTACCAGAATGGTCAAAAGGGAAAAGAGATATTGAAATATTAGGCAGATTAATGAGAATAATCGATAACTATAAACGCGATGATTCAAATATCGAACATTTAACTGCAATCATGAGAAAACGGCCAATCTTATTCACCATAAGTGATAAAGAAAATAACACTCCGCTTCATACGATCATGTACACGAATAATTACGAGAGAATCCAAGAAATCATCAACGTATGGAAACCATTAAGGAAAACAATCGAAATAAAAAATGAAAGTGGAGAAACCCCACTAATGGTAGCAGCAAGGAGAGACACCCCAACAAGAATAATCAAAGAGCTATTAAAATCAGGAGCAAATATAACAAAAACAGATAATGACGGAGATGCGGCATTAAATTATGTAATATTGTCAAACGTACATAAAAATCTGGAAGTAATGCTAGAGTATGTCACTAAAGAGAACATCGAGAAGCTAGAAAATTTACACGAATTAGAACGAATTGCACTGGAATGTAATAAACAAAAGATGGCAATGAGATTAATCAAATGGAAACGACCTGATAACGGTAAATGGGCAATAAATACCAACCAAACGTACAAACAAAGAGAAAATGAATTCATAAGGATAGCATTACAGCGATATAATACTCTGGAAGCAGTATACGAACTAGTTAAAAGAGGAGATTTACTGTTAACTAACTTCAGCGGGATCGAACAACAAGCGACGAAAGAGAAACAGCAGTTATATAAATTAATAAGAGAATTTCGGTAGAAAGAATCATATAAGGCATGGGAATTATACTGTTATGGGAATGATACCGTTACATACAGCTATACATCAACATCACGATTGAAGCAGCTTGGACATCATAAAGCTACTAGAACAGTGCAGAGAAAAATCAAATATAAGAGGAGGAAACGGCAAAACAGCATTAATGTACGCCGCGATATCCGGAGTCCAAATTTCAGTGATAAAAGAGATGATAAGAACCGGCTCAGAAATAACAGAAAAATCAGACGATTGGAGCACCATACGCGACTTGGCAACAATTGAACCAAATATACAAATGATAAGATTCATAACAAAAAATGCAACAAGAAAAGAGATAGAGGAGTTATGTGGAGATACCAGGCAAATATCATGGAAAACAATTTATCGAGATAAAGAAGCGATAAAGATCTTATTGAATTGGCAAATACCGAAATCCGACGAGTACGCAATAGACTTAAATGAAAGATACGAAGAAGGAGAAAATGCATTACTAAAAAAGTTAAGGATAAAGTGAGTAAACCCGAAAATAAATATGATGGTATTACAACGACGAGAAGTGAGATTCACCGATAATCTCAAAGAACCAAAAAGAATTGGGAATGGGAAAACAGAACTAATCAACCTGGTAAAAAATTGGCAAACCACTAAAACAAGAGTGCGAAAAGAAAGAAAATCCCTGGACGAAATAATCGAAGCAAGAGATAAAGCAATAACAGCATAGAAAGCACTAATTAAGAAACTCAATGTCGAGGACGACATTTCTGCAAAGACCGGGGAAGATGAACGACGATGACGAAGAAGATGAACAAAATGACGAAAATAAGAAAATGAATCGAAGGGATAAAACCGATCAAAGGGATGACAGATATAACGACAACAAAAACGGCAAAAACGACAAAAACGAAAACAAAAAATTGAATTATGGAAAACGAACCGTATGTCTACCAGAAACAGAATTAAATTGGAGAAATAACACCTTAACACTATCAATCGTCATAACAACGTGGAAACTATCAGTGGCTCAATATATATTAAGCGATAACCGAAGGGATCAAAAAGACGTAATAATGAAAAACAACTACCTAAAGATAAAAAACATCGGTGGACAAGCAATAACCCAAGTGTACATAACAAGAATCATCAGAACTGGATAGGAAACAAAATATGCGAAAAAGAGATCACAAACTTAAGAGATCCCATATATAAAAGGAATAAAAGCTCTATTAAGATATCGAATATGCGTGTATAGTGACAAAAAACGCACAAGGTGTGTAATTAAAAAAAGTACCTGGGAATCTTAGGAGTAAAAGCACAAAACCGAGGATAAAAAGAATGATAAACATAGCAAATGCAACAATAATAAATGATAACCGAATATAATAAAAATAAAATAAAATACCCACAATGGGAAATAAATAACATAATAACCACCGAGAATAACGTGGAAGTGATAAAAATATATACGCATCAAGTAAACAAAATATGTATAGCAGAAATCAGCAAAGACGGCAAAGGAACTGGACAATGCCAAGGAATCACAATAAATCCAGGAGACCAACTACTATTACGAGGATTAAAACCACAAACAAATTACAGAAACTGTATATTCAGACCAGAAACGAATTCTGCAAAATGCATAACGGAAAAAGCGGAACGGGTCATGTCACAACAGTAATAGACTTCGATCAAGAAGGAACCATCATTTGGGGAAGAAAACTAATAATCACTAGAAATTTGCAGATAATAATGAAACGTGTATGAATGAAATGACGAAAGAGAAAAACGAGATACTACAATGTCAATTTCACGAACTTAAAAAAGATCACTGAAAAGAAACAAATAATTTAACATCGAAAACAAGATATTCAGTATGTGTAGGGAGAAGCCTGAATGTACCAAAATGTCCTCCACAAGACAAAGGCAAAAACAAAGTATCTGAAACGACTACAGTAACGTACAAGGAGAAGGAGAAAAACACTATAAAAAGAGAAAACGAAATCAGAAATAAAGACGAGGAATGATATATCTCAAAAGCACAAATGGAGAGAATAATGGAAATAATAGAAAGAAACCAGGAACCAGCAACAAAAGAACAAAACATGAAAGAAACTACTACCATGACAACCGAGAAACTAGTAGAAATCCCAGATTGGATACGAATAGTATGGATTATGAGTATAACACTGAGTACAGCAGCAATCGGTATCGCAATTTGTATAATGAAAATAATTGGCAGATATAGAATCAGGAAACGCGAGGAATGGCCAAAAACCAAAAAATTAAACAGCGAATCAGACGTAAGAAAACGAATCATGGAAACAAAAATAGAAATGTTCGAGAAAAAAGTAAAACAAAAGGACCAAAGGTGGTGGAATGAGGGAGTTAGACAAGTCAGAATCCCTCACAACATATAAAGGGTATAGATAACGGGCATATGAGTGTACATAATGTATAAAATATAAATATATAAGTATTATAAAGCGGTATGTATAGTATATAACCCTATAATATAACGTATGAAATGACTTGAGACACGAAGTAATGAGTATAAATTAAGGAAGATGGAACAAAACTATCAAACTGGCGTAAACGATGAGACCATAATTGAAATGTGGAAACGACAATACAATGCTCTAACGAAGGCAATAAATATGTTACAAGAACAATGGACGCAAAGCTAAATAGCATTAAGAGAGGCACTAAATACGAACCCCTACCATATGATAAATATTGAAGAACAGCAAAGACGAATTAATGGAATGGAACGAGAACTAGAGACATTAAGAACTCAAAACCTATGGCATAGAAACGAATTACAAAGAATAGCAGAGTCAACAGAGGATGGACAACAAGTAGAGTGGAACGAATGAGTATTAAATCGAGAGGAGGATAGAGCAGAGCCAGACTCATCAAGTAGCGCGGAGTAGAGTAGTGAAAAATGTACATATGTAAAAAAAGTAAAAGTATAATGTAGAGAGAAAAATCAAAAATTAAAAATATGTAGATATGTAAGAATAAAAGTAAACAAAAATTATGTGTAAAGAGTAAATGTATAAAAGCAAAGCAAACTCCAAAATAAATGTGTATATAATTGTAGAAAATGAAACAGTCAAGAACCACAACAGAAATCAATGAAATTGTCGAAAATACCAGAAAACAACCTCATATAATGATAGAAGCAAGATTTCGATGCGGATTATGTACTGAATTACTAAAAGAGCCAAGACAAACAGGATGCGGTTGCAGACTATGTACCGAATGTATAATAGGGCTAACACTAAATGGCCCAAAACAATGTCCTAATTGTGGAGAAATCAAAATAGAATCCCTTAATGAAACTCAAGAGGATCGGGCAACCACCAAAGAAATATTATCTATGAGAATAAAATGCCTAAACGAACCATGTGAATGGAAAAGGAGAATAAAAGACGCAAATGATCATATGGATAGATGTAACTAAAAAAGAAAACCATGCTAAAGATGTCAACAACCAGTGACAGAAGGCGAGGAAAAACAACATGAAAAAGTGTGCGAAGAAAGGCGAATAAGATGCAAATACTGTAATATTACCGAAACATGGACGCAAATACAACAAGAACATGTAAATGTAAAAGAGGAAAAGATTTGTAAAAGATTCAGAGGAAAATGCCCAAACCAATGTGGGATAGAAGAAGAAGTAGAACTAAAAGAACATTGGAAAAGATGCAGCAGAAAACTGACAGAATGCTCAATGGCGAAATGGGGATGCAAAACAAAATTATTAAGAGAAGAAATGGTACAACATTTGCAAGAGACAGTCGAGGAACATATGAAAATATGGGTGAGCATCATGAATAACAATGATCAAATAATAGAAAAAATAAAAATCGAAATCAAATCACACAAGATACTAATGACAGAAATATTTAACACCAGAGAAGCTTTTGAATTAGCACGAATAAAAATGTTGGAAACAGAAAAGACCGTTGAAAATGAAATAAAAAGATTGAAAGAGCAATACCAAAAGATAATAAACCTTACACCCACAGGAGAAAACTTACCTACCACTCCATATATATGGAAAATAGATGATTTCACAAGAAAATGGCAAAGAGCGAGAGATGAAACAGAAGTATCTATAACCAGTCCACCATTTTACTAGTGGAAAAATGGATACAAAATGAGAATGAGAATATACCCAATGGAGACGGAGTAGGAAAGAACACCCACATATCCGTATTTTTCGTCCTAGTAAAAGGAGAATTTGATGAGTTATGGCCATATAGCAACAAAACGACTCTAGCGATATTACGTGCAAATGATATATCAGCAGAAACATTCAAACCTGCAGGAGGGCTATGCTACAGTAAACCAACAGCAGATTTAGGAGTAGCCACCGGAGCACCAAAAATGATGAGACAAGGAACAATGTGGGAATATGTAGAAGATGTATTATTTGTAAAGTTATCCGACGAGAAAGTGTGGAACAGGAAAAACCGATTGAGAGTGAGAAGGTGTAAAATGTATATAAGTATAAATATATATAACGTATATATAGCGTATATATAACGTATTTATAACGTATATATAACGTATATATAACGTATATATAACGTATATATAACGTAAAAGTAGAACCATAAAATATTAAAATACCTGTGCGGAAAATTAGGAAACGATAACCACTGTGAATAACAGAATTAATCGTAATTTATAATTGTAGAAATGAATAACAAAGAAACGACAATAATAATAGTGAACAACCTCTCGATAATGAGAATGATCCAAATAATGGGCAGTGAAACCAGGAAAGCGGTATTTATAAAATGCAAGGAGATGGAAGTAATAAATAAAATAAAAGCTGAAACGAGAAAGTGTGAAAGAATGTGGCAGCAGATGCAAGACGGACAAGGAAAAAATCGAATTATGAAACAAAGTAATAATATAATGAGCAGTGAAAGAAATATACGAAGAGGGGATAGAGGAATTCGAGAAACTAGTAAATAAGAAAATGGAACAAGATGTAAGAGAAGAGAAGAGAAAATATGTGTTGCAACAAACGACAATAGCCCAAAAGGCCGAGATGTAAAACCTCCAAAAACAAGCAAAACAGTGTGAAAAGGAACACCACGAAAAAGACGAGTAGGCGAAACAACTGAAAGAAACAAACCAAGAACAAAAGATGAAAATAAATTATGGAAAGGTGCTACTGGAATTGCTAAATCAGAATAACAATCAGCTAGAGAAGGAGGTCAGTAAGATGAACAAAAGGGTAGCAAGAGAAGTGTGGGAAGGCGTAGAAATACAGGCCAAATACCACAGTGAAATTATAGATGCCGCATACGCAAGATGCCTGACAGAGAGAGAAAAACAAAAAGTAAAAGGGCTCCAAAACCAAGTCAAAGAACAGGAAAGAAAAATGTACCACGGAAAAGTGATGTTACAGTTGCTGAATAAAAATATAACCGAAATGAAGGAAACATTAGACGAAGCAAAAATGGAATACTTCAGAGAAGTAATAAACGCAGCTTACCAACAAAGCTTAATAGACAGGTCAATTCAAAAGAGGAGAGAACTCCACGACAAATGAAAAGAACAAAAGACGAATATGACATTCGGAAAAGTGATGCTAAAACTACTTGCCTATAATAATAATAATAATAATAATAATAATAATAATAATAATAATAATAATAATAATAATAATAATAATAATAATAATAATAATAATAATAATAATAATAATAATAATAATAATAATAATAATAATAATAAATAATAATAATAATAATAATAATAATAATAATAATAATAATAATAATAATAATAATAAAACCTAAATCGGTTTACAAGTTGTTCGGATGCCCATTTTTAAATATATTATTAATTGCTTTAGATATTTCCTCAGCAGATTTTGTCTTGGTTGGTACTCCATGGGCAAAATGACTGAAAACATCAATACACGTTAAAATAAATTTATAACCCTTGTTAATCTTTGAATACGGTATCATCTCCATCAACTCCGTTTGACATAAATCGTTAATACCGAATGTCTTATAAGCTCTCGTTGGAAATCTTTTCCGCATCGGTTTGTTTAAACTGTACGCAAGCTGATCTGACAACCACTTTTGCGTTTCCTTTTTCGAATTTGGGACTATTTTCTTTAACTTTGCCACTCCACTGAAACCTGCTTCATCTTCTGGGTTCGTCAAAATCATCTCCATTACAACAAGATAATTTTAATTTTAATTTACCATTAGGTAATGATTGGCCCATCGTTTATTGTAATCCACCTAATAATGATATTGCTAATGGTAATATGGCGCCAATATAATTTACAATTATCCTGCACATTCGATACTTATAGCAATGTTACTTAAATCAAAAAAACAATTTACTCAAATCCGGCAAATACATTATAGAAATTTTTAAACATCAGGTTACATAAGTAATACTGTACTACAAAATCTTACGAACAATCAAATTAAAAGAGAAAATTAAGACATAATATATATTACGACAAAAATTAACTTATTAAATTTAAATTGCCAAAGATTAATTTTTCTTACCCGATTCATGATCCTTCGGGGTGAATTGGGCAGCTTCTTTCTTCACCGAACTGGTTTCATGACGAATCATATCTCGTTTTCTGTTCTGAATTGAATTTTGCATGGCTTAGTAAATAATTACGATGCGTATCACCTGGGTTTGCTATTTATACAGTCGATTGATTCACACTACTCGTGACCTGGATGGTCACGAGAATTCTCTGTGGCAGTTGCTGATTGGTTCCTTCTTCAAATCTCCTTCTCTGTCGGTGCTTCGTTTTACAGAGAATTTAGTGACACTTTGCTTGTCGGGTGTGCGTTGCTAGTCGACTACTTCTTTCCTGCAAAATCAATGCACACCAACTTCGGACGCACTGGAGTGGGTGTGCAATTTCATGACACATAATTAGTCGCTGGCTTGAGATCACCTCATCATGTCACTTCCAGAAATATTTTTTTTATCTGAACTTCAGACAATTCTAAATTCCAGATCTTTATTTGAGACTCGATCAATCTTTCAGCACATTGGTTAGTTATTTTTTTGTTATTGTATTATTATAATGCGTAAATTTTAGATCTTTATTTGCGATTTGGTTAATCGTTGTTGCCAACAGAGTTTTTTTTAAATGCTATTCGTTCGTACTTCTCCGTCGAATCAACTACGAGGGGATTTCTTGGTGAGTGGTTTTCCATTGATTAGTATTATGATTCTGCTTTTGAGGGTAACGTCTACGGCAAGAAGATTTATTATGCATGACAAACTATTGCTGGGTCCTGACGGTCGAATGATTTTTTCTTAAGGACATGAGAATGGAGTTACTCAACGTCTCCTATTTTCTTTATAAAGAGGTTAGATATATTTTTGTGTTATGTACTTATTTTATGTTTAAAATAAAATGGTTTATGAGTTATTCGCTTGGTTTTGTCTTATATTAGTTTCTATGTCTACTTACTCGTCTCTATGCTTTATTAGTAAAAGACTCTAGGTTTTATGTATGCATTATAATAGTCACTATGTTTAATAAATTATTATAACGATTTTTATTTGTGATTATCTCTATGCTTTAGTAATAAACGTTTATGGTTATTGTGGTAATAAATTATTATAATGATCTTCTTATGTTTGTACGATTTTCTTATTTGTCTTGGGGTTATTTCATGTCCTACGGCGCCTTGGTGTATTCTTGTTTCGTTAAATTCATGTCTTAGTCTGGATTTATGTATGGTTAATTTTGTTATTAAATAAATTATTTTGGAATTGGCCTCTTGATTTGGACTGGTCTGCTGTATGTCTGTTTCGCGACCTAACTCAAATATTTCATTAATGTAGGGTGTAGTTTCTGTATGGTCGTCTAGCGATTTAATGCGTAGGGTTGATTGACGGTTATTTTTATGGGTTTTGATTTTCTGTTTTTAATCTTTACGAGTTAATGGAAATTTTTTACTACTAGCAGAGTCCTATACTCAATTATGATTTCACTAATGTGACTTTAGGGGTTGATTGTAGAGGTCTACTTTAAATTCGTTGATACTAATACGTGGCCTTTCTCGAGACATTATCACTGATTTTTTAGCGTGCTAAATCTTTATATTTTTTATCAAATTCATCGTCTAATTCCTATCTTTTCCGGCAAGTAACGTCTTAGACGTATTTAGAATTTTTTATTTATTTTCACCAACATGATCGTTACATCGATTTCGGCAAGCCCCCTTCCCTTTAACCACAAATTGACCCTAAGATGTTAATGTGTTTATATTATAGTTTAAGAGTGCCCACTGGACTACTCTGTGTAATGATTTTAGTCGATATGTGTTAAAACTTTGGTCGATTTTTCGGGAATGAGTTGAAAGGGAGTCAGCCAAAAGACTGGTTCCCGATCTCCTCACTGCCCCTATAAGCGAAATGATTTGACGTTCGAGCCCGACGTTACTCACGGCGAGGTCTCTCACGAGCATGAGCTATTGGCGGATGAACCGCACTTATACCACTCGATAGGGATGTGTGGCTTTAATTACTTGCTTGGGTGTGGCTGTGGGCCGGAAAAATTTCGACAGAAAAGAACATTACTACTCTTGAACTCATAATTATATTCATAATATATTGGCATAGCATAGTTAGATTACTTCCATCATACGTGCATAATATTCATTTAGGCTCACTATGAATTTTCTTCGATAGTGCGTGGTAATAGTTCAAGGCAATTGTTCCAGGACTTTGTGATACAATGTGATACACAGTGATCCCTCACAATCGATTAAATTTATGCGAAAATGAATTGGTATTTATACCTATTCTGTGACCCTAACCTTGCGTGTTAAATTTAATTCGATAAAAAAAATTTGACCTTGAAATTATTTGTATAATCTAACTCTAATTTTTATTATTTTCTTGATTTAATTTGGCAATTTATCCATTAAATTTTTAATTAAATTATTTCCAACCAAAATTATTTTATTTTAATTCAACATTTTCATTAATTCTTTGCTTTTACGTAAATGGTCAATTTTTTCGGTCAAATTCTATGTTATTTTATTATTTTTTATGTTATTTTTGTGCGAATCTTGATGCATTTTGTTATTATTTTAATTTATTTTTATGTTTTTTGATTTTATATTTTTAATTATATCTTTCTCGCATTTTAAGGTGTTTACTTGATGTTTATGGATCTGATTTTTTAATCTGCGTGTTATGTTTGCGTGCTGTTTCCAATTCATTTAAACAAAACTTAGTGCTAGCCCAACAATAACAATAATAATTGTAATAATTAATCACATTAAACATATATAGAAAAAATTACATCGAGGCACATATAAAATTATGCCCGCCACATGGGATTTGCTCATGACAAAAAGAAAGAGGTAAGTTCATGGGTGCCCGTAGAATATTTTCCATGAGTGGCAACCATTTTTTCTATAGATATATCTAAAAATAAAAACTATATTTTTTCATATAATCTACAATAAAAATGCCAAAACTTTTTTAGACATTTATTTACATACTACTGTTGGGCCAGAACGTAAACGGCCTTGGAAAATGTTTAAATGGATCAGAAACACACACAGCAGATACAACACGCAATTTAAAATAAACCTGAAAAACACCAAGTAAACCCGATAAAATCTGAGAAATAAAAGAATTAAATATAAAATAATAAACATAAAAATAAAAATAAAATAATAACAAAATGCACCAAGATCCGCACGATACCTACACAAATACAACAAGAAAACATGACAAATTCGACGAAATTAGAAAAATCAATTAAAGTTCATTAAAGTGGAATTTAAATCGAAAAATTGAATTAGCAATAATTCAATAAAAATTTCAAATAAAAAATTAGAAAAATAAATCAAGAAATATAAAAACTAAAAAATAGAATTTGCTAGAAAAGAACAAGGTCGAATTTTGTTTTACTGCATCAAATTTCACACGTCACACAATGAGGTATAAATACTGATCCATTTTCACATTAAAAAAAACCTTACACAAAAACCTTAAAAAACCAAAAACCATTTTTGGAAACGAACTATTTTCAGACTGTTTTAAATTATATTTTGAAAACTTGATTTCAAATCTATCGTCGGATTCAATTTTTAGGTGAGAATTATTTATGGTGGAACCCTCTTTCCACGCCACGTTCGTTGCATCTCAGTAGAGCTCTGCTCGGCGTCGGCGTGGGGAGAGAGGCATTTTGTATTATGTTATGCTATGCTATGCTATGTTATTTTATGATATTTTATGGATTGTCAACGATAGGTAATTATGTTATTTTGTCCTAATTAATAAATATTAGTAATATATATAACTTATGTCTTTATAAATTATAAATTTTAAATGTCGAAATTTTTCCGGCCCACAGCCGACACATCACGCAAGTTAGTAAAATCAACATAGTGCAGAGGCATGTAAGTGCGTGGAAAATCGCCAATGATATGCACCCGTGAAGACTCAGCGTGCGCAACGCAGCGGTCGTAACGTCAATATTGATCCCTATAGCTGAAGCGAGAAATAAGGAAGAAGTCTCTGGCTGCTTCCTCGTTTCTCAATTCTGTAAAATCGACCAAAAATTATCTTACAAATGGCTTAAAATCACCACACCGAGTAGTCCAGTGGGCACTCAATAAATATAATATAAACACAAAGGCGCTTAAGATCTATTAAAGGGAAAGGGTACGGGGATAAATCAACTGAAATCGTTGGTATAAATAAATTCAATTGATATTTAAAAATGATTTAACTAGTAGTGGATTAGTTCAGCAAAATTAAACATAAATATCGTAAATAGTTGAGTGAATCCCTTAAATTGAATTTATCCATCAAGTTAACCGATTTTTGTTGTCATTAAAAATAAATATTCTATTAATTAAAGTAGATTGTAATAAAATAACTATTGGAAATTTAAGTGATTTACAGTCCCATCGAAACTAACTCCTTGAGTAAAGTAAACGAGATAACATTGAATGTGAAGAGGGTATTATGATATCTTAAATAAAAATCACTGATATAATTAAAACGCGTGAAATAATTTTAGAGTAATTCGGATGATTAATTTAAACTCCTGGTACAGATTGATGGTTCGAAGAGCTTAAGCAACCTTAGGAATCATAATAGTAAACTAAACTCATTTTTAAATGAACTTGAATGCGAGAAATACCCAAAATTGTCGGTAAATCTTTAAACTAATTAGACGAAGGCCAAACCAACTCATTAGGTACAATCCACAAGAAAGTCACTGTAGTAAATAGGAATTATTAGTGATAATTTAAAGTTGTAGTTCAATTTTGACGGACGAGTTTGCTGAGAGAACGAATCAGATAAAAAGTTATCCATAGGAATGAAGAAAATTTTATAAAATTAGGTGAAATAAAATGAATTCCATATTAAGTACAATCGATTTAATGTCGTAGGAAAAACTTCAGCAGGGCTTAGCGTAATGGCACCTTTCATGGTAACAGAGTAAAACTCCTTCGAACCATCAACCTAATTCAGGAGAGATGAATGAAATAAAATTGCGATGACCCTAAAATTATTAATAATTTACGACCCAAAATCGAGTGAACCTTTAATAAAACGATTTATGAATTAACATTCAACATAAATAAATCGACTGAATTTGGATCATTAATCACTAGTAGATAAAAAATAGACCAGCTGGTTAACGATCACATTGTCCGCAACAAGAAATGAGAGATAGAATCACCAACTAAGCGATCTGAATCACGGGCACGTACGACATTCGGAGCCCATCAATACCCCCAATAAAATGGAGAGACACAACTTTAGATTGAAATCAATGATTTATGAGATTACAACTCCGTCCTTTGATCGACCAATACTGTTGAGGGGTAAGATAACTTCCACCCGCTAAATATATAAATAGACCCAAACGATAAGAAATCCACGGTAGGAGCGCGTGTGGCACTAAAAATCTAAAAGAAAAGTAGGGGAAACAACTAAAACGACAGCTTACCGAGCTTGACAATTAAAATCTTTAAGACAATCCAATAAGTCCGAATAATGAAATTGCTGAATGAGAAATATAGACTGAATAGATTAGATCGGTCAGGTCGTGTAATCAAATTACAGTAGACGACGGAATGGGTGTGCATCCGAAACAGACACTGATGAAAAATAATTAAATTCCAAAGTGATCGGATGGCACGAAACGGATTCTGAATAATCTGCACTGTATAATTAAATAAACGAACGCATTTCGTCATGTGGAACATGCCTTAATAATTAAAGTTCACGTTAATTGCAATATAGGCTTGGTATTTTAACTAATTATTTAAGCTATTAGCACATTGGTATGTTTTTAATGGATATTGTATTTAGTATTTATTCTGCTAACCCATTGATAACTTTAATTAACATCACCTTATCTAATAACCCATTGATAACTTGAATTAACATTACTGTATTTAATCTGTCAACCCATTAATAATTTTAGTTAATATCACCTTTATTAGTTAATCTATTAACCCATTGGTACTTTTACTTAATCTTACATTCATTATTTAATCTATTAACCCATTGGTATTTTTTAATCTATATCATATTTATTATTCAATCTAGCAGCCCAATTATTAGTATAAAGTACACATCGAAACATATTTTTGGTAATTAAGAGCAGTGCATGGTCAAGCCCATAGGAGATACGAATTTAGGTTGATCGATTCAGATACCTTGAGGGCGAAAAATGTTTACAAATAAATGGAAACCCCCTCCGTAACTCCAATCTCCTAATGTTAACGTCAAGTCTAATATAGATCCAACGATAAGTTCCGCCCAACATTGACAAATGACAATAAGTGATCGAACGCCAGTTTCTACTCATCTCAACAACATAATATTAAGCAATACGAAAGCCCAACAGCCATCCCCTAGCCATTAGAGAATCAAATAATAAATCATGCGTTTTGTTTCTTTCGTTGTCATAAGCCAGTAATTGATCATACTACATTACTTTCAGTCAAACATGCCTCTAGATTGGACAGACACCAGATCAACCAACACGCCACCTAGGAAGGAGTCGCCCAGGAGAACAGGGGCGATCGGGAAAATTCGTCGGCAATGGCCGTACCCCGCCATTCAGAGGGCACCTGATCTAAATAACGACCCTGAGGAACTCAATAGGCAGCAGTACCCAGCTGCTGAGATATTCGCTAACGCGCAGGACCTCCTCACCCAGTGGGAACGGGTGCAGGAGCGGGTGGACTTGCAAGTGGTCAAGGCAAGGATGTATCTTGCAAACGTGCTGGATGACATCCTTGCCGGGCGGATCGCCGTCGCCCATCCACCTCGCCCGGTTCGGGATACTAGGCGACCCTACACGGTGGAAGCCCTCAAGAATAGTCTAGAACGGTACTGCCCGGACGATTGAACTAACAGCCAAATTCATATAGTGATCATATAATAATTACAATTAAAACTACGCGTTTTCTTCTCACATAATATAAATTGAATTCTTGATTTGTGTGGAAAAATTTAAATATCTAGACCAATCATAAATTGACGTGTAACAACCCATTTAATTTCAGTAATGTCTTCTCTACGGATCTTGCAGACGGAACTAGATCGTGCGAGGCAGGCGAATACAGAGTTACTTAGTCAGGTCCTGCAATTAACTCGCGAGATGCAGCAGGTCAAAGCGACTTGTTTAGACCCTAAACGGACGAAGATCCTCTACCAACGGCTCACCGCAGCTCAAAAAGGCTGGGCCGAAGAACGCCAGCTAAATCGGAGTCTGCGTACGCAGGTTCGGGGACTCGAAGTCGCTCTAGCGGTATGCAGGGAAGGTGAGGCGGTCACTTACCCGCTCATCTTCGCCCCCACTCAAGTACCGCAGACAGCTACCAAGTCAGCAGAGCAACCCAACACTACAACCAGCAGTCGCCGACCGGGACGTAAGGAACGCGCCCGACGTCGCGCAATTCAACTCCAATACGCTCAGCAGTAACAGTTGTACATAAATCGAATAAAATAGTTTAAAATGTAGTCGAATTATTCTTTTAATATAACCGTACACCAACATCGCCAATTCACAGTCAATTAAGCACTAATCGTGAACGATTATGAGGGACAGAGCAAAGCGAGCATAGGTCTTCTATCGACAGCTCGTGAACCCGAGGGTTGTCCGAGCAACTATAATACTAGCCAATGGTATTCAATTTTTGCGGACAATCCACCACTTGAACACATTACCAACGTTGCTTAGCAACGGGTGCCAAGTGGGTCAGCATCTTTTGTATGGCGTTACTAGGGTAGCCAGGAGGACAAGCAAGATTTGAAACCCTGTAACCCACCACTACAAGGAAATGTTTAGGATTTGAATAAGAATATTTTAAACGACCCACATAGAAACTAGATAAACTTGGAAATTTCAGGAGGGTAGCTGACCCCTTTGCTACCTTCTGTGGACGCCTATGGATAGGTTTCGAGAAAAATAGGAAAAGAATGGAATCTTGAAATCAAAATCTTTTTAACTGAAATAACAATTCTATTTGAAAAAACTTTTTATTCGTATTTTTAATAATTCAAGATTAACACAAATTTATTAAATTTAAAATTATTTTATCGGGAAATGAAAAATATTAAATTTTCTAATAACATTTAAAAATAAAAATTTGTTTAAATATTACAAATTTCTTATTGTAAGTCATTTCAAATTGCAAATTTGAATTAAGGATTGTGACAAATAAGTTTTTAATTAATTGTTTGGTTTTATATGCTAAATAGAAAAACATAATCTGGACTTGATGAAAATTGATTTTAAAGAGTTTTACATTTCTTTAATTTCTGGAGTTGCCAAATATTCCATTCTGCAACTAGAGGAATATTTTGCATATTTGTATTCTACAAATAATGTTTTCCTTATTTGTTATCATTTATGCCAAAGAAATAAGTTCAAGGATTTGCATTATTTGATTTGATCCTATTATGGGCTTGACATTAAACGGCAATTGCTGATTTTTATATATTACAATCTCCACAAATAATCTGTATGCGAAATGTAAAATTCTATAAACAATGCCAATGCAGCACAAGAACTTGTCTGTGTGTTTATTATTATAAGAATTTACTGTGTAAAACATTTTTTATTCTAATAAAATGAACATAAAAAGAAACGTATAATAAATGTTGTCTAAAAATAGAATACAGATAATAATTATTTTCTCGGGTTACAACATACAATTTTATGTTTTTTCATTCTTTTCGACCCATAAGCTCTTTACTTTTCATTATTATCACCTTTTTTGAAATTAACATCTGTATCGAAAATTAACGTTTATTAGAGCTTTCAGGTAGTAAAACTTATTTTCTATAAGCTTTAACAGATTCCTCTATCTTTAACTTGGCTCAAGACCCAATAGCTTCAAAGCTAGCGTATGCGGCTAAGATAAATGTTCTACCTTCTCTAGGATAATCGAGAATGGGTGCCCTCAGAACCTGTCCTTCAATACTTCGAAACTTTCATTGCATTCTTTAGTCCAAATTGTGTCTTTGTCACGCCTAGATGTTGCTGCATATAACGGTTCTGCGAAATGTTCTTAACTGTTTTGAACATATTTGTACGTCTGCTTTCTCAATTTCTTCAACTTTCTTTTTGTTTGAATACCCAGTTACTGACGCTCCTGAATCCCATAACATATCTACTTCTGTACTATTCAAAATTATTTTACTCCAACTTCTTCCATCTTTCGCCAGATACATCTCTTTTTCTGCCTCTTCTCTTCGGCAAACATTTCATAATCCTCAATTTATTGTCTTGACTCTACCGACGAAATGACCCCCATGGAGTTGCTGATGTTTTTTCGTCTTCTTTCACCGTAGTATATTTCTCAGCAACATTGTATCTTTCTTCTATTTCGCTGAGTTATTCTGAAATCTTGATTGTTCTCAGTATCATCTTGTTTTCGATATTTTGAATCTTCTTTTTCTATGCATGCTATTCTTTGATATCGTCGGGGAACCTCTCTCCGTAATGAAAAAACAGTTTCGGAATCCATGGCCACATAATAGACATTTATTTCCAAGTGGGCACTCATATTTTTTATGTCCACTTTTTCTACAGCAGAAACAATCACCTACTGTTAATTTTGGAACAGGGGAATATGGAAGTTCTCTACTTTCGTTATATAGTCTTTTTGCTGTGTTATTCATGGAAACTGTCGGTAGCTCCCTTTCTAGGCCATTTAAATTTTTCTCGTTTCTCAGTGGCCCTCAGGTACGAGAAAGAAGAGCTGCATGAAAACTTCGATGCAGACTTGTGTCCTAATCCAACGCACACTGCATTGACATGTTTGTGGCCAACAGAGTAGCGAGGCATCTAGTCATCACTTAAAATGAGACTTGCATCTCCTCGATATAGGTAAACAAATTCATTATTTTATTAGGTCGGCCTTGATCTTCTTCGAGACTATCACGGGACTCAACTGATCTGAATCGAAAAAGGGTAGGAGTAATATCAAATCAAAACAAATTATGATTATAAAATTATATTATATTCAAATTTATAATCTATACTGTGTTTATCAAAGTGTTTTAGATTTTTGAATAAAGAGAATAAATTAGAAGTGGATAAGAATTGCGTTCCTTCATATCAATTATTTTGTATAAGTGTATTTGTTGGGCAATCACTGAATATACAATTTCATTTTGGTGTTTTTGTTACTCAATCATTCATTTGGATTTTCATGATTTTATTTATTATTATCATTGATTTGGTCTTTTTTTGTTCATTTCCGCTAATCTTTTATCTGATACACCATGTTAGTCTTGTTTTAACTGCTATTTTGTTTTTCTCAACTTTTCTTGCTAGGGTTTTTTTCGGTTTCTTTTTACTTTCAATCATTTTGTTTCTTTTTGTGAATTCTTGCATACTTCCATTTATTTAGCATTTGAGTTCTAACCCAACGGTAACTAGGTTTTGATACCTAGTAAGTCAGTACCTAGTTGTTGGTTAACTTATTATTTTTACTTGACTGTTGATAAATTTATAATTTGTTACTTTAAAATTCAACTTCAAAAATTTTATTTTAGGCTACCTTGACTCTAATTTCATCAATTTTTATTTACTTTACAGTTTTTTAACGAAACCATTAAATCTTATTTGATCTATGAAATTCAGAAACCATATTTACCTATAGAAAATACTAAGATAACATTTTTCAATATTTACGTTTTATAATCGAGTCAAAAATATTAAGTCCTTATAGTGTTATCTAAAATCCGAGATGTCTCAATGCCCCAGTTGGTTTACGGATAAATAAGCCAAAAACCCTATCGCATACTGTAGTAGAAGATTGCGGCAATGTGCCATTGTTTTATGGAGTAACTATTCATCAAATTTGACAAAAATATTTTCCTTGAAGTAAATCAAATACCAATCAAAATTCTGTATTAGCAAACCTGAACAACGATGTATATCGTTTTTTAGAATACACACAGTGGCGTATCAACGGCTTGGCATTGAAGCCGCTAATATAATTTTTAAATTTTTATTTAAATAGATATTTCACTTTTATCCTCGATAACAAAAAAATCTCATAATTAATTATATTTAAATCATAATGGTTTAGATAATCACTAATTTTGCAAACATTAAAGCAAAAAAAGTTAATCTTTGAGTCTTTGATATAGAACTAGGAGTGTATCAGTGTAGTGTTACTTAAATTTACTTTTAATTGTGAGTTTCATTCTGTATGTATGAGTTAGT
This sequence comes from Schmidtea mediterranea, assembly GCA_022537955.1. Taxonomy (NCBI): domain Eukaryota; kingdom Metazoa; phylum Platyhelminthes; order Tricladida; family Dugesiidae; genus Schmidtea; species Schmidtea mediterranea. The sequence goes on along the minus strand of CM039680.1, from coordinate 262,238,496 downwards.
GAGTGTGACACATTGACATTATTGTTTTTTTTTATAATACATGATACTCTAAGTATTTCTATGGTCTGTATTATCACAACAATATCCAGTTTTATCCACCAATTTATTTAGTAAATAATTAACTGTAAACTAGTATTGTTCCCAATTTTTGCATTTTTGATTTACACGTTGTATAACTGTCCCTGTCAGACTACGTAATTAGTGTCAAAAATAAACTAAGAAATTCAATTATTTTTTCCAAACAATTGAAAAAGTCTTAAAGCTGAAATTTGTCAAAGGCGTCGAAAACCCAGTTACGTCACTGAATACATACTAAGTATTAAAACAATTAAAATAAATATCTTCATTCAAAAAACGAGATATGAAGAAAATCAAGCTTATTCTTCTCAGTTAGTGCCAATTTAAGGCTTAATATGGAAATTAGTCATAGGTTTGTACTAAACAAGTCGTATTGATAACTGGGTCAAACCGATGCTTAACCGTTCAAGGTGTAAAAAAAATCTCCATAGATTAAAAATTTGAATATAGTTATTCAAGAAAGCTCTATTCGAAAATTTTAAATGATTCTTTAAATAAAGTGGGCTAGGGATAATAGTTTTGATAAATCAGTAATAAATAAAGAGACGTAACACCTTCTGTCGGTAGTCAAGGACGATGTTGTAGGAAGTAGTAATGGTGCTCATCTGCCTAAGAATCTTCCGCCGCTGTGGGTAGCACCGACATAGTAATCACCATGAGCACGCAGGAGTAGATATTTAATAATTGTGGGGGCGTTGTAAAGTAGATAACAGTGGAACCCTAACAAGTTTAATTCAAAAATACGCATACACCAAATATAGTGGCCGAGTAATAGCATTTACAGCCCTCGTATTAGGGTTTCTAACCGTTCTTCAGGACTGTTGGGCCAGAACACAAACGGCCTTGAGAATTGTTTAAATATATCAGTAATAGAGCCCGAATACCCAGCACCAAGATAACAGAATAAATTTAATTAAAAATGTTAAAAATAAATTACCAATTAAAATTAAGAAAATAATAAAAAATTTAATTTAGATAACACAAATAATTTCAAGGTCAAAGTTTGTTTTATCGCAATAAAAATAACAAGCAAGGTTAAGGTCAAATTATAAGTATATATACTGATGTGTTTTGACAAATTATCAACTTAAATTTGTTGCAGACTTACTTATTTTTCAGTCTTAATTTTAAACTTATTTCAGTAGATCGGTGTGTTATAGCTGTGAGCCGTGCATTCAGACAATCAACACTGGTAAGTGTTTTGCCTGAACACGATAACTACAACTAGCGTATGATTATCGATTTTGAACTAATGTCAGATAAGTTGACGAAATGCTATTATGAATTAATGCCGAATGAACTAATGAATAGATCACGGCAATTTTTAAAATTTTGTGTCAACAAATTGTCTAAAAATTATGAAAATGACTGCTGTATATAGTGCTTTCATGCCTGGGTGCGACCAATCAGAGAATTTTGAGCCTTTTTCGGCTATTTTTTGGAGGGTTTTATTGCTTTTATTTTATTTTAAATATTTTATTTTTCTGCTTATTTTTCTCTCTTTTTTGATATTATTTTCTAAATTTTTGGTAAATCTTTATTTTTTATTATTTAACCATTCTATTTGATTGTTTCTCTTTTTACCCTTTGATATAATTAAATTTTTGGTCGCCACTTCCGCCTATGTATTTTCTAAACCTTCTTTTGCAAGGTTTTGGCGGTTTTATATTTTAGTTTTGTGTTTCTTTCGGCATCTGTAGGCTTTTCAATGATTTTAATTAATATTTGTTTTATTTAATTTTGTTATGTTTTTATTTTGTTTTATTTAATGTTTTATTTTATTTTTTGATTTCTGCTTGCGGTACGTGCTTATGTTACAGCTGCCATATTGATAATTTCCAAACCTCATTAATTATTTTGTTTTAATTTACACAATTTTCTCATTTTTGTTTAAATTATGGCTTATAGCCCAACAATAATAATATTCTTTCATCATCTTTTTAATTAATTTATTATCGATTGCAACAAGGTCCAAGAGGATGCAGAGACATTGCAGCTGTGGAAGAACCCCGATCGACAGATCCAATTGTGATTTTTTATTGAATTGATTCAGATGGGTTGATGTTACTTGATTGAGGATGAGAATGTTTGCATCAGAATTTGTCCAGGCTTTTCCATTTGATTGTTCACTATGACCAGAACCCAACGCTGCCATCAAATATCCAAAAACTAGACCATCAAACAGAAAGTTATGATATTCATTCATAGAGCATTCTTGAATATTTGTTGGGATTTTATCAAGTGCAGTTTTAATACGACTTGGAACTGTAGCATTTAACATATCCATCCAGCGAAGAGTTTTTCCTGCTTCACTTTTATCGAATTGTGCAGCTTGAGGAGAAACAATATGAGATATAATTCCAACTTGTGGTTTAAGAGTAGACAAAGCTTCTCGAGCTGTGTTTGCCTCTTTGGTTAGGCGAGTCACAACTCTACACGAAACATCTTATTGATAAAGAGAGTGAGACAATTCGCATTTAAGAGCCTGGTTCTCTTGTTTCATGATAAATTGTTGAAACATCAAAGCATTCCATTCATCCTGAAAAGATTTCAATAAGGCTGGAATAGATGTAAAACTGGGTGGTTTCGATTTCACGTGCATTAGCACTCTAATTTCAATCAAATCATCTCCAGAAAACTGTAACCCAGTGACTGGATTTAAATCACTGGTTGTTAAGTATTCATCAATTAAGCCTTTTCATAAACAGGCCCTGATAATCTATTAAGAACTAGAACTTCAGGAATTTCATTAGAAATCGAACATATTAACAACATTTCTGAGAGATTTGAACTATTTCAACCCACTAATTGTTTATTTTTAAATTACACATATTTATTCTTAAATTACAGATTAATTGATACTCATAAAATCACAAAATTACAAAATTTCAATTTTTTTTATTTACAGCCCATATTTAAACAATTATTTTTTGACCACAATTATTTTAAACCACTATTACAAAAAATGCAAAAATTCAGAAATTTCAAATTAAAATGAATAAAAATGTTGATTCTTTTTCATTCACTTTATGGTAAATTCTGTTTTTATTTTTCTATCATTATTTTTTATAATTGTTGTTACTTGGAGAAAAGACTCAAATTTTGAATCCATTCTCCAAGTTACTAAACAACATGGGGCTAAGGGAACAGACTAACCAAATTCTCAACAATTATTATTATTATTATTATTATTATTATTATTATTATTATTATTATTATTATTATTATTATTATTATTATTATTATTAAAATTATTATTATTATAATTACCATTATCCTTGCTATTATCATTATTATTATCAAGTTTTTAGTAGGGATCCATCCTTATTCATCAGCTTTAAAAAAATACTTTACTTCTAAAAATTTAGCCGTAATCTATCCGTATTTTAAGAGTTTTCGATTAAGTATTTTTGTTAATTCGAAATTTTCTAGCAGAGTCTGCCTTATTTTACTGTCATCCGGATATCCTATCAATTATTGAGCCGTATTCTACTTTTACTTTGCTATTTTTGATAAGTATTTTAATTGATTCGGAAAATTTGAGCAGCGTTTCGCCTTTATTTTTCAGTTTTATGATAAATATTTTAATTATTTCCGAAAATTTGCGCAGCGTTCTGCCCATATTTTCCGTCTCAATTCAACATAATTTATTTAAATCTTATATATGGTTTAAAACATTATTTTTCATGATTTTGGTCGTTCGGATTAATCTTTTTTTGATTGCGATTCAGTTTAACTGCTGCAATGATTTCGCTATTTTCCCGCTACCCTTTCCCTTTCTTTGTCCTTATGATCGATTTATGTTCATCTTATATTTGATGAGTGCCCACTGGACTACTCGGTGTTAGTGGTTTTTAGCTGATTATTGTTAGTAAGTTTATGTCGATTTTATCGAAATTGAGTGAAAAAAAGTTGAACCAAAAGACCCACCATCGAGCTACTCTCTTTCGCTATTTAGTTCAATGATTTGTCGTTCGAGTCCGACGTTACCAACGGCGAGATCTCTCATGGGCATGAGCTATTGGCGGACTTACACCGCACTTACACTGCTCGATAATTACGTATAAGTTTAATATCTTGCTGGTGTGTGGCTGTGTGCCGAAAAATGAATAAATAAATTTATCATAAAAGTTGAATAAAAGCTTCTATGCATAAAGATTGTTGTCTTTAAATTTTTATTTGGCATACTACATCGTCCATAAATTCATTTTGTCAAATACGAAAATTGGAATTCATAAAATCGCCGTGAACTATTCATTAATTCATCCGGCATTAATTCATAAAATAATAATGAGCATTTAATCAATTCATCTGACATTAGTTTACAATCGATACTCATACGCTAGCTGTGAGCCGTCGTGCTCAGGCAAAACACTTACCACGGCTCTCAGCTTGTTTTACACACCAACTAAATTTTTAAGTAAGATTGATTAAGTAAGATTTAAAATCAATACTGAAAACTAAGATTAAAATCTGTCAAAACACATCATTATATATACCTATAATTTGACCTTAACCTTGCGTGTTATTTTTATTGCGATTAAACAAAATTTGACCTTGAGATTATTTGTCTAATCTAATTCTAATTTTTATTATTTTCATAATTTAAATTGGCAATTTATTTCTTAAATTTTTAATTAGATTTATTCAGCCAACAATATTTTATTTTCACTCACTTAATTCATTAAATTTTTACTTTTACATAAATGGTCATTTTACGGTCAAATTTTCTTGTTATTATGTTATTTTTTATATAAATTTCGTGCGGTTCTTGATGCATTTTGTATTTATTTTATTTTACTTTTATGGTTTCTTGGTGCTGGGTTTTCGTGCTGTATTACTGATATATTTAAACAATTTTCAAAACCGTTTGTGTTCTGACCCAACAATAGTAACGATGATAACACTAGTAACAATAATAGGGAACATAGTAGTTATAATGGGGATAAGAGTAAGAGAGATACTGTGTGAATATTTAACATAACAAAGGGTTTACAGGCCATAGAAAAATCATCAACACGGACGACGATAAGAAGGACTAAGCGAATGGGTATAAAGATAAATGATATGAGAGTATATGTTAATATTTGAATGAGATAGGAGAATAATTGGGCATTAAAATCGAACACAGGCTTTTATCGGTAGATCGTTGGATCATTCGGTCAATAATAGCATTAACAATAGCGCTCACTTTTTGCGGACGATCCACCCACTCGAACACAGATTTAAAGTTGCTTCACAACGGGTGCCGAGTGGTAAGCGAAATATATTTGTAAGGCGTGTTCTGGGTAACAACAATATAGTTTTAAAATTTCAACACCCAGAATCCCACCAGGACTTAAAATTACATAAGAAAACGGCATGTCCCTTGGAATTAATTTTTGACAATTTTTTGGGATAATAAAATATTATTGTATAAAGAAAATCAATATTCAATTCTAAAAAAATATAGTTTTATTTTTTATATTATCGATGATGCAAAAAATGGTAACGGAAATGTCCTTTTAAAAATAGGATTTATGGATAAAAGTTGGCAACCCTACCTCAGATTATATGTCAATCTAACAGGAATCGTAATAAGCAGTCCAAAACTTAAAACTGTCCCAGTGTTAGTTTTATTTCAAAATAATAATTTTGAAACTGATAGTAATTTTTTGTAAGCAGGACATTTTATCCATATAAAGTTTCGCCTCATTATATCAAACCGTATGGAATATTTGGCAACACCTGACTGAAATGTACATCATTTCGCATGAAACTTAAAAAATTTAGCATTTGATCAGTTGCCCAAATTGTTCAGAAGTCTATGCTACTGAAATCCGTCAAAACGCTTCATACAAATATTATCATAATATTGTGCTACACTGAATATAATCATTATCTAGTCATGTTACAATATGTGAACCCCCCAACCATCGTAAAGTTAATGTAAAATACCAGAAATTACGCATCGCCATCAAAATGCAAAATCACCGTTTTGCAAATTTATCTTAACTAAATAAAATAAAATACAAGATAATCGCTATAACTAAATCATTGTGAGCAATATCCAATCTTGGATTGAATAAGGGATTTTACATCTGGAATTTACATAGCCATAATTGATAATTATTATTATAACGGATAATATAATGGTAATAATAATAATATTAATAATAATAATAATAATATTAATAATAATAATATTAATAATATTAATAATAATAATATTAATAATAATAATAATAATAATAATAATAATAATAATAATAATAATAAAGGATCGGTAATATGAAAATATCAATAGTTATTTGAGCCTCAACACCCTTGGCATAGAAACTGCTCTATCTTATCTACAGCATTGGCATCACCATTGACATCTTTATGCAGTTCTTTTTGAAAGCTCTTTGGTAATGTGATTCATTTGAATGAGCTAATAAGGGGCTGCAAATATATCTATTATATGCTCATTGCAATTGTCAATTCTTAATCATTCCCTCTCGTCTATCGAGGTCATCAGAGATAAAGAAAGACATTTCTTTCGCCGTTTGTACACATCTGGAAAGAAAAATGAATGGGAAAGTAGTAGTAATGATGACAATAAATAATAATATATTGAATTTACCGCTGAAATTCGTTATAAATTCCTTAAGCTAATACTGAAAAAGATTTGAAAGAGAACCTATATAATATCAGCCCTCGGGATACATTTATTTTTGGTGTTAATGTTTCTGGCTTTCTTTTGACCACAGGAGTTCCGTTCTATATTTTCCTTATCACAGTTTGAATGTTTCTAGCATTCTTTGGTGTATGGTCTTTGTCAGATTCGGCAAACCATTTCTCTTGTTATCGAAAGAACTTTCCGTAAAACTGGAATTGGTTGTAGCAGCAATTGTAGCAGGAAATACGCGGTATAATTGAGTTTCCAAATTGAATAGACCTTAATGTAATCTAAATTCATCCTATTGAAGAAGCGAGGACTCATTAACTGCTAATATTATACGTTGCATGTGGTAACTAATAAGCCATCTAATATTGCTAAGTATTTCCTATTTTTCAAATACACTAATTTCTCAGACTCTGAAATGTCAGAAAAGACCATTGACAGACAATAAGTAAACTTAACTAAGAGGCCATCCATATATTACGTACGTACTGAAATGGAGAAGGTAGTTGGATTTAGGACAATTAACGTACGAGTGTATATGGGGAAGGGAGGGGGTCATGACAGAATGTGTACCTACGCAACGTATACACACATTCTACAACTTTGAAATCCTGACAGTTCATAAATAACCAATCACAGCACCAGTGTGTATGTAATAAATGGATGCAAATAGTTAATAATTAATTAAAGCTGATTTCATTAAAACTATACTTTTGATAACCACTTATTGTTATTTTTAGGTATGGGTAATATAAGCCTTTTGGAGATGAGGAATTCATCATTTCACAGATAATATTTATAGAAAAAAGGTTCAAGTGCCTAGGAAAATATGGCTATGCTTAAAAATGCAAATTTATATATTAGATTGTTAGTAGTATAATAGTAATAATAATAATAATAACCATTAATAAATTTTTCAATATCTGTGTCTGATAACGGATGAAGTCGTTTTAAATTGAGCCTCCGTATGTCGGCGGTCTGCTGAATGACGTCCAAAAGGAGCTGCTTTTCAATAACAGGAGAACTATATGTGGGAAATTTACACGGAGATTGACGAATAGGCTTATTAACTTTCAATGAACTTCCTGACAATGCGCTCAATCAAAATGGAACACTGTTGCCATGATATACCATTATTTGATCTGGGTTCCCGCGGCCCATCAACTGTCACCTTGATCGCGTTAGCATACACTGACACCTGCGGCGGATAGGATTCCATTGTGATTGTGATATTGAACCGCTTTCCTAAGTTGAATTTAATAAATCTTTACAATTTCTTTTAAAGAATTTGAATCAAAAAGTTGACGACAGCCAATGAAGATTAATATCAAATTCAGATGCAATCCCTCTCAAATGCCAATATAAATAATATATCATATGCTGACAACATATATTTTAAAATGTTTACAATATTATGTAAAAAAATTATACGGAATAACAGCGTTGGTGGTTACTCTATGTCCTCCCACGTGTATTAGGAGTGATTATGATGTCAATGATGATGATTATGATGATAATGATAATAATAATAATAATAATAATGATAATAATAATAATAATAATAATGATAATGATAATAATAATAATAATAATCAAAATATGATAGTGGTGCCCTAGGGCCAAGGCAATTGCCTTATTTGCCTACGGTGTCCCACTGGCTGTAACACTGAGAGATTGAGCTGTTTTCAGTAAAAGAAACTCAAATTCTTTATGTAAATTGATACGCTCAAAAAATTTAATGATATCGGTTAAAAAATATTTTGTATTCAAGTGTACTTTTCACATTTACCAAAAACGTTGTGAGAACTTTTTTATTAAAATTTTTAAAGTTAAAAATGAATATTAATTAATAATTGTTTTTTTAGATAAAATTATTCCATGTTTAATAATAAAAATTTTGAAAATAAAATTAGCTTTATAAAAGAGAATTGTGATTTGATTTGAACGCTAAGACGTAAAAATAACAAATAATGTAAAGCTGAAATTTAAATATGAAAAATGTTGTCATTTTAAACGGGTTATATCTAATAATAATAATGCTGATGATGAAATAACGGATGGTGCCAGTCACTGCCATTATTCATAGACAGCCAGCAGCCATCCCAGCTGCACCACATTTAGACATTTCTATTGAACAAGTTGTGCTCTAGTTTCCACCAAATAGAATGATAATTCAGCCAAATAACTCATTTGATTGGACTGATTTTGGGTCTAATTTTGGACAGCCTACGGCCATGTTTTGCGCATCAGAATGCTGATCAATGAGTAATTCACTTGATTTTTGTACCTTGACTAGGCCACCTCGTCAGTAATAATGGCAATTCATTCGTCCTTTCACCCCTCCTTCTTCATGACCAACTTCGTTCAGTGCCCTCGTTCTGAATTTGCGTTGAAATTTACTGTTTTGCTCTGACAGCACGGTTCTTTCACGTTTATTTATTTTAATATTAATTATTAATAAAAATAACAAATAATAGATGAAATACTTACAAATATTAATCTAATATCAATAAAAAAAATTAATAGTGGATGAAAAATTATTAACAAATTCTATAAGAGAATAAATTATAATAAAGGAAAGTGACGGAGGGAGCAAAATGATTTTGTTTTCGAAAAAAAGGAAATAGATCTCGACCTGATGAATAATGTCTTTATTGAAGCAATTAGAGCTCCATTTTGAATAACATAATTGAGGTATAATAATAATAAGTTTAAAAACTTATCGTTGCAAGGAGTGCTAGACCAAAAATCGGTGAATATTGAGTGCAACCCTTCTCCCCATCAATAGTATATCATTAATAGTTTTCCCTATAATCACACAGAGAGAGACTAACAAGAAGAATAACCTCGTCCACTTTTCCCGAGAAATCGCAAATCCTGAAAGATCGCAGATTGATTCTTCATCTGTGAATGATTGCCGCGTAATTCAGCACAGACATTCTCATTGTTTCCAGCAGATAGAATTACCTGGGTCCCATCAGCAACCGGCAACAACGAAAAGACTTTAAACGTTTTCACCAACGCCTTGTTGATTCTCCAATGAGACGGCAACTGGGTGCATAAAAGGTTCGGATTGCCAGGAATGACAAAGCTCGAGTCAGTATTTTTCAAAATCCTCTTCAGCGTAAACTCGGCATGTAGCAATTCCGATGCCATGCAGTATTTGTTCTCGATTCCTAGAGAGCATAACACGAACCGTCATGGAAAATTTCAACCAATAACAATTATTACGCTAAAAATTAAAAAATCATAATTATCTTACTTGTTAGCACTTTTGTGGTTGATTCCGAGAATAATGAAAATATTGGAGTATTTATAAATGCTGGTCAGCCGGATGATAATCTAGTACAACAGCGACACGAGTACAATGATGACAACAACAGAACAGTTGTGTATATGTCTATGTGTGTATGTCAGTGTGTGTATATATATAATGAATCTATATTGTCACAGCATAGATACAGTAACCTCGTATTGACCTAATACTAATGCGAATGCGAATAAATGTATTTATTGAGCTGTAGATTGAATTTATAAAACCAATAATCAACGAGAATCAAAATCTACAAATAGACTAATGGCAACGATTCGTATGATACACCCACGCATACAAGCATGACTACATAACTGACTCATGGCTGCACACCTCACCTTCGTTCTAGACAGTTGAATTTTGCATTGTGCACGTTAGTCCGGTGACGCACACATACGTATGCACACATGCCCATTGACCACACAGCCTTACGATATTTGTGGTTGCCAGTTTGCCTACAGCAAGTACAAGGACAATTCTGCATAACGCTCTTTGAATTGTATTTAGTTTTCAGCCAATCATATTTCAGAATTTTGTTGTTTTGTGGTTAAATTTTATTTTGGTTATATTTTTCAATCATAATTTTCGATTTTCTTAGACTGGTAATTTTTGGTAATCTAATATAACCAGTCCATAATAATTATTGGTATTATTATTGCTCATTTTATAATTATTACTATTATTTATTAATATTATTATTTATTATAATATTTACTATTACTAATTAAAATTAATATTCTGAATTATTTTAGTTTTATACATATTAAGATGAGGATTAATTAATATTATACTATTATCCTTACTATTATTATTATTACTCATTGTATAATTATTACTATTAATATCAAGTGTTCATTCGGTCGGACATTATGCAAATTTTTCTCTTTCGCTGACTTTTGTACTTTTTATCAAAATATTAGAGTTATTTTGCGCCATTTGTTATATGAGAATTGTTGGAAGAAAAGTTCATTTGCCGCATTTTACTCAGTTCAAATAAGTGCGTTATTAAAACAAAAGCTGATGATTTGTCATTGAAATTCTTGCTATGTTCGTATTAGAGTCGATGACGGGCCTGGAGAATTCCAGCGTCAATCACGACCGTCAAGCTCAGATTCCAATTGTGAATCTCCGTGACGACATTCGTATTGTTTACGTAGCCATTTTTGTTAATTTCTTTATTACTATGTAACCGTTATTATTGAAACTTTGTCCCTCCCCTTTCGCTTTGAGCTAGGGGTTAGGGGAAATTTAATTCTGAGGATTTGGATTAAGGAATCTGATCAAACGATACCCATTACTATCCTTCCTCGATATATGATACCCTTTGTAATGCCCCCTTCAATAAATTATATCCTTTTCGATATATGATGCACGCGTGCAAAATTTAATTTATGCTATCAATGAAAAATCGAATTCTCCATAAAATAAATCGTTAAACCCAACAAAATGAAAGTCAGATGCGTGACTGTCATTTATTTCCTGCTCTTCGGTTTCTTACAGGTGTTCATCAATTGCCAAAGTACGCAACCTCAAGATGAAGATTTCACTAAGATGAAAGAAGACGAGCTGTGGACGAATATTGTGAAAAGAATACAAAACCCTGTGTGGATTAGTAAATTGGGGGTTCTCGTATCGGTCGGGGTTATTGTCAATTTCACCATGTTATCACTGATTGGAATGCACTTCACGTACGTTCTAGAGGCAAACCGGTCACATCGCAGTAGGATCCTAGAGCTCTACACTGATCCGTACGGAAGATTACGCTAACTTTGTTTTGGACCTTTGTTATTCTAATGTTTATTTCATTTAATGAATAAATAGATCTTGAAATTTGTATCCAGTCAGGTGATAAAGGTCACATTGTGACATTGTGTAATGTATTTGGTGCTAGTTACAAGGGTCGTTTCGGTTATAATTTTTAATCATCATTTAGGGACCTGAATTTTGATGTCATACAGTAATGCTGCATGACAGGGCAATTCTTTAATATCGCTCCATTATTATGATGGAGCTGTCGAGCACGATAAAGTTCCTATATAATATCTGTTGTATTGTGTCAGATACAATTGGAATGTATTTATGACATAATGCTATTTCAGACCACAGGGTAAAAATTTAGGTAGGAGGGGATTGAGAAAAGTAAATATATTATGAATGGGTTAAACAGTTGCGGCATTCTTTTAAAGTTATAAATTGTATGTATTGAGTAGATGGATTGGTCACCACTAGGAAAGACTCCTAAAAAGTATGTCACGTCAAAATTTGTTGAGCTCACATTACTATGAGAACCATACAGTTACCTTAACAACTGACCAAAAATTATATGTAGGTCAAATCGAAACTGCTACAATTTTAAGTAAACTTCCCAAACCTTTATATAATTTTTGATCGGTTATGTACTCTCCAGAACAAAGACATTACGTAATATTTTCCCCGACCCCCCACTATTTTTTTTAATTTTGATTTTGTTTAAACCCGTGATAATGTAATTTTTAAAAAAACATCATCAACTTTGACATTCACCAAGAATTGTAGATTACAATATGCGACAAATTTAATCATTGTTTTAATGTTCCTATTCCGAAACCGGCATTTCGAACTTAGTAAATAATTTTTTTCTACTGTACAACTCGACTATTTACATATAGTTTTCAAAGACTAGACAAATTTTCAGTGTAACAATGGATAGACAGAATTTTAGTCTCAACAAGATTGCATTAAAGCATTTCTCAAAATATAGTTTTTACAGGTCATTTTAAAATAATTAAACTCAAAACACCCGAGTATACCAATATTCGGAACATATTTAAAGTCTGAAATAGCTACTTTGTAGAGAATTAAATTCTGCCTATACATTGTTTGACTCTTAACACTGTCACTATCTTAACTTTACGTACAAAAGGGGTAGAAAAAACGGGAAATTCGACAGATGTGTACACTTCGTCACATAGGAATATTACTTGGGAAATGCATATTTCATAATGATTTTCACATACCTCAAGCATAAACATGTTTTGCAATACTCATTTTAAATAATACTATCAAAATAAGTGTACAATCACAAGTAACACTAATCTGTTATTGTAAAAACTGTTGGGCTAGCACTGAATTTTGTTTGAATGGATTGGAAATAAGATTCAAACACAACATGCAGATTTAAAATCAGACCCAGAAACATCAAATAACCACATCTTAAAATGCGAGAAAGACATAATTAAAAATATAAAATTGAAAAACATAAAAGTAAATTAAAAATAACAACAAAATACATCAAGATCCACACGAAATGACATAAAAATAACATAGTAACATAAAATTTGGCCGAAAATTGACAATTTACGTAGAAACAAAGAATTATTGAAAATGTTGACTAAAAAGAAAAACAATTCTGAGTAGAAATAATTGATATAAAAATCAAATGAATAAATTGTCAAATTAAATCCAGAAAATATTAAAAATTAGAATTAGACTAGACAAATAATATCAAGGTCAAACTTTGTTTTATCGCATTAAATTTAACACGCTAGGTTAGGGTCACAGAATAGGTATAAATACCAATCCATTTTCGCATAATTTTAATCGCAAAATTGCGAATCGCTTGTCGGAAAAGCAAAAGCTATCGTAAATCACTTATCACTGAGTTACTGATCACGTTAATCATAGTCACTACTTAACTGATAAATCTGAATTTGGAAAACTGATAAAGTGAGCACGAATAATTTGCGTGTGCTATATGAAAAATAAATGAAATGTTATTATGAGTAATTATGTCACTGAATTACGAACTTAGCTTTTGTGTCGAAATCTTTCAGGCCCACTGCCACACAAATCACAAGTAACTAAAATCATTATATCCCTACCGATCTGTGTAAGTGCGGTTAATCCGCCAATACCTCGTGCATGTGAGAGACCTCGCCGTGAGTAACGTCGGGCTCGAACGATAAATTCATTTGCGTTTATAGGGGCAGTGGGGAAATCGGGATCCAGTCTTTTAGCGGACTCCCTTTCCACTCACGCCCGAAAAATCGACCTAACTTATTCTACTTATCGGGTAAAACCATCACACAGAGTAGCCCAGTGGACACTCTTAAAATCTAACATAAACACACGCATACCCTAAGGTCAACTTGAGGTTAAAGGGAAGGGGGCTTGCGGAAATCGATGTAACGATCACGAAAAAATTAAAATTACTAAATGTTTTGTCAATACGGCATTAATAGTCAAGTAATAATTGAGTAATATATAAAAGAGTTAAATGAGAATAATAAACGCGTCTAAAATAATGACCTATTAATATGGATAAGAGTCGAACAATAACTTAGCGAGTGATAAGGAATCCCAATTAAATTACTTAAAACGCTTAAGGCGATAAATTAGTGATATAGAGATAGTTTAGTCGAAATAGAGGTTTGGTTAAACCACTTAAAATAATATTCCACTGATCTAGACCGAAATTAACTTCTAATTTAGTAAATAGCAAAAACGCTCACTGTGATATAACGTTAGTATATTAAAATTTTAGACCGTCATCTTCACATGTGCTATTTATCAATAAGTAATTCCCCAACATGACATCTACTATACATCAGTGAAAGTACAATTAGGTATTGGGTTCTCCTTAATTATAAAAATACCAATTAAGGAAGCAAATCAAAATAGATAATGAGATAATTCCATTAAATCGACCAAATAACGCGCTCGCACCGTAAGAGGAAATGTATACATACTGCAGACATACAAAACCAAAAGACCAGAATAAGAAATGAACTTTATTAATATCAACTCACTTCATAAATTCTTACCCGAGGTTGGAAATCGATTCCACCAAAACGTGGAAACAAAAACAGATCAAATGGGTCAGGAAAGCCCCTTCTAAGTGGCATTGACCTCAGCCTATGATTAAGAAGTGGAGTCCCGCTAAAGAACCCTAATAGACGATAACGAACAAGATTTAATAGGCAAAGCAAGTGACAATATCACAAAAATCATCTAAAGGTTGGAAATTAAAATATTACTTTAGTAATAAATCAACTAATCCGCATGTAGTAGACATCGATTGAGTTCACTGATAAATATTTCCATGTGAAAATAATAAGTAGACCAAGTGGTTATTCTAGCAATTCCTCGCACAATGAGGAGGAGTGAGGAAAACTTACTCTACCACAACTCCAGGAAGACGAGAAGGTCTTAAATCAGGCCCAAAAGATACAAATTCGAGGCTCGGAGGTTGCTGTGGCGGCGAACCAGGAAGGAAGGGCAGTTACTTACCCTCTGGTATTTGTCCCGACACAAATTGCCTACCAGAGCCAGGCAGATCCGGCAAAAACACCCAGCCAACCTAAGCCACGCCGTCGACCAGGACGAGCTGAACGGGAACGCCGAAAGCTGCAAAAGCAACGCAAAGATTAAATTATCTGTTATATATTGGATTTTGTCGAGATAAAAATGTATTGTGTTACAAATAAAAGTATTTTTCTTTTAATTGGGTTGTATTTACAAGTCAAATGTTTTGTGAATGAAAATAATCCATGTGAGAAGTAGATTATAATTAGCGTAAGTAAAACATGAAAAGTAAGGGACCTAAATAAGCAAGACGAGCACATACCTTCCATAGGTAGCTCGCTGAACCAGCTGTATACCGGATCTTAGCAGTTTTGGAAACAAATCTCACCTTTGACGGTCGCAGAATCATTGGTTACAGTACCAACGTTGCTTAGCGACGGGTAAACAGTGGCAGACACATAGCATGGTATGATGGGGGTCAAGGTCATAGATACCACTAACCCCACAAAACTAATTTTCAAACATTTAAAAAGATTTATCGACTAAACATCCTAAAGAAGTTCGATCACCGTCTACTTTCCAAATTGGCAATATGAAATCTTTTTCATCCTTGTATTTTGAGAAGCCAGATTTCACTATATTTATATTCAATCTCTTCAAAGGCGTCTGTAAAACGAGTATTTAGATTGTTGATAAAAATATTCACGCTCTTTCTTAGACACGCTGATTAGTTCTTCAACATAAATGTATTCACCAAAAGTCTACAGTGAACATATATTACCTTTGGAAAGTCACGCTCCAATCCAATAAAAAATCGCGTTAAAAAGAGCAATATGAAACTGTTCTGTTACAACAAAAAAAACAAGAAACTCGAAAACTTCAAAATACGCTTTTTGAAAAATGGATACCCAATAAATTTTGTGGGAAAATACTTTTTAAATGAATACAATTCCAATTGTCTGAACACACAAAAAAACATCATGAGAAACCAATAATTTTCTTACGATTCCCTTTCTTAAATAATAAAACATGTAATACAATCAAATTTTTCATCCGCAATACTGATTTACCAGTCCATATTCACCCGATCTTCACCACACCTTTGAAATCACAACAGCGCAAATTCCAAAATTCTCTAACACAAAACCTATATCAATGAGATTGTCTTTGCCGATCGTCCAACAAAAGTTTTTGCTTTTTCGAAAACCTCGTAGTAACTATAACATATGTAAAAAATTTGTTAGTGGAGAACATTATCAAGCAGTTTGTGTAAAATGTATATAAATATTGAAGACCAAATTTATTTTACTTTTTTGGTTTTAATGTTAAAATACAAAAACATATGAAAACAAACTCATGTCTAGTGGTGTTTGAACAACATAAAGAAAAACATGGAATTTATTATCAGAGTCAATTTGACCGCGTTGGTAAAACAATCTATGTGATTTTTTAGGTAATCTAAAGGTTAAATTATGATTGAAATCACTTGAAAAATGCTGTATCTAAAATTTGTGAATCATGTTTGTGAATCAGATAAAATTTGTGATCTTCCGGCATCTTTTTCAATGTAAGTTAAATAGAAATATTAAAGAATTTCTTTGTAATTGTCTTCATCCAGAAATTTGGCAGCTAATTCATCAAAAACAGTTCTTACATTTGTTATTTACACAAAAGAGAGAGCAGGCAGTAGTAGGTAGAAGTGAGCCCACGACGACTCATTGTTTTTCATGAGCTCACGACGACTCATCGATGACGTCAACGATGACTAATAGAACAAAGGAACGGGTCATAATGATGAGTCATCAATAATTTAACAAAGACATATAGCTCCCCCTAACAAAGAATTTTTTTTTCAAAATTTTTCTTATTTTTACTATTATTATTACTAAAATTATTATTATTATTACAAGTTATTACTAAAATCATTATTTTTATTATTATTACTAAAATTATGATTATTATTACAAGTTTTTATTATTATAATTTTTATTATTATTTTTATTTAAAGTAAAATAAATTTTCAACAAAGTATGGGATGCAAAGGTTATAAAATTATTTCAATATTGAATAAAAAAATGAATATGTGTGTATGTATATAATTTAATAAAAAATATTTCGTGCATGTGAGGTATCATTTACATGGTTTTCAATAGGTTTTCGAAGGTTTACTAATATGATCCATAGTATGTAATGAATAGAAAAAGTTGGTGTGTATAATGAACAAATGTAAAGATAAAATCGATATTTTTAAGACAATATATTTGAATAAATATGATATTCATGTTTATGGCTCAAAATATGTGTGTGTTAAATCAGTGCGACGGAACATAAAAAAGGTTTGATGACAATATGTGTTATTTCTGATACACGTGTGTTTCATGGTTGAAATATGTGTGTGCATAAAACTTAAGTAAAGATTTTTCGAGCGTGTGAGGTATCATTTTAGAGGGTTTTCAATGGAGTTTTTGAAGGTTCTCAAATGTGGTCCATAGTAGACAGGGATATAAAAATTGTAAATGTTTGTATAAGTTAAAGAAAAATTCGATATTTTTAAGAAAATATGCGCAAGTAAATATCAAAAATAATTATGACTCAAATGTGTGTGTTAAACCATCGATATGTTACAGTGTTTATAGAAAACCTTTAATGAAAATATGTGTTATTTTTCAAAAATTTATAAAATATTTATTTTATGGTTAATAATATCTGAGTATGTGTTTAATCATAAAAATAGTTCAGTATTTATGTAAAGTTTGAGATTGTTAAGAAAATGTATCTAATTTATGATACACACGTGTTTTTGATTGAAATATGTGTGTTTGTTTTACCGATATAAGAAAAGTTATAGACAATGTTTTAGAAATTATAAATAATTTATGATTCACATTGGTTTTTTTATTGAAATATGTGTGTTTGGTTTAATGATGGTTATTTAAGAGTTAGTTATCAACTTTTGATATTCGATTAAATATTTTTTATCGTTAAATTGGCTTCAATATGGAAATTGTGTTTAATTAGACTAAAACTTGTAATAATGTATTGAATAATAGCTAGTATATTAATTTATCATATATGTCCACTTAGTATATATGTTAAATACTTTAGTTTAAATTTAGGATTTTCGATATAGTTTTCATGAATTTTATATCTAATCGAAGTTCAATTGAAGAATTTATTGAGAATTTGACGTAAACTTTTAAGAGAACTGTATCGATTTTAGAGAGAGTATTCCAACATATGAATATTTCAGAGTTTTAGATATAATTGAAAGGTTAGATTTATCACTATGGATTGGGAGTTTGATCAATTCTAGTATGCTTTACAAGTTTAAATATCGAGTTTAGATGTAGTAAGTTACTAAGGGGAAATATTGAGTGAGAAATTTAATCGATTTATTATGACGTAATAATAATTTGTATATCATTTTATACAGTGTTAAAAGAAATTAATCAAAGGTAAATATTGAGTAGAAATAATCATTCAATGTTAGATTTTACATGAAAATTATCAGTAATATATCGATTTAAAGTAGATATTTTCGCTAAATATTGAGTATGTGTAGATAAATATATGGTTTTAATGATCAGTAATATATCAATTTTAAGGGATAAATTATGGCTAAATATTGAGTTTGTATCGATAAATGTAGAGTTTTACATGAAATGCTCAGTAATATATCAATTTTAAGAAGAATATTATGGTTAAATATTAAGTATGTACAGATAAAAGTAGAGTTTTACGTGAAATGATCGGTAATTTACCAAATAAATGTGATAAGTTTAATAATTGGTTACGATTGAGGAGTCTTAATCAAATATTTGTTGGGATATTAGGGTCTTACTATTGCATGTAAGAGAAATTCATTAAAGATTCTTACTGCATTTTAATAAATCTAGCTATTGCAGGATTTATGTAAACAAATTTCAATGTGGTAATTCATTAAATTACAGTAACTTTAGGGGTTAAATCCAATGTAAAGTAGAGAAATCAATAATTAGCTTTATATGTAGAATTATTGTCAGTAAATTGTAGCTTATTAATGCAATCTTTACTGGTAACATGATAGATTTTAGGTGAATCGAAGATAAATTCAAGGATTGAGTAGATTTATCCTTTTTGTCGATGATTTGTGGTATTTATTGATACTATAATAGAAATTCATTAAAATTTTATCGAAGATTTTAAGGTGGTTGGATATCCATTTGGACATTAAAGTATATCAATTTTTATCAATATGCTAACAAATATTGTTTTTCTTATACTGTTAAATTCATTTTGTATTGAAGAAAAGTATGTGTAGTTCAATAAATTGTTAAACTTTTAATAGGGATAATTAGTATATTTTTATAGAGGCAAATTCTTATTGAACGGTTACCATAAATTACGACATTTGATAGTCAATTTAACCAATATTTGTTGTACATGGAAATTTTCTAGTCAATCTATTTGCTTGAATCGTTATAATTACAACTTTTTTTTTTTTTAGATTTGGAAACATTGGTGAGATATTCTTTATAAGGAAACTTTAGAGTAATGAATTGTGGTAGCGTTTTACAATGCATATAATTAGATTCGGATAAGTGTTAAATAAGTTGGTGATTAGCAACAAGTTCAACATTATAATAATTTTAAATGACTTTTGTTGATTTATTTAAAAAGATTAATGAAATTATGTTCGATTGAATAGTATGATTTCCTATCAATGCGGTACCAATAATATTTAGAAAATAATTTGAACATTAAAATTTGAATTAATTTGAGTCGTTGGTAATAAATAGAATTAACCAATCAAAATCAAGTATTCTATAATTTCATTTTCAAATTATTATTTTCATTAAAATTTTAATTATTTTAATTGATAAATTTATTAGTATTTTCAACAACCGGTTTTAGTTAAATAATAATAAGTTTATTGAAAAATAGTTTTTATGTTTTCAAATTATTTTCAAGAAAACTGTAATAATTTTAATATATTTATTAGTATTTTGAGTTTAGCGATTAAATTTATCGAAAAATAATGTCGTTGTCAATAGTAACAGCCAATCAAAATAAAGTATGTGGTTTCTACTTTTTCAAATTCTTTTCAAGAAAACCGTAATAATTTTAATATATTTATTAGTATTTTGAGTTTAGCAATTAAATTTATCGCAAAATAATGTCGTTGTAAATAGTAACAGCCAATCAAAATAAAGTATGTGGTTTCTACTTTTTCAAAATTAATTTAAAGAAAAGTTATTGAAATATGATTTTTATGTTGTTTCAAGAATAACTTTCTATTAAAAAATAAGTTCAGTCAATAATATTTCTAATTAACAATTGCATTTAATCAATCAATAATTTTACGAGTTTATTGACGATTAACAAATTTATATACTTTTTAATTTCAATAGAGATTTTCAATTTAATATTCAAATATTTATTCATATTTTCAAAACATTTTTAATAGGTACTTAAAAATTGTCAACGATTTTTAAATATATGTATGCTTTTTACCAACTACTCTTTATTAAAGACATGTGTTTACTTGGTATTTAGTAATTATTGGTTTACATAATGTTATAACTTTTAATCACATAGGGTTAAAAATTATATTTCATCTTTTAGGGTTAAAAGTTATCTTTCGTTATTTAGGGTTAAAATTCTTAACCTTTTAAATAACTTTATAACAAACCATGTAATAGTTTATCCATAAATTTATCGAAAAGTATTA
The DNA here is from genome assembly GCA_022537955.1 of Schmidtea mediterranea. Taxonomy (NCBI): domain Eukaryota; kingdom Metazoa; phylum Platyhelminthes; order Tricladida; family Dugesiidae; genus Schmidtea; species Schmidtea mediterranea. Next base: position 262,217,466 of record CM039680.1, on the reverse strand, counting down.
TAATATACCTAGTTTGAATCATAAATTATTGAAATATTTAATAGGTATCACCTGATGAATTTTTAATGGTTATTTAATCAGTTTTGGCTACATAAAGCTTTAATGTCCGAAATTATCGGTTACTTTCATTTGTAAACCCAGTGACTTATTTTCATAAAAACACTAAAAACACAACGAATTTAGTTGATGGTATCGCTAATAATTTATAGAGTCGAATGAACTTGTAAATTAGTATCCGACTAACAACGTGAATTATTATCAAAATATTGAATTTTCATTAGAAACAGTATATTTGCTATAAATTTATAGAATTTGGTTAAGTATTTACATGCAAATAATCCTATTAATTATTTTCATAAACTAATCCAATGTTTAAATTCTATCTTGAATGAGTTATTTTCAAAATTCTTACATCAGTGGTGTCGGTAATAATTCGTTTGAGGGTTCAACTCCTATCGTGGGCGAATTATTTTCTATTTTAAAAATTAAATTTTTAATAGAATATAAATCTGAATATTTTATTTGATGTAAATTTAAAATTTTATAGAAATTTGTAAATTCAAAGATGAGAGTAAGGGACTTGAATATAAGGAATGGGTTTTCTTACGACCGAAATGCTATAGTCTTTTAGGTGAAACTGAAAGTAATAAAGCAAAGGGAATTACTTTGGAAGGAACTGAAATAAAGCATCTTTCTTATCTTGATTGTTATAGAAACGATACAATTTTTTCTGTTCCTCAAACGAGAATAGGGACGAGAAATCATCAGTTGTTTACTTTTAAAAATAGTAAAATTGCTTTAAGTAACAACGATGATAAACGTCAATGGGTAGGTAAAAACAAAAGTTTTGCATTCGGACATTATTTAGGTATCAATGCCACTGAAGATATTGAAGCTTTTACTTAAATAAATGTTGTCTTGTAATGTGTTTGTCTTTTTATTCTATTGTTTTGTAATTATTATTATTAAATGAGACTTGTAACAGTCTGATGTCGGTAATAATTCGTTGAGTCGTGGGTTCAACTCCTATAGTGGGCGAATTATTTTTTATTTTAAAAATTAAATTTTTTAATAGAATATAAATCTGTATATTTTATTTGGTGTAAATTTAAAATTTTATAGAAATTGGTAAAGTAAATCTTGTATAATTTTTTATATTTAGTTGAAATTTTAAACTTGTTGAATTATTTTCTTAAAATTTTGTAAATCCAGTGATAAAATTTAAGTTTTGAGTGACTTTTAATTAAATAAGCTATGAATATAGTGCTTTTAAACTTAAATTTTCATGAAAATTATTAAAGTTTTATGATTATTTTGATAAAATTGTTATGTAATATACTACTAACAAAATAGTCAGTAAGCTAAATAATTTAGAATTGAACATTTATTTTTAAGACGAGTTTGATCTTAATTTATTATGTTTAATGATTATTTTATAATTTTTTATGTAATAATATAATTAACAATTGAAAATTTCATGTAAATATAATTTTTTAATATATCACATGTAAGTAACATGAATCAATGAGGTAAACGAAACTCATACGTTTATATGAAGTAAAAAGTATAATAATAATACCAATAGTACTAGTGAGTGATTTTGTTAAGTCTACGACTTAGTCGTAGACTTAGTCGTAGACGTAGTTGTAGGCGTGTTGGGCGCGGATCGGTGCGGATCGGTACGGATCGGTGCGGATCGGTACGGATCGGTGCGGATCGGTGCGGATGGGTACTGATGGGTACTGATGGGTACTGATGGGTACTGATGGGTACTGATGGTACTGATGGTGCGGATGGGTGCGGATGGGTGCGGATGGGTGTGTGTGTGTGTGGATCGTTGGTTGGTATGTGTGTGTGTAATGTTTAAGATTGTAGGTGTGTGGAAGGTTCTAGAAGGTAGGTGTGTTGGTCCACAACTACGTGACATAATAACAGTTAGGTAACTAGTCTCCGAGTAGTGACTTAATAAGTGTGACCAGTGACATAATAAGTGTGCACTGACCAGTGGTCAAGTGATGTAATCATGAGGTCACTGACCAAAGGTCAATTACTAGGTAGCAACTAGTGGACAAAGGTCAATCTCCAGGTAGCAACAGCGCGTGCAGAGGTCAAATGTTACGTAATAATTACGTAAGCTAGTGGGGGGGGGTTGTATCTGACGGGCTCACATCCTACTACTAACATTCTGTTGTATGTATCCCTATTTTTTCTTACAAAAGATATTATATGCACGGAGTATATGAATTACCAATCTCGGCGTGCCATATATAAAGCAGATAAAACATAGTAAGAGCTTTATCAAAAGTTTATCTCCATAGATAAGATCCTTTTCTAATTCTGCGAACATATCAAAATTCCAAATTTTCAATATTCTTTCTATGCCTTCTCAGCTCCATTATCATGCAAAATAAGGTCAGCATACATATTTCATATAAGAAAATTGGTTGTTGTTGGATTTGGCATATGGCTGGTTGTGGCACATCCCCCAATTATATTTTCATTATGAATCTTCAAGAATGCCTTGAATTTGGCACTAAAGTAGATTTTACATCTCCATTCAACAAGTTTTTGAACACAAATATTTATAGTAATTAATAATTCTTGACGAATATAATTTTACTTTGATATTGTGTATAATTTAAAAATAATAATAAATTTTTCCATCCAAAATCTGATCCTTATGTTCCCCTTTGCATACCTTGTATCCTAATCGTAAACCTTCAAAAATCCCATTAAAACCCTTTTTAAATGATATCTCACTCACATTGTTAAGTTACTCGAAATATTTGTGATTTTTCCTTAAATTTTGTCTGTTATTAATGTTTTTCCTATACAGACACACACACACACACACACACATTTCGTACTCCAAAATATCTATTTTCATAAATTTTTACAAAATTACATGTATTTTGTTAAAAGTTGATGAATTTATCCTTAAATTTTGTCCTTATACACATGCAGGTACATAATTATTTTTCTAATCCAGGTATATATATATTTTCTAACCATGTACTTCCGTGACTTTGAAAAATACGACATAGACCTTAAAAATATTAACCTTATTTTGAAAAATATTACCTTGATTCCTAAATTTGACCTTATAATGACCAAAAAACGAATTTGACGTTGAAAGAAACAAATTTTACCCGGGATAGGTGATCTAGGGGCGACATGTCCATATATTAATAAAATCGAAAGTCATTCCCAGAGAGTTAATAATTATAGTGAATTTTTATTAGAATTGAATTATAATTCAATCACTGATTGGCCAAAGATATTATGTAATATTCTTAAATTCGAACGGAAAATGCGGAATTAAAATTTGCCATAAGCGTTCTTTCTTATAAGCCTACTAATATTAATTAAAATGTCTCTAATGATTATGTACGTCATCATTCACGTTTGAATATAATACATAGGTTGAAGGTTACTGGTGGTAGACCTATTTTTTTAATATTACTAAAATATCATTACACAGCCGTTACCAATTTACAAAAATTATTCTAGCAATGAATGAAATGTGCAAATAACATTGTCTCAATGGTGATAGTGTTCTGACACCGTTTTAATGAAATTAAAATAATTAATTATTTGTTAAGAGACGGGCACATGGTGTCTTATAAACAGACTTAATCTCGCTTTAGATTGATAAAAGAAAACAGCTTAAAGAGCTAAGCCGCAATCATTATCAGATCGGTCAATTGACGTATCCTCTTGGATCTTGTTATTATCTCTAATTATTATCCTGTATTGGATACTTTATCTTCACCATCTTGTTAAAATGCAAACAAATTAAAAGAACAATTTTTTGGGGTTTGTGGTATTTAACCTTGACCCCATGTATATAATGTTTTCTGACCTCTAATGGTTACCCGTTGCCAGGCAACGTTGGTACTGAAACCACTGGTTATGAGACCGCCAAAGGTGAGCTCTACGGAAGAACTGCTAAGGTCCGGCCTCATGATTGGTTCAACGCACTGCCGATAGAAGGTCTGTGTGCGGTTTTCCTACTTTTGGTCCCCATCACATAAACTTAACGCTTTCTTAAATCAATTATTGCACGAACCCTAGTTCACAGCTTCAGTTAAACGGTTTTAGTTTCAAAACGACGAATTAATGAAACGAAACAAAGAAACAAATGAAATAACATTGACAACTTATTTGTTGGTACACTCATAAATCGATACGAAGCCTTGGTTTGTAGCGTGCGACGTTTAGCGCGTTCCGCCTTTCCTGGGCGTCGTTGAGAAGGTTTTGCCGCTGGCTTGGTTGTATCAGCTGCTTTTCTATATGCTAGCTGAGCCGGCGCAAATACGAGTGGATACGTTACGGCGTTGCCTTCTTGACAAGCCGATAACGCCACTTCTAATCTGCGGATTTGAGTCTTCTGAGCTTGACCCAGCTGCTTTTCTTCCGCCCAACCACGCTGTGCGGCGGTCAGTCTCTGATACAGCGTCTTCGCCTTTGTTTGGTCCATCAATGAAGCTCTGATCTTCTGGATTTCCTGTATCATCTGTAATAATTGCCGGTGCAAATCTGCGCAATTGTGCGAGTACTCGACTTAAGGTTTTGTATGGGTTCGTATCTACAATTAAATTCTCTATTAACAAATACTACATTTTTGATGAGATGATCTCTATCTATTGGTGGCGTCAAAACATTAATATTTATCAAATTTTTAATTCGTTAAGGAAACTCTACTGGTTATTCGTCTAGGAGCTACTATACGAGTTGTATTATCTAAGGGTCATTATCATTTCATTCTAGAAGATTAAACGATATCAAAAGACTAAGATTTCTACTTCACCAAAGTATTTTCAAAACCCAATATTTATTTCCGCATCGACTTTTGGTGATACGGATTTGCATTCCATCTAGCAGGCTTCCGATTGTATGAGTGCTCTTGTTGAATCAAAGGGCTTCTGGATCGTTCCGCATATCTCTGGGTAATAATCGCTTAGGTATTACCACGTCCATAGGGCTAGAAAGCTCTGTGAGTATAGGATCGTCTAACTCGTACGATATGCCATACGCTGGGGCATATCCGTCTGTACTCGGGCTCCTTCCTGTTGCGATGCCCTCATTTACCTTGGTCAGGTGACGCCTTGCCATTTGTACCTGTCAGTTAGCCTGACTCTGCCGTTCTTCGAGACGAGCCAGGATGTACTCAGCGCAGTGCCTGCTTTCACGAGCTGGGTTTTGGCCTGGCTCTCTCTTGATGGCAATATAAGGAAGATCGAGTTCTTCAAAATCATTTTGATGTCCTCTTTTGATTCCTTCACCGGGGAAATTGTGAATCCGGCATCCCACATTGCCTGCCTGCATCTGGCAGCGGATCGTGCTGGAAAGCGTATGGTAATCCGGGACACGTCGATCCAAGATTCGTCTGGAAAATTAAATTTTAAATCACAAAGTCCTTAGTACGCTTCTTATTTTACGACGGTCTAAATGGGCTAACTTGGTTATCTTAGGGATATTGGTCGAACGAGGGTGTGTCAGTTGATGTAGGTATCTATAATGATTGGGTGAAGTCGGATCGCGGTTCATTATATCTGTAGCATGAAGTCTGTGTATGTCTTTCTTACTCTGGTATTTCGATGTTACTTTGTTAGGATTAGTCGTTTTATTGTGGGTTGGGTTGTTTACGTGATGTTTGGAGAAGGCAGAGCTCGTTGAGAACGCCAGTGAGTTACGTAATAAACCCTTTGTTGGACTTCAAATAATTGTTGCCTAGTTTTGTTCCTCAGAGGAAAATCATCTATATTGTTCAGTTTCTCCGTTTTGGTTGTATAAATCAAGGAATAACTACATCGTCAAGAACATTTTATTTAAAATTCCTTTAATCGACTCAACAATAAATCTCCAGACATCATCAAATGAACACAGCTCCACAAGTTTGCATTAAATTCATAACAGTAACTTTATCAAAATTTCGTATGTTTTACTTTTTCATATTTAGTTCATGGGAATGATTTGGTGGTAGATCATACATAGCTGGTAAGAGATAACGAGGTCTGGTTCTGATTGGTTCATACTCTTAGTCGTCAAAACATGTCAATTAAGAACAATAACAATTGTACATCTTTACCTTCGTAACTCGGTCCTCTTTTTCCCCGTGTTCTGGTCTCTATTTCTTCATTTCGTTGTCGAGTGTCTTGGTTCCTTCTCGGAGTAGTATTCGATTGTCGATCATTGGTTTGCATTATCAAACGGACTGCTTATTGAGTCAATAACTATTCGCGGGGTGAAATGGTCAGGTATTTTTATACCGATCCGACGGCACACACAGCGATCGATGCGATTTTCTGTCGGTGCTGACGTGGCAATGTTTTTCTTTGTTATGGTGAGACCAGTGTGTCACTCTTTCTACCCCTAGTAGAGTGTAAAAATCTAATTGTACAACTTGCTTATTGATTTTCTTCTCACACCAGGCTGTGTGTCGTTAGTTGTTGACGTTTTATATCATTGTTTGGCTCAATGTGGAAATTTATTTATTTTACTTTGCTGATTTAATAATCTCAATTCAATTGATCCATTCCAGATTTTCGATCGGAATAGTTTATTAGGTATTTTAATTTTGTTATTATGACATTATTCATCCATTCTGCAGTTAGTGTTCTTTCTCAATAATTTCACAATTGTCCGGCCGTCTTCATGTTTCGTATTTCGGAACCCTATCAGCGATTGTCGTCTTCCAATATTTTCCAATTGGGCCTTAAGTGCTTATCTACTAATCAAAACGTGGTGGCTGGGGCAATTCAATCCTTTGATTTCAAACTATGTGCCGAGTGCTGTAAATGTGATAATTTGTTGGTCCAAATTTATTACTATGAATGTTTGGATGCAATTTAGCATGTTTTATCTATTCTATCCCAACGTTCACTATTTATCGTGACTGATTATAATCCAGTTATTAGGAACGGGCTGCCTCGGCCTAATATGTTTGCTTTACTTACCTTAGCCGATTTCGTATCATTTAACATTTCTGATTTCACTTAACTACAGGACGAGCGGTATTTAGTAATGCTCCTTCATGAATTGTTCGCAATTATATCGGGCTGGTTCTTTGGTTTTGTCTTAAAACCTGTAATGTTTGTCGCGCAGCGCTTTTCTGGGTTATTTAGGGCCTACTTTCATGATTTAATTTTATTGGGATAATCGCTCACTTATCGGTTTATCTCATCGTCAATTTTTGCATTTTGACTCTAAGTATTTTGTCTTAGACTCTCGCATGAATACTATATTTGGTCGTGTGATTTTTCACGGAGATTATTAAAATATTATAGTCCTCGTATGTAGATTCTCATTTTAAAATCGCTCATAATTCACGTTTATTTTTTGATGCAAATTTAGTACTCTCAGTGATTTTAATTATTTGTTATTTACCCTTATCGTTAGTTATACGTTTGTTCAGATCCTAATACTATATTCGGTAACCTGCGTAACGTCCTGGCATCTTAACGTCATTAACGTTTTTCATTTGACCATATTGAACGTTGTTATTTTGACAACAGTTAGTTTGGCATTTTAAACTCTATTTTTATTGATTTTTTGACATAGCAACAATTTACGACGCTTTCTACACTCCCTTCCCTTATTTGATCTATGTTGATATTAGAATATTATAAATGCCCACTAGACTACTCGGTGTTTATGATTTTGAGCCGATATATAAGAATTTTAGGTCGATTTTTTAGGAAATGGTTGACGAAGGAGCAGCCAAAAGACTACCACTTTATATCCCAAATTCCCCTATAACGGAATATATTGACGTTTGGATTCCTGCGTTGCGCACGCCGAAACCTTCACGGGCACGAAATATTGGCGGATAAACCGCACTTACACATTTTGATAGGGGTATGAGATTTTACTATCTTGAGGTGCTGTTTCGGCTGTGGGCCGGAAAAATTTTGACATAATGTATTTTTCTCTTTGAAGCATATATTTCGTCATAACATAGTTGGCATTACATAGTTGGCATAACAATATTTCTCCATACTAGCATCAGGTAATGCTTATTTGAAGCTGCTTGAACGCTGTTTAGAAAAAGTTTTTGAAATTGTCCAAAGGTTTTCCACTAAATTGAGTTTTCCTTAAAACGAGTGTTACGAGTTAAAACTTAGTTAAAACAAGTTTTGAGTTCAAAACTGGTTAAACTTCTGTGAAAATGAATTGGTATATATACCTGTTCTGTGACCCTAACCTTGCTTGTTAAATTTACTGCGTAAAACAAAATTTGACCTTGAGGTTATTTGTGTAAACTAACTCTAATTTTTATTATTTCTTGATTTAGTTTGACAATTTGTTTCTTTAATTTTTAATTGAATTATTTCCAAATAAAATCATTTGATTTTACTTCTACTTTTCATTAACTCTTGTTCTTTTAAATAAATTGTCAATTTTCGGTCAAATTTCTATGTTCTTTTGTTATTTCTATGTTTATTTCGTGCTGATCTTGGTGCATCTTGTTATTATTTTAATTAATTTTTATGTTTTTGATTTTATATTTTAATTATTTCTTTCTCGTATTTTAAGGTCTTTACTTGTTGTTTTATGCGTCTGATTTTAAATCTGCCGGTTATATTTGCGTTTTATTTCCAATTCATTAAAACAAAACTCAGTTCTGGACCAACAATTTTTTTTTAAATAAAAAGTAAATTAGTATTGTAAATTTTAAGATGGATATTTAAAAAAAATTAAATTTAGTTTTTTTTGGTTATTTTTGAAACTGGTGTTTTATTAATTGTATATGTCCGGGGTGAGTTTTGGGTGAGATTAAGTTTGAATTTGTAATTTAAAATTGCAAAGTTAAAAATTGTTAAAAATCGGAAAACGCATACTAACAATTCCTACCTATCTACCGAATTGCTTATATACTCATCACATTAAAAATGCTTTCTGTTTATAGGCTGAAACCTGAGATTTGTTATAAACACGTTATACTTAGAGGTATTAACTTAAGAAAGTTAACTCGGTCAGTAACTGTATAAACCTTTAAACTGTTGGCCTTGACTTCTAACGGGGGTCCCAGGAGTGCTTATTATGGCTCACATGTTTTTGTGATTATTCACGAACATCGCGACCTGCATCCTGCAACCTGAAATTTATTGGAGGAATAAATTTCTCAACTTTGCTGTTCTTTTAAGTTTACGTTGGGCCCTCCGACACGCTTGAACTTATTAATGAACTCTCAAACAGTCACTCTCAACCCAGTTAGCATGGTCAAGTAGTCAGTATTATGAGTTTGCTCCCCTTTCGGATGAGAATTACTACTCAAACATTTCATATAGTCAATTACCGCTTCATATTGCAGCTTGTACTTACTATATTTCCAGACCCTTGATCGAAAACTTTGACTATCATTATTGCTGAACTGACTTGGGATTTAGATTTCTGCTTTATTTCATTTTGAAATAATTTATTGAGACTTCTTAATTTATGTATGCTATCTTGTAAAATAGTTATAAATGTATTTGAGCCCATTGGGAAAATTGCCAGATCATTGTGTGGAATCGATTTTAGAGAAATTAAGTTTATAACATTTTGATAATTCTACTGCATGTTGTAGGCCAGGAGTCGGTAGACTTTTCCATGGCCAGAGCTACTTTTTAAAATCATGCGGCTTCAAGATCGACCTCTTATTTAAAAAAAAATACATTAAAAAATACAGAAATATAATATTTATTAAAACAATTAATGTGATGAATGGAATTGTTTTTCATCCAATAGTTTCTAAATATCGGGAGAATAGTTTGTAACAGCCAATCTTAAACAATTATCCAGATCTTCATTGGTAAGTTTTGTTCAATATTTATTCTTTATGAATTTCATATTTGAAAATACGGAATCACATAAGTACGTTGATCCAAAAAGTCAAGATATTTTTAATGCAATATCTCTTAAAAACGGATACTGATTCGGTGTTACATGACTCCTAAATTCCAATTGACTTTTAGAAAATTCACTACTCAACTCTACATCATTTTGTATTGAAATTAATTCCATTTCTAGCTGTTCTTTATCGTATCCAAATTGGTTAATATTGTTGGGGTATTACGAAAAAGCACAGTAAAATCGATAAAACACCAAAATGATAAAAGTGCAATATTAATTAAAAAACTTATAAAAATTCGAAAGTAATATTGATCGGAGGAAATTGGTATGGTTGAACGCCAAATTGACAGACGAGTCCAGAAATAATAATAAAACTTTAGTGAGAGGTCCCTAGAAAATAATATAAGATAAAAAAAGAAATTAATTAAGAAAAATTAATTACTAATGGGAAGCCGGAGTCAATGAGAAGCCCGAGGCAATGGGAAAACCGAGAGATGTGGAAAATCCGAGAGATGAGGAAAACTCGAGAGATGAGGAAAACCCGGCGTGTAGACGGAATAAGATAACAGGATAAATTGGCCTAAACAATAATAAATGGGCGCCACTGAGTTACGGAGAGGTAATTATTTCGTAATTTGTAATTTAGTAATGGATCCAACGTCGTTGACAAATGTCGGCTAAGGTGGTCTGCGGAAAGTAATTATTGTTAATAATTTAATAATGTAGAAAATGTTGTTGACAATCGTTGGAAAACAGTTTGAGCAGGAGTATAAAAGGAAAAGGGAAAAACACTAAAGACTGTCATTATTGACCAGAGTGGATCGACGTGAAAGTCAAAGTTATCTATCAGAAAGGGTGGTTCTTCCTTGGACAACCTACCCTAAGATAATCAGAGTCATACGGTGGTTAAAAGGTGCAAATAAATTTGTGAAATTGTGATTACAAAACGTTGAAATAAATCAGATTGAGTTGTAACTGTGATAAAATGCAAATAAAATTATTCTGTGTTGGGTTTGCTTATTTGATTCAAAAAGGACACGAGGAGTCAGAGGGAACAGACTTTCAATAACAATAACCCAACACTATTAACTTCCGAGAGAGTTTCAATATTAATATTTACGAAAGGATACATAATAGATTTCACAATTGGTTCGATCTTGCTGAAATCTGCGAAGCGTTTTTCAAACTCTTCAATTAAACTACTAACAATTGGTAAATAACTCTCACAGGAAAAAGGAGTTGAACTATTATTAACCTCTTCTTTTAAATTAGGAAAGGGTCTTAAATAATTTTCTATTAGGTTCATTTTCCACAAGATTAAGTTTTGGCTAAAACATTGAGCCGCACTTATCATGCGCATTACATTTTTATCTTTCCCTTGCAGATCTACATTCAAGTCTTTTAACTTCGCCGTAATATCAGTAAGAAATGTAAGATCTCTAAGTCATGAAACATTGCTTAGCTCCTGATGAGTCCTTCTAAAAATAAACTTTAAAACGCTTTAAAATTTTCCCCTTACTTAGCCAACGAACTTCTGTATGTAATAACAGATCACCATATTGACAATCGAGCTCGTCGGTTAGTCCTTTAAACAAACGTCTTTGCAGTGCTTTTCCTCTTATAGAATTTATGATTTTGACTACAAGTTTCATAACAGAATTCATGTTCAAACATTTAGCACAAAGGGCTTGCTGATGTATTATACAATGATAACTTATGAATTCAGGATATTTTTTATCTTTTTACATAATGCAATAAGACCTTTATGCATACCAGTTAGTGCTGGAGCTCCATAAGTAGTGATACTTACCAATTTATCCAAAGATATATTATTTTCATTTATGAAATCCTTAAAGATTTGATAAATATCCTGGCCACATCTATGTCCTTCAAGGGTTAATATTTTTAAAAGTTCTTCTCTCACGCCAAAAGTGTTAACCACCATACGCACAAAATCGGCCAACTGAGCTTTATCAACCACATCTAAACTTTCGTCAAGTTGCATCGAAAAATAATAGCATGTATCTAGATCGGATTTTAACTGAACAAATGTATCAGAAGCCATCAGGTCTACACGGCGGTTGACAGTTTTAGCCGATAATTGCAGTGAAGCTCTAGCTGCCATAACGTCAGATTTATTTTTAAAATCCTCAAACAAAGAATCTCCCGCCTCTAAGAATGCTTGTTTTGAATATTCACCATCTTCAAACGAATTTTTTTAATAGTCAAAACTTTGCGGACGCGAAAGGATGCTAGAGTAGCTGCTTCATTTTTGCCAGCTTGGTTTTTGAAGAAATTTTGTTGATAATTTAGACTTTTTTTCAGATCCTCAGCCTTCTTCTTTCTGATTTCACTATTAAGAGGAAACCTTGTGTTTTCATTTTCATGTTTCGTGTTGAAATGTCTTTCAAGGTTTCCTCTTTTACATATTGCAACGTTGGAGTTGCATATTAAGCAAATACATGTATCATCAACATATATAAAAAAACACTCTAACTCCCACTCTTCATGAAAATGATAGTTTTTTCTTATTTTCGTCACGGTTCCACCCTCACTCATTTTCACAATTTTTTTTAATAATTTTATATAATAAATTAGTTTTAAATTAAATTCTCGACGCACTCTTTAATATTTTACTATCGTTCGTGATCGACCATTTGGCGACCCCAGTTGTAGGCAGTTCATGGGACGGATCTCGTGCCGGCTGGTGGGTGAAAACCTCTAGTTGAGCTCGCGGGTCATGCCTCGTGGACACCTCGGCAGTCCGCCGTCGGGTCTGGCAATATGCACAGGACCGCTACGCAGGGCGCCGTTGTATAACTCGAGGCGGCTACTGAAAAGTGGCCGGAGCGAGTAGTTCTAAAATCACGGGAAGGGCGTCATTTCACTCAAGGGGATATTAGGATGAATCAAGAAATGATTTAGACACTATATTTTTAAATCTCGAACCTATTATTAAATTTAGATCGGGTAGCAGGGGTAAGTATAGGTGTGATTAACTAAATCGCCGAATTAACACGTGAAAATAAAACAAAAAGTAATTATAAAATAATAACAAAAACGCACCGAAAGCCTCTATTTTGTTCTGATACGCAAGTCTACAAAATCCATACACAAATGCAAAATATCGAACAGTACTCATGATAGTTGTCAGAGTAGCTCGAAATCGTTTTTATTGATAACACGCTTTTTCCGCGAACATTACGATCCTCCGATAGAATTTCCACAGATCGGCCGCTCATCGCCGTATAATTAGTCCAACACGAATTAGAGTGAGCAAACATAGAGTTTGAGGAAACAGAAAAGTCCACTTTGTGTACGGAATTTGAATTTTACCCCGACGAGGTTGACTACTATCGATATGAGTTGTCCACAGTCCTTAGATTCGCGAGAGGCCCCTTGGACATCTTGGCGTCGCGAAGATATTCCGATTTTATCTAAGCCGCGCTCCAATAATCGTAACAAAATTTTTTGATTATTGATTTTCTTGTGCAACCGTTGATGATCCATGACGTTACCACACATATAATCACGGTTCATAACATTGTTGTTGTTGTTGCAAGTATCGATTGTAATTTATGACAATAGCGATATTACGCATCACTGCATTTGTGGATTTACTTCGACTTGTAAGACTTCGAGATATAAAAAAACCAATTCCCACAGGCCCGGAAGAATCTTTCATCAGTAAGCATATTTTAACATGTTCTCTTAGTATATTCTAGTTTAAAGTTATCTATTTTTACATGTTCTCTTAATATATTCTAATTTAAAGTTATCATCATAACCTATATAATTTTTACATAAAATCATAAATTTTGCTGATTAATTAAATTAAACTTCTTTGAAGATGACTCCCGATATTACTAAAGCAATATTAATAAGTCTGGTGCGCTAAAGTTCCTGTCCAGAAACGAAAATCCCCGACGACTGCAACATCATTTTGTTAAATTTTCTTAATTTAATAAATTAAATAATTAATGATTCTAGAGATATTCCCTTCATTAGGATGAAATATTAATTGAGAGTACTAAGGCAAACACCAAACCCATCATACTGAACCTAAGTGCCGAAGTGGTCGATGATATTAGTATCGATCAAATTTTTGTGGTAACGAATAGGCCAGCAACAGCGTAGCGTAGCCACACCGCGGGATCTCCAAGGTGTGAACCCGCCAAAGTTAACCGCAGGGGTAATATTGATATAACTCCGGATGAGGGTTAGGGGTCCGAATTACTGAATGACTATGCCGATATGGATGTGCAAGTTTCTCACCAAGTTCCTAGCGTAGCATGAATTAATCATGATTGTAGCCGCCCAGTAAAAAGATGAGCACCCAAATAATAGTAAACCTCAATTATAGGAAATATAAATCGGGGAACCGCCTAACTAATTGACATTCATAAAGTCCCTCTGTCAATATTCTCGTCAAATTTTTCTTTCTTTTTCTCTCAATAACTCTCTATTTCCTGAACATCTCTTTTTCTATCTATAGATATGAATTCCCCTTCAAATTCGACAACAATTGATCTGCCACGAATTCCTCGGCTATCCCCGTCGGTGGTAGCACTACGACACAAATATGAAGAGTTGAAGCTGCAACATGCCGCGCTCCGAGCGAAATACGACCGGGTGAAGGGCACCTGGGCTCCACCGGAAACCGTCAGGGGACTACATCAGAAGATCGCAAGATTAACTCAAACTCGAGAGGAGTTAATAGCAGAATCCCGCAGCCAACGGCTGTTGATAAAAGAGCAGGCTACCGCCCTGCGACAGGCATTCACAGAAGTGGAGCTTTAGACCCACGTGTCGGGGAATGTTCGAGCCCGTCAGCTGAACATAATCCCCATGCATCACTTACCTATCGTCGAGCTCCCGTCAAACCCAACAACCTCTGCTCCTCCATCAATTGAGTCTCCTCAACTTCCGGTGATGGAACCGCCTACCCACCGGGCCCATCGACGACCAAATCGAAGTAGGCGACGTCGCGACCGTCGTCGCCGGGAAACGGAGCTCCTCCGAGAAACGGAGCCCATCGAAGGTTCATGTAGGATCGACGACTTGCCGCCCCCTTATCAGGAATTTGAGATTCCGAGGCTAGATCCGGACATACTATACGCCCCTAATGCAATCTTTCCGTCGCGTGCTTCCCCCATCCACATAAATCTCGTGTTTGAGGATTCGGATTCTCTCCAAGTCGTCCGAGTTCTGGATCGGTTGGGATTAGACCTAGAAGACATCGCTGTTCTCACCGGCGATACTCCTATGGTTTCCCACTCAATCGAAATCGCGGGACCCTCTACCTGTGTTGATGGGAATTGTCACTCCAGTCCCCCACCGTATCGCCCAGCCAAACGTAGGTACCTGCCTACTGACATGGATGCCGAAGACGAATAGACTCAAAACGGATTGTTTTGTCACTGACTTTAAAAATCTGTGTTTAATATTCCAATATAATTAATTTTCCTTGGTTATTAAATTTTTCCTTTTTGATGTGTTGTTGTTTTCCGAATTAGACTCCATTTTGTTCAGTTAAAGTTGGCGAGATAACAATGACCGTTGACTATAAATTGGTAGACGGATTTTTGTAAAATGAATATGTAATGTAATCGAACCTTACGATTCTCTCAAGTTAACGGGCGTAAATATAAAGGGTCCTGGGCACATTTCGTGAGTAATAAGCGTAAGTCCTTCCAGCGGCAGCAGGGAATTCGGGTAAAGCGAAGGTCATTCGAGGAGTAGTGTTAATGATAGCGCTCACCTGCTCGAGTGACATTCGGCAATTGTGTACAATACCAACATGATTTCGGTCATGGGTACACGATAGTTATTTCTAAAATCGTGCGGCGTATCGGGAAAAGACCCCTAGGAATCAAATGTGAAGGGTAACTCATTAGGATAAGTGTTAAAATGGAGTAACAATTCCCATACGTCCAACAATAATGAATCCATCCGATAGTTACGAGTAACATTATTGGATGTCGAATGAAACGGATATAGATGTCCACCAATGAAAATGTAGACCACTGGAGCCATGGCACTCCATTCAAATGTGCAAATTTTATCTTAAATGCCAGAAAAAGTGTTAAATTTGAAGGTAAATTCAATGTTAATAAAATCAATAATCTCAACCATTTCCAGTGGCACCGTGCCAGGAGTGATAAATGGCATCTCGTTCTATTATTATTATTATAATTATTATTATTATTAAACGATAACGCCAATAAAAAACCTTTCGTACGATATATTTCGATAGCACAGCTATCATCTTCAGGTACTCAAAACCAACTAAAAATATTATGAATTAACATTCAATTTAAACAAATTATTTTTTATTAATTTAATTTTTTAATAAATAAATATTTTTAAAAATATATTTTAAATTAATTTTAAATTTTAAATTTTTTACTTATATTCTAATTTTTGAAAATTAATGTAATTTAAAATTTTCAATTATTTTAATAATATTAAAAAAACAAACATGATTTACATACGTAAACTATTTAAAAACATTCAAAACATTCGTAGTCACAGCACTCTGCACATTAATCTTTGGATCCAATGACCTTATCAGCAATGCTTCACATATCACTCGTTCCCAATAACTATTAAAACTTCTCAACAAAATTCTAAAATCAGACATTCCTATATCACTTTTACAGCCTCTATTGTGTTCACTAATATTGGTCAAACCCTTCAATCGACAATGCTCTAGAACTCGAGTACAGAGATGACGAGAAGTCTCTCCAATGTATGTGGCATTACACCCATTACATGTAAATTGATAAACGAGATCAGAACACAATCCAACCGGAGTTTTTGATTTATTAATAAACATATTGCGTACCTTACACGAATTAGAGACGATCTTATGCTCTAAATTTCCTATCAGTTTACCCAACTTCCTCTTATAATTTGTAAAGCCTTCAGAGTACGGCAATACTTACACATATTTAGGCTCAATTTTTTTATATCCATTTTTACCATCACCCAGATCAACACTCAATTCACACCCATCCGACAAATTACATTCAGACTTTCCACAACATGGATCCTTAGGATTTTTAATCAATTTATCAACATTTATTATTATTATTATTATTATTATTATTATTATTATTATTATTATTATTATTATTATTATTGTTATTATTATTATTTTTATTATTATTATTATTATTATATATTATTATTATTATATATTATTATTATTATATATTATTATTATTATTATTATTATTATTATTATTATTATTATTATTATTATTATTATTATTATTATTATTATTATTATTATTATTGTTACTATTATTTATTATTATTATTACCAATGTTATTATTAATAAGAAGCATCAAATAGAAGAGAGCCGCTGCCATTATATTAGCACTATAATAGAATTATTGATTAGTGCTAGCACAATTGATAATCAATATAAGTGCTAGTGATACAAAGTCAATATAAGATGTATTTAAATAATTGTCATAATGAATTTATAAGGTAATATTGATGGTGGTCAACACTGCTGGTCCCTGTATAATTTGATGATCTGCAGGCTTCCTGGTGTAGTCCACCCACCTAAATAAATAAAAAACAAAAATATATTTTCTTCTATTTTCATTTGACAATTCATATTTGCTTGTAAAGCGATAAAATGAGAATCATAAAGTAATGAATTTAATGAAGGATATTCCGCGGATTATAAAACCCATCAAAATATATACAAGAGTGGAAGGGTAGGTAAGCTTTGGTGGGACTTGCCTAAATGATGTGACTTTATTCCCATACATTAATAATCTTAAATCGAATGCACTGGCTGAACATTTTTTAAAGAGATCGCCTTGCCCAATAGGAACTCTTTAAATTGATTTAGCCGTAATTCAAGCATCACATTTATTGACAGGGAAATCGATAGTCCATAATCGATAGGAATGTGCAATTGGAGATAAAAATCAATCAGGAAAATAGCCGTCGTTACAGATTCCCTAGCCAGCGCAATGCTAATGACGATGCCACATGGACAGTTAAGGCCGGATTGGTAGTCGGGAGATAGCTGGACTTGTCTACAATCACGGCCAATCAGTCCGCCCGGTTTCCGACTGAATCACATAATTGCCCAATGAATCACCAGAAGAAATTGCCTTTCATACCGACTATGGAAAGCCAGACAAGGCATAAATGCGAACGCGATTAATTCGGTTTATTTCACCAGATGCCAGCCAGACAAGCCGCAAAATCCGTTTTACAAGAATTTCCCCCATTCAAATAAATGTCGAATCAGCCCAATTTGGAAATTTGTCAGAAGTTTCTGTGAAATTTTGTTTTAATATTCGTTTGAAATTGGATTCGGTGGATGTGTTTATCCCGAATTGCGAGTGTCGCGTAATTTCTATGCTCATTTTTATAGCACTGCGTTAATATTTGGGCTACCTTCTCTAAATTTTGGGCCGGGTTAAATTTGTTAACTCCATGAACTCTTTCATGACTGCTATGTAGGTTGATTGATGAAAAAAGCAGCACTTATAACCAAGGGTATCAAGCGCTCTTCCTGATCCTCAAATGCCTCGTTGAATTACGGATAGAGATAGCTATTTACATAAGGATGAAATTGATCCAAGTTTCATATAATTAGTCATATTGCGGTCAAACTCAGAGTGAATCAGCGTTGGAATCCGAAAATTGCAGTGCAACAATCGATTAGCACTTATTTTGACAATTTACTACTTACAATTGTCAGCAGTCGATCTCATTAATAGTTATTCTAATTTTAACGCATTTTAACGTTCTTTGGTTAGCCTAATTTTATTTATAAGGTTATTAATTAGTTAACTTTGTTGAGGGGGGTGAGGGAGACATTCTCAACTATTTCTGAATTTTGATAAGACTAGAATTCTCAATACATTTTTGGCAGCCTTGCCGATATTTGCTAATAATTTTCACAATTTATATTGCCCGGCATTTAATGGTGGCGGCTGTGGTCATCATGGTCCTGGGAGTGAGCATTCAGGAAAGGATTCCAAGGAATTGTCTTGTCTAATTATTGTCAGTTCTACTCAATTTTTTTCCGAAGATGATAATAAAATGAAAAGTATTATCAGAAATTAGCTGCTCACACGCTAGCGTATAACATACTCTGGAAAACGGTTTCGAAAAACAAATTCCAGGGGTTCAAAAATTACTTACGCTTAATTTTAGCGAATTCGACATGAATCCTGTCTTCTCGTTTCCATTTTATACAATTTAAACAAAGGGGCAACAACGAAAATGACAAATGTCGTTCATTAAAGAAAAATTATTTCATTGAGAAAATGTCAAAACTTGAACTTACATTTCCCCACTGCATTTCTGACCAAGGCTAGATCATCCTTGTACTCGAGAACTTGTACCAATTCCCCAGTGTTTAATTGAATGTGATTTTTGCGCTGGGAATAAACAGTTTTGACAGCCTTTGAAAGAGAAACTGGCATGAGGTTGTCGTTCAGCTGTAGGATGACAATACAATAATTTTTATTGTTTTATCTTTGGCGAAAATATAGTTGCAACTGGCATTCATTGAGAGGTCGCCTTTTAGAGAATCAGCTAATACGTTTCAATATTTCCTTTGCGTCATAAGGTTATATATGAAAAATCTAACCGTAAAATTAGTTATTAAAACTCTCTATATTTCACTCTTTTACATTCTCTCAAAATTTAAATATCAATATGCGTGTTCAATGCAATGAAATATTTAATATTACACAAAATCACCTAGTTAAGATATTATTTGAAAAGGACATTTTATTAATATTTTCTTGTAAAAGGTGACCAAATTGAAAATTTAAAAAAGGTTAATTATATTATGCACTGTTCTCGACGAAGAATCTCTTTTCCAGATTTCAGTTAATTTGCCGTTGCAAAATTTGCGTGGTTCTTACAAAAATACAAGCAAACAGGCATACAAAGTGAAATTAATATATCCAGAGTAAAAATGCTTTACTTTTGCTGGAACCTGTATATTCATGAAACTTCTTGAAGTTTGATATTTTTTATAATTCTACTTGCAGCATGTCATGGCTCAACTTATTTCTTTCTATAAATCATTTATGGTTTATTATGCTAGAAGTGTTTGTAAATATTTTAACGCAAATGCTTGGAAAACCTTACAATGCAGCATATGAACATGAAGAATGCACCTTTCCATATTAATATATCTCCTCTTGGACATTTTCATACGTTTTAATCGACAACATAATAGTTTTTATTTCCATACAAAATTCTCTTTTTGACCAATGATTTCGTCATTAATTGCGCAATCTAAGAGAAATTAAATATATTTTTATGTTAAATATTGTGAAACATTTCTAGGCGTTATTTGATGTATTAATTCTTTGTGTTTGGTTTATTTTTGTCTCATTACCTTGCCGATGGGAGCCCATCACTATTTAAACTGTCCATATTGCTATAGAATTTCTGCGCTTTGTCAGGGTTAGGCTGAGCTAGGCTAAGTTAATGACAGATTAGATTTGTTAAAAATTACGAAAAATTAATAATTGTTCCCTAAAATCTCGCATATAAGTCACATAGCCGTTTATAGCTTGTATATAAGACTTGCATACGAGGTTCTAAGGGATTATTAAATATGAGAATTTTTTTAAAAAAATTAAATAATTAAATATAGCTAGTGCGTCCAATACCGGTAATATCGATACCGGTAATATCGATACCGGAAATATCGATACCGGTAATATCTGTTGGGCTATAAGCCATCAATAAAACAAAATAAAACAACCATGAAAATTCATGTTTGAGAATTATGAGAATGGCTATTATAACACAAGCACGCACCGCAAACAGAAATTAAAAATATAATAAAAACATTAAATAAAACAAAATAAAAAATAACATAATTAATTAAAACAAATAATTAATAAATTTTGCACGAAAAATACATAGAAAAATAAAGTAAAAATATAAAACCGCCAAAACCTTACAAAATAAGGTTTAGAAAATACACAGGCGGAGGAGGCGACCAGAATAAGAATCAGCAAAAAAAAAATAAAAATGCAAATTTAATAAAATTAATACAAAAAAAATTAAGAAAAATAAATAACAAAAGAGAAAAATATAAAATTAAATAAAAGCCATCAAAAAAACCCGAAAAAATGGCCAAAAAAGATTCGAAATTAGCTGATTGGTCGCACACATGCATGAAAACAGTATAAATACAATAGCCATTGTCATAAAATTTAACCTTAAAAAATTTTGAAATTTTACAAGTTCAAATTTAAAATCTTGAACCTTAGCATTTTGGTGAGTTTGTAATTTATTGAATAGATTTTATGGTTTTTAATCTTTTTTAATTATGGATGGTCGAGGTACTTTTAGTATCGACAACAGGTCCCCCTAATCTAACATTATTTTATACATGTTGTAATTTGTGGAAGATGGCTTGGCAGGATTCAATTCCCTCAGTTGATTTTGAGGGATGTTGATGTGCTGCCTTGTCGTCAACCACCCTTCGGTGTCTGCCGGTATGGTCAGGTCTCGTCACACTGATCGCGGAGTAGGACGCCGTCGTACTTCACCGTGGCGGCCATTGCAATGTTGGTCGGAGCGGTAGGGATTAAAATGCGGGAATATCGACACAGCTAAGGGGACAACATTCAAATGAATGTTTAGGTAGGAATGCAATTTTCGTTTAAAATCTGTCGAATTTTTATATGAAAAGGGACGACTAGGGTTAGGTCGGTAGAAACAAATAAATGGATCAGAAAAATGGAATTTTTCTCTTTATTTTTTTTTTGTAAGAAATATTCTTATAGAACATTTCCAACCAAAAATTATTCTTTCATAAACTCAGTAAATGACTGGAGCATCAGAATTTTTCTTTTTCTGCATCGGATGTTTTTGTTTTACTAGTTTTAACGCCAAATAAGACATCTTAATAATTAATAGCAAACCATGAATGAATGTAATAGAGAATGTTTGAGGAATGTTCGGATTAATTAATTTTAAATTTTATAATTATTATATTTAATTTATTTATAAATATAACCCATTAATGGAATGAAACTCTCCCTCGTTTAGTCGGGACAATCTCAAGAAAATCCTTCTGAAAATTCTTCTCAAAACGTTTTTCAATAATCAAAAATTCCTTTTCTCAAAATGCAGCCAGGATATAAAATCCCCAAATCATCGCGAAAATCAGATGCCACGCCATTACAATTGAACCATGACTTATGCCAACAGAAATATAACAAACTGTTCGCGGAGCACGAACGCACGCTCGGCACGTGGTTCGCTCCCGAAGCGGTCAAAATCCTCCAGGATAAAATCCACCGGCTGTCTAGATGCCGAGAGGATTTAATTGCAGAGAACCGGGCTCAGCGAATCATAATCAACGACCAGAGCGCCGTCTTGGTAGCATCATTCACGGAAGCCGAACTGGTAAAACGACTAGCGGGTCGCGATCTAGCATTAAAGTTGAATTTGATCCCCGCGAACCATCTTCCGGAAACAACTCAAGCTGGTCCAGCTCAGACACCCAGGACCAGCAAGAAGCACCATCCCAGCAAAAATCGTCGTCGCCGTGAACGACGCCGGGCCGAAGGCCTCACAATCTTGAATAATGCTGCGCAAATGCTCGAAGAAGTCGCCGCACTCGTCGCGGAGCAGCACCCGGAATTTGTGAAAGAAGATGACACCATACTAACCCCGAAAAGATCAAAAGAACATATGCTACCAATTCAGGTGAAGGAAACTGACGAGATGCAAATATGTCTGGACATCTCACCCGTCCACAATTCCACAATGACAACGAAAGAGAGATCGCCGACTCTCGCGAGTTGCTGGATGGACGAATTCGGAGAGGAATTATGCCATACCGTTCCTCAGGTTGGAACCATACCATTCCAACCCCTCCGGAACAAACGAAAGTTCCCCGTCGATATAGACGAATGACCGCCCAGTGGAAAGAAGGACGGACTCCATTCTCCTAAATTTATTTATATATTTACGTAATAATTATATTTTCTGTGATCTCTTTTTGTTAAATTTTGTATAAATCTAATAAAAGTATATTCTTGTAATTCTTGTTCTCTTAATAATTTCTGATTTCTCTAATTAATCGAATTATGAATGGATGCCTAAAGTTTGGTTGGATTGTATTATGATGTTGATGGAACCTTATGTATGCATGAAGTAGGTTGAGAAAGTTCTTATCTCACTCGTAAAACCGAAATTAAGAGATTTCAGTTAACAGAAAAATAAATTTTCAGTTTCCATTATAGAGAAACTAATGAATAAAAAGCAATTATGGTTAAAAGAGGAAATAAGTATTCTCGGAGGAGTTTATTTTTCTTAAATTGTTACTAAGGTTGTGTTAAACCCAAAAAATCGGCCGATATAATGGAAATTTCGATTATTCACTTAATAATTTAAATGTTCACATGTTATTTAAATAAAATACTTTATGATTTAAAACAAATTTCTAGGTTAGAAAAATTTACCTATTTTCAGTAGTTTAGGCAATTAAAGCCGGAAAATTAGATAAATTAGAGAAGCTGAATTTTAAATGTTTATTTATAACTATTTTTTTTATTAAAGTTTCTAAATCATCATATTTAAATTTCATTAATTAAATACCTAGAATTGGTCTTTGATAAATTAGATTAATAATGAATAAATAAGTGACTAAACGTCTGGTAAGGGTACGGTTTACTACAATCTGTACTAAATACTTTGCTATGTATTAAAGCGACTAGGGGAAAACAATATGCAGGACGTATGCATGGGTTCGTCATAGAACGATGGGAATAGTTTGTACGGATATCGAAAAAGTTAAAGGAGTTAGGTAGACGTAAGTCCTTCTATCGGCCGTCAGGAACCCGAAAGCGAGATTATCACAAGGAGTAGTTTTGGAAACGGGGCTCACCTGCTTGTGGACTCTCGGCTGCTGTATACAGTACCAACATGGGCTTGCCCATGGGTATACAGTGGTTAGATTAAAATTGTGGGGCGTCGTGGTGAGAAAGGAAATACCCTAGGGAATGCAAGAGTAGTCGAGGAAGTAGTTTCGAGGAATGAGCTTAGATTAAAACAAAATTAATTCTACCCTGTACGCCAACATATCGATACCGGTAATATCGATAACGGTAATATCGATACCGGTAATATCGATAACGGTAATATCGAAACCGGTAATATCGATACCGGTAATATCGATACCGGTAATATCGATACCGGTAATATCGATAACGGTAATATCGATACCGGTAATATCGATACCGGTAATATCGATACCGGTAATATCGATAACGGTAATATCGATACCGGTAATATCGATAACGGTAATATCGATACCGGTAATATCGATAACGGTAATATCGAAACCGGTAATATCGATACCGGTAATATCGATACCGGTAATATCGATAACGGTAATATCGATACCGGTAATATCGATAACGGTAATATCGATACCGGTAATATCGATAACGGTAATATCGAAACCGGTAATATCGATACCGGTAATATCGATACCGGTAATATCGATACCGGTAATATCGATAACGGTAATATCGATACCGGTAATATCGATAACGGTAATATCGATATTACCGGCATTGTGAGACTTTTTCTGTTATCGAAATACCGGTATTTGGTTGCTCTAATTATAGCAATTGTTAATTACTAAAAATAGAAATGAATAATACACTAAATATACAGTAATAATATAGTCGGTAGATTTAGAAAATGATTATAATTTATTTATCTGAGCCGACAACTCTTGCTATTTAGGTATGTAATTAGTTAATCTTTTGACTCGGTTTGGATTTCCGAAATCATTTGTTATTAATATTTTGGATTTAAATTCATTTTGCGCAGTATTCAATTTTTGTAATCGTCATACTTGATAGAAGATATAATTTGTAGATTTTACACATGTGGTTACCTTTGTGCGCCATTTTATCTAATGCCTAGGTGCGAGATAAATCTGATAATAAATTTATCTTTTATGTAAATATGTATATTAGTTTTATCATGTTATATATCAAATAGTAAGTGTATGGTTGCAGTATGCTGACATGGCTCAGGACATGAAAATCCATAATTAAATTCTCCAAGTTTTATTGAGAAAACTTTATAAATCTTTTGAATATTTTCAATGAATAAAAATAAGAATTTAAGCAGCCTTAATACTAAGACTTTCTGGGTATTCCGAACCGATATCCTCGATTATTATTGAAATCACTGCAAATTATCGTATAAAGTACAGAGTAAGAGGTTGCGTGGTAGAGAATAGCCTATATTCAGAAATTAATAAAAGATTTTCCAGAGATGCATTCAGCAGCAAGTTTACTAATTCTTACAACTAATGAAAGTTGTCCACCGGATTTAGGATTCAGAAACTTTATTTTTGCAATTATTGTAAAATATTTGAAAATCAAAAAAGTAAACTTAGTTCAGTAACCGGTTGCGGTGGTGGGCAACGTTTGAGTGCTATATTAAACGCTCATGAGAACAGTTCTGCTCAGTTTAAGAAGTCGTTGATTAAGGAATACACTATTATTGGCAAACTGCAGAGATTGTGTGAAGCTAAAAAAGAATACTGGAATTCTGTCAAAGAATGGTAAAATATTTATCGAGACAATTTTTAGCTTTGCGAGGTCTTTCAAATAAAGCTTTTTGAAAGTGACAACGGAAGCCTTTTAAAGTTTGTGGAAACCGTTACCAAATGTGGTTAGAAAATGCCAGAAAACTTGCATCATATTCAAATATCAGAAAAAGGCCCATTGCTCTTTATTTGGGCGACTAAATGAGATCAACCGTATAAACTTTGAAGCAGTAAAATGCGAATTATTATTCAATAATATTTCAGACAGCTCTGCATATGAGCCACATTGAACGGTGGGCTTTTGTTATCAGATTTGTACGCAAAATAAAGAAACAAAAAACCAAAATTCAAAAAACATTTCTCTTGGGTTTCAATCTGTAGATGATACTATCGAACAAAGACTATTTGAATTCTTTATACATATTATTAGATAAAAACATTTTATGTACGAGCCTATGTACCAAGGCTCGTACATAAAATGGTATTAGGAAGATTGTCAAAAAGAACACTGAATAAAATAGACCAAAAGATCCGCTTATCGGTAAGAAATTGGTTACACCTCAATAAGCTTTCATATACTCGGATGCTGGGGAGGGTGAGTTAATGCATACCAGTAACAAGCCAAATAATACCAATTATGAAAACAGATCGAATACTCAATCTAAGAAAGTCAAATGAACCGATTATAAATATCTGTTGCAGAAAAGAATATGTAAAGAAGGCACTACGCAAATGGGGAAAACCAACGAACATCGGAAGCGTGATGGTAACGAATAAAGAATCAATGAAGAAATTTATAAAACTCTTGATGGGAAAGGACTACAAAATTACAAAGCAACTCCAAAAATACACAAGTGGATGAGGCGAGGTGACGAGATGAGTAGAAAGGAATTTATCATAGCTGTGAAAATCAGAGGTAATTTAATTGCAACAAAAACAAGAAACCGAAGAGGATGACCTGAAAAAGAAATTATGTGCTAGGGGAAATGAGAGAAGTCAGAGAGTCTTGGGAAAATATTACAAGGATGGGGGAAACACATGAAATGAGAGTGGAGAGACACAATAATAATTATGTAAGAAACTTGTGAAATATTGGAGAAGCAAAGCATAGGAGGTCTGAGAATAACCGCATCTGAAAAAAACTGAAGGGTGGAGAAAACCTGATTTAGTAGTAATAACCGAAGAACGATAATCTACGATGTACAAATAGTGGCAGACATCACCAATCGCAGAATCGAAGAAGCGAATGAAAGAAAAATAAATTATTATAATATTGAAGAAATTAAAGAGGAAATAAAAAACCTCACTGGTAGTAAAGAGAAAGTAAATGTTATAGGGGCGACATTTACAAAAATGAATGCCTACAGCGTAAAATATATCGCATTATGAAGGATAAAGCTTAAAACCGAAAGGAGAGCAGTATCTAGAAGGCAGACCGGTAGAGCTTCTTCCACAAAAGAGCTGAAGAGTTAAGCTTGAGCTTGAAAAGCTAAAGACATGTTAGATGGCGAGGTACAGTATATTTTGTCCCATGATATTTTCAATTTACTGGGACAATCTGTTTTGAGATTAAAACTAAGAATTTGAATTTCTAATATTGATTTATTTACAAATATTTAAACAAAAATATTAATGCATTTAAGCATGTGAAATATATGAGAAATATATAACACAAATTCAAGAGCTTTCTTTATTCCATGCGCGGCGCAATCATTAAATTTAGTAGAGAATGATGCAGCTAAAAAATCATGTGAAATTGTGAATATTTTTGGAATTATAGGAGAATATAATTAGTTTTCAGTATTTGTTAAGCATTTGACTATATTAAATAAACATTTTTGTGGCTTTAATTTAGAATCTCTTTCAACTTGGTGTGAAAGTAAAGTGGAAAGGGTAATGCCACCTAAATATAATATCCAAGAAATTTAAAATACCCTTTGATAATAGGGAAGACTAAATCAAATATATATACAGTATGGGACAAAATAAATGTAATTTTTTAAAAATTTTTTTTCTGATAACGAAAGAGCTTCAATTTTTAAATGGAAAAAAGAAGGAATGAAACAAAAGAAAATGGCTGAATTACCACAGGTAACACCTAAATGTATAAGTTATGTATTGAAAACATCTACTGAACAAGATTTTAAATCAAAACGGAATAATTCTGGTAGGAAAAAGTCCCTTTCTGATAAAGAATTGATTAAATTTAAAAAAATAATTGATGTAGATAGATTTATATCCGGACCTAAACTTGAAAATGAAGTAGAGAAAAAATTCAAAAGGGTTATCTCATCAAAAACATTCAAAAGATTTGCTAAATTTGTAGGGTCTCAGGCTATGAGACCTAAAAAAATACATTTTATATCTAAAAAGAATAAAATACACACAACTCTTCAGCCAAGGAAGGATTGACACTGTTGAAATCACTTTGCGAATACTTTAAAGTTATAAGAGATATCAATATATTAAAAAATAAGTACCATGAAGATTTTATGGACCATTGTCAAGATTTACATTGAAAACTATGTGACTATAGAAATCAATTAATGAAAAACAATATAACTGATACTTTTCCAAAAACACCAATTGTAATTCGTATTTACTTAACGGAGCAAGTATGTGTAGCATACGGATTGTTGAAAAGAGACATAGATGTACAATATTTATTCTGACGATAAATCTCCAACACACTCTTAAAAACCTCTTCATTGCCTAACAACTAAACAGCAGTTTATTGGTTGACTAATTACTGATACAGAATACCTTCAGATGTAATAACATACCAACATTCAAACACAATCATCAAACATCATAAATAACCATGGATCTTGAAACTACAAATTTTACAAATTATTACGTAATATGTTACTTTAATTAATAATACAATATTCAGTAATTATCCTTCTTTACAAGGATAAAAAAGCTTTTCAAAATTAAAAAGAATTAAAACTATTTACATTCGACAGTTTCCCAAGGCCGTTTAACAGATCTGTCAATCATATCAATAGAAAATCAAAATTTAGACAAATCTAGAACGGATTGTACGATGTAGCTAGGTTTGCTTAAACATAACGAGTCTCTATTCAGATGAGCAGTAATAAGATCATCAAGCAAGCCACGTAAATTTATATAATTAAAAAGTAAATGTATACGTAAATGTATGGTGTATTATTTTTGTTTTATATTTTTATTCGTTTTCTTTGTACTATTCGTAGTTCAAAAAAAATTAATTCAATGCTCTAATATTATTATTTTTTACCATTTAAATATTAAATATTTTTGTATTTTGAAAGTAACCCGTTTTGTAAATTCTATAATTCTAAATTTATTTATTAATGGAAGAAAAGTTCGGCACAAGGGCTTATTGCACCCCCCCCTTCACTGTATCTTTTTTTATACCGTTCCCGTACTTTTGATACGAATCTGTCAATGTGTTTTAAATAATTTTTCTATCTTGGTGTGGCAAATAAAGGGCCCCGAAAAAATTGTATTTACAACAAGCGAAGGTGGCCCAATAATCTCTTATAGTCATTTTAAAATTTGTTTTAATGTTTAAGACAAAAACTATAAACTAACTTTGAATACTTTTTTAGCCTGATTCAAATTTTTCTTTATAATTTTGTTGATGTCGGGATCCTCCGTCTAGAAAGACAGGAAAAATGTTTTAACAAACTCAGAATAACTTACGTTGAAAAATTCATCATCGAGATAGTTATAATCTTGTACTTCATTGCCCAGATTTTCTGAAGCGTCCTCGTCATAAATTAAAGTTTCAGGTTTTGTCTTGCAAGCGGACTTTTTTATTTTTTTTCTTTCCTTATCATCGGCAGCTTTTTTCGATTTAACAGAAAATATACTTGTTTTTTCATTTTTTTTTATTTCTAACTTTTTATTGTCAATTTCATTTTTTGATTTGATAGTCTCTGGAATGGTTTTGGATGTCGGTAAATTAATCTCCTTCTCTGCCCTTATTTCTTCATCGGAAACGTAAACTTCATTTTCACTTTCATTGGGTGTATCCTCATCGTAAATATATGTCTCGGGTTTTGACTTGCCATTGGACTTCTTTGTTTTGTTTTCCTTTGCAACCTTTTTCAATTTCCCCGAAAATATATTTGTCTTTTCATTTGTTTTTATCGTTAACTTGTTATTGTCGTCTACCTTTTTTGATTTGATAGTCTCTGGAATGGTTTTGGATGTCGGTAAATTAATCTCCTTCTCTGCCCTTATTTCTTCATCGGAAACGTAAACTTCATTTTCACTTTCATTGGGTGTATCCTCATCGTAAATATATGTCTCGGGTTTTGACTTGCCATTGGACTTCTTTGTTTTGTATTCCTTTGCAACCTTTTTCAATTTCCCCGAAAATATACTTGTCTTTTCATTTGTTTTTATCGTTAACTTGTTATTGTCGTCTACCTTTTTTGATTTGATAGTCTCCGTGGCAGTTTTGAATTTTGGTAAATCGGTCTTGTTTTCCTCTTTTATTTCTACATCGGATACATAAACTTCGTTTTCATTTGGTGCATCTTCATCGTAAATATATGTTTCCGGCTTTGATTTGGCCGATGATTTCTTAGTTTTACTTTCTTTAGCATTGTCAGCCTTTTTCGGTTTCCCAGAAAATATACTATTCTTTTCATTTTTTTTTCTTGCTAACTTGTTATTGTCGTCATCCTTTTTTAATTTGATAGTCTCGGGAATGGTTTTGGATTTTTGTAAAATTGTTTCCTTTTCTTCCTCATCTACTTCGTCTAAAACATACACTTCATTTTCATTTTCATCAAGAGCATCTTCATCATATTCTTCATCAACATTTTTCTTTTTATTAGTTGGTAAAATCTTTTTTGATATATCCGTGACTCTCTGATTTCCTTTTATGATTTCTTTCGATACATTTCTGGCCTTTACATGCTTGTCAAACTCTGTTTGATATTCTTCTAAAACTGTTTTATTAACTTTATTGGTCGGTATCCTATCTTTTTTGTGAATTTCAGATGTTTTATGAGGTTTTTTAGACTTCTTACTGACCGTTTTATCCTCCTTTTCGTTGCTCACTAAGTCGAAGGTTTTTTGATTTTTGTTATTTGTTTCCGGTAACTTCCCCGGATTCTTCAAATTTCCAAAAATTTGATGCATTATTGGTTTACTATTTTCTACGCCCTTATCATTTGACATACGCTTTGGAATCTCGTCCGAATCCATATCATACATATCTTCCTCTACATTATCCTTTAATTCATTCTTACTTTCAGGTTCATTATGCTCCTCAAGATTTTCATCATCATTGTCATATTCCTCATTTTGATGTAAAGATTTAGATTGCGGGGGAGGATTTGTTTTGTTCTTACCTTTATCCGTTTTAATCTTCGAAGGAGCTTCTTTCAATTTCTTTTCATTATCTTTTGTCGTTTCAGACTTTGTTTTACTCTTTGATTTTTTCGGGAATAACCATCTGAAATCAGAAGTGTTTTTATGCGATTTTTTAACGTTATTTGATTGGTTAGTTTTCTTTTCCGATTTAGTTTCTCCGAAACTAGAAACTTCGGATCTTTGTTGAGAGCGATTGTCATCTGTAAACTCTTTGTGTTTCTTTTCATCTACTTTATTGGTTTTTCCATTTGAATTTAAATTTGTGTCCTCTTCATAATCTTCTCCTCCATCATCGTAAATGCTGTCATTAACTTCTATTGCTTTAGCAATTGAACCTTTAGCAACGTCCTTTACGAAATGCTTTTGGACATAGATTTCGTGAGGTGTCTTTAAGGGAATAGTTAAATTAAATATAGGATTATTTATTAATTTATTTATCTTCTTAGGACGCATTTCAACATCAGAAACTTGAGGTGAATTATCCGATTGGGCTGAGGAGATTTGTAATTCTTCGCCTCCATCATCATAAACACTTTCGTGACTTGAATATTTTGAGCACGAATTTATATCAAGATTATTTGCATTCTCTATTCCTCCGTCATCTCCATCATCATAAACACTCTCATTGCATGAGCTTTTTGTACTTACTTTGTCTTCATCCTCTCCCCCATCATCATAGACACTATCACTCCCATTACCATCATCATCATAAATCTCATCCACTTTATCTCCAGTTTCCTTCAAGGTTACATTGTTTTGAATTTTTGTTTTATAGGAATTTCTTTGGTTGTTAAGTTTTATTTTGTCAACCGATTTCTGTACTGGCAGTATTGTTTTAGGATAATTTATTTCCGCGGATGAATTGTCGTCCCCGCCATCATCATAAATATCCTCATCTTCAATCATTTTCTCTTTATCAATATTTGCTCTGTGCGCCTAAATGGAATATTATGGTCAAATATGGGTTATGTCAAGGGTAAGCTCATATTTACAAACTATTATAGTTATGCAACTCATATTATTCATTGTGTAACTTGACAAATGCCTTTGGGATTTTCAGAGCTTACTGGACTCGCCTGTGCTAATGGCGGTTAAAGACTAAAATCCAAACTGTCATTCTATACTAAGAGCTGTAATATTGTCTTGGTCAGTCTTTAACACGTTGATACCGCCATACTGCTTATATTTTCTTTATTGAAGTTACATTTTTGTTCTTTGGTACTGTCGGTAATACTTTGTATGGAATCTTTTTATATATAATGCAGCACCGACTGTACACGTGGCACTCAACGCGTTATAAGATGTCAAAGTGACAGTGGAATTTGTTCGCACCTCTCAAAAACACAGATCTATACACCTAATAATTATTAAATATAATTAAGCTGAAATATTTCTCCAGTTTAAAGTTCTATAAATTAATAATGAATTCAAATAATATTTGTTTCCCATAACATTAAAACAAATGAGATATTTAGTAGATTAATATTAATGCTGGTAAATTTTTTTATTTGATTTTAATATAAAATTTACTTTAATAATTATTATCATAATTTAATATCATTATTTAATATGCATGGCCGTAACAAGGGTGGTGCAAACGGTGCAGTCGCACAGGACACATACCTGAAAGGGCGTAAAATCGGGATGCAACATTTTTTTAATGTTACCTAAAAATTTATCAAATGGCATGTACGAAAAAAATGACACCCTAGCTAGTCTATCTTTAACATTACTAGTTGGACTGGTCCATTAGCGTGCCTTTGTAAGTGCGGATTTTGTAAAATGTTAGCCCAGAAAATGGGTTCCTGTCATTTTTTTATTAGCAACAGAATTTTAAGAGCATTAGTACTTGTTATAATAGGTGGAGATGAATACATAGTTAACAATCTTAGCATTAACATTATAATTATTATATTAGGCTGTTTTGAATACGCGCGTTGGGGGCGCCAGATATATGAACCGCACAGGGCGCAATAATGCCTTGTTACGGCCCTGTTAGAATGTAATTTCATTTAAGATTGTAAGGGTAAATATTACAGAATTCTCAAAATAAAGTGGTTTGCGTATCCTCAGATTAGCAGATTCTTTAATTACAAAAATTTATGATAATAAATATTTTTTAAATCAGCGGATTTATTTTATTTGATCTAAATTGGCAACCATGGATATTTTTTTAAAATTATTTCCACCTAAAATTTTTAGAATTGAAGATGACATAACCAACTTGGTTCTTAATTTTTCTAGCTTACAATGATTTCCAGCGATTTACATCATACATTGGTAAAATTATTTTTATACAATGATTGGAAAAGAATAGTATAAGAATAACATACTTAAAGAAGATCTTTATGCAACGTTAAAATATAGTAAGGGAGATCAATCAGCAGATTTATATTTTGAGTAGATGAAAGAAGTAACGAAAAAGGTTCTCAGTCATTCGATATTAATAAAATCATTCAAATTATGTATTGGAAAAAGAAATTGTAAAATACATCAAAATGAATAATATCAATATTTTTGACGGCCTTAAAAAACGGCTTAAAATTGTCGAAAAAGTTCGCAAAGAAGTAGGAGAATAAAATAATGTTTTAAAAACGAAAGAAGATATAGTTAAAAAAATACTAATATTCAGAAGAAACATTACGTTAAATTAAATAATACAAGAGAATTATATGCTAAACATTTGAGCAATTGCTAACAACGAGGTCTTTGTGAGCCACAACAGCGACAGCATGTTTATCGTTCATTGTAAAATAGTCTAGTTTACGATAATAGACAGTTATAACAACCGAATGGTAAGATAAAAAGTCAGTTTTTTGGCAAGATACGCGAAAAACAGAATAATAATAAAGAGAAGCATCATGTCATATTAGAGTGATCAAGCATCAAGTGTCAGCATTGTAAGAAACGAGTCACTTTAAATATCTATTTTTAATTATTCCAGGAAGAAACAGATAGGAAGGACAAAGATTGGCGGGTATTTTAACGGACAAGATGGATGAGATCTCAGTATGATGAATACAATGAATCGACAAACCAGAAAACTCTGGTACCGGGGGGGGGTGAATGGAACCCTAAATCAACAGTAAGAAATTTTGAGAATTGTATGAATAATTAAATAATATTTTTGAAAATAATAATGATAATGTAACTTTAATTAACTCATAATTATTAAATAATTATTAGAGATTTGGTTTGTTTTCATAGTGATGAATTATTATAATAAGCTTAATTATGATAACAAGATGAAAAATAATAATTACGCATATTAAAAATCTAATTATTAAAAAATATATAATTAATATTTTATTTTAATTTTTTAATGTTAATTGCATTATTTAAATATTTTAATTTGCCTGGAAAAGATCACAAACAATTAATTGACTTAGAATTAAAATTTATTTTAACCATTTCGTCCCTATTGGGACAATACGTCCCAGAAACTTTCATCATAATACTACTGGAATATTTTCAAAGCAATTTTCATTGTTTAGTTTCAGTGGTTCATTGTTCTATGATATTCAGAAGCGCACCATGTTGCAAAAATAAGAATATTTCATATTTAGGTCAATGTTAAGAAGTTCCAAAATATAAATTTAGCTTGATGTCATAAGCTGAAAGTCAGCGCAAAAGGGTTTAACAAATAATAATTCAAATATAAAATTTACATAATCATATTAAAACAAAACACTATTAAATGTTAAGGTAATAGATAAAAATAAAATAAGAAGATTTGATGTGATATTTTCTAGTGACTTTCTAGTTATTTGACTCCATCAATACCATGTAAGAAACTTGACATTTTTCTACCATTAGAAATTGCATTGAATATCACAATACATTTTAAAATAGTCATGCGTCAACCATTTCATTGTATTCCAGTTTGTCGTTACCGGATTTCATTGAAAACTATAACTGCAGCTTCACCGATTTGAAAGCAAAATGAAGAAATGAGTTTCTCCCACGTGTAGTTTGAAAGATATAAAAGTATTTATATATTTGATAAAAGTGTTGCAGTTGGGATATTTGAAGTTGCTCTGTAATGGAGTTTACTGGCCACATTTCTGCTAAAATATTATAATATTAACAAATTCTGCAATTTCTGACATTATATTGTATCGTTTCCGCTTTTTGCGAGGCAAAAACTTTTTGTCAAATAGTTCCATTTGTTGACGGAAGTCTAACCTTTCTTATAAAGTTATGAAAAATTAAATTCCTAGTACAATCCTTCTAAGGGCATGAATGAACACAGCTTGATTTAATGAAGTATCCATTTTAATTTTAAGATATTCACAACTAGAAGGTATTTGGAGATTCAGGGAACATCACAATCATGGCCAAATAGTACTAAATGTAATCTTTTATAATTTCTTCTTTCTAAAGAGTAACAAAACTATCAATGTAAACTAAAAAAACTTTTGTCGAAATTGGGGGTCCCCGAATAAATAATGTTTGCGTACCACAGTCTCATGCTTTTCAAAAACTGTAATTGCATGGAATGAATTTTCAGTGAAAAATATTCACTTGGATGCTCTTTTTTATTTTCCATTTTTTTGGCTTGATCTATAAATTCAACTTCTCTTAATTTCAATTTCTTTTTCCATTCCCTTGTCTTCCATTCAAATTGCAAAAATGTTAGTTTTCCTCATTTGTGGAGTTATGCTAAATCTTAAGATTCTTAACTTGGACTTTATTTTTCGAATTTATCTTGGTTCGAATAATTTTTCAACATAATCTCTATAATTACTTAGCACTTGCCCATATTTCTTGACTAGATAAACCGATAAATATATCTTGATCCTAAATTATTTATTTTCTACCAGTGGCTAAGCGATTTCTAATAATCTAATTAATTCATATTGAATGTTTCTGAAGCACCATCTGAACTTAATTAATCTAATGGCTTCATAAATCCTTTGCAGGAGCTTTACAATTCTATAATCTTGAAAATGGAATATTGCTGCTGCCAATGCTGTTATATATACAAATCAATCAAACACACACATCCCAACGTCATAGGTCAAATAGTCAGGTGACAGTGACCTGGTTAGATAAGTTATTTATTATCAAATACAGAAATTAAATGCTCGCTTCCATCAAAATTCGATAACCTTGAACACGAATAATTAAAACAAAATTATTAGAGTTTATTTCAACTTTACAATAAATTTTTTATTTAATCTAACAATACAAATCGATTTTATTTATTGATTTGTTTGTTTATCTAAAAACATTTATTTAAATAAATTTTATCAAAAATATCGGAAAGAAGTCATCAGAAAGTTTTAGAGCGGCGAGCAGTAGAGATAATGAGAAACTGACACTCATGCATGAAAAGCATAATCAAAAACCATTAAATTTACAAATCAAACTGTCAATGTCAAATATTTACACAGGCGGCATGCAAGTGATCCTTCAATCAACCATGAGAATAATAAGTTGAGCATATCATGGCAAGATAATCAATTGAAATCAATGGCACATGTCAAATCAGGTGTTGCACCACTATATGGCCAATGAAATCATCTAGGTCGAGCCATCATTGCTACTTACTTCGACTGAGGAGGCAACTGAAATTAGAAATGATTATTACAGCCAATAGGACCGATAGTAAGGATAAGCACTGTGCAATAACAAATAAATGCCGCATGTCATGACAACGGTGCATTGCCATAGCCGACTATCATTGGCCAATTATCAACAGTGCGGAAATTATTGATTTTCGTGATTCACAATCAATTACGCATTTATTCAATTGATGTGCTCAAATTTTAATTTTATTACCAATGGTGACGGATTAATCCATTCACATTGGTCACAATCAAATACAAATTAAAAATGTAATTAAATAATCATTTTCAAATACCTGATATGCTTTTCTTTGGTTTCTGTAAATGATAAATTTATAAACTCATATTTATTATTATTATTATTATTATTACTATTATTTATTATTTAATTAAATAATTTATATAGTTATTAGGACTGTGAGTGAATAATTCAAATAATAATTGTCACAATTTTACAAACAGCCATCAGTAGGGGGCCCATTCACCTGATAGGCACAAACAGTGATCAAACGAAGAAATCACGTTTAATTAGGCCGATTTTATAAAAGGGCCAAAGGCTTGAAATTATATTCCAATTCCTTCTAGAGGTTAGCAACGGAAATTGGCTACCGCAAGGGAGCAGCCCATCCGTTATAATGAATTGGCCGCTCCATCAATATCATTAATAACAACGCATGTCACAAAAAAGTATTCACAAATCTAAATGTCTAACACAGAATAAACAAATGAATCAGATGGATATAAAAGGGCGAATGGGCGAATGTGACACACGTCATTGGTGGATATTAAATAATTGCGGGTCATTTAGTAGGCCATTTCATGTTATCCACGGAATGCACATCCAAATACCTGCCTGTTTGCCAACCAAGCACTCAGTTGAAAAATCCGATCACAAATGACCGAAACTAAGAACTGGAGCGACGATGACATTCGCATGAGATCAATCAATGTGAAATCTCGTTCTGAGCGATATTTGATCGCATCAAGAACAAGTGATCAAAAAATGTGAGCAATGTGATCGCTAATCACTACTTGTCTTGAATGCGTCCTACAACGCTGGATCAAGTGACGGAATAAGTCGATGCTGCAATGGCACCCCTCCATGGATTTTAGGCACATATTATACCAACGGATTGCACAGTCAATTAATATCACATCGAATCGCACTTACTTTTTTGAGGTGTTTTGTTTTACCATGAGTGAAAACTTTCTGAAAATTTCAATTTCAATATTTAGTTAATAAAAACAAAATTTGACCTTTAATTCGGACATAACATTTGCTTTCTTCTTGATGCCTTCGCCTAAACTGTTCAACCAATCTCGGTTGAAAATGGAATTCAGAGGCTTTTTTGTGACTTGCTCGACGGAATCGGAATCCCCTTCCACCTACATCAATGTTAATAATAAATAATAATAATCATAATAAATAATAATAATAATAATAATAATAATAATAATAATAATAATAATAACAAATCACTTGAAAAAGGCTGTGCCGTAAATTCGTGAATACCTTAAATAAATCTGATTCATGGTCAGATTTTGTAGAAAATATTATGTGACAATAACAATAATCATAATAATCATAAAAATAATAATAGTAATAATAATAATAATAATAACCATAATAAATAATAATGATAATAAAAAGTTAGAGCCAATAAAAATATATTAATGAATTGATAATCGTATTAAAAATTGGTTGAGTAAATAAAGGTAGAGAGCGATACCCGAAGACCTAAACCCGCTGTGGCATCCAAACCATATAGAATAAATGGCTACCAACGACCATAAATGGAACAAAAGGACGGCATCAAAGACAACATCAGATGCCAAATGAATGTTTATTCACTGATCAATTGAAACGAAACAGCTGTCGCAGTGGCGGAAATGGAGCGCATACGAATCAAGTTGTCCAACTTTGATGGCCTATATATATTTAATTGTCCGTAATTTTATATTTAACTCGGAGAATGGCCGATGGTGAACCGAGATAATATAAACAGTGAAAATTTTGACTAGAGCTGTGGTATACATTTTCTATCTATTTATAGGACTGACTGGATGTGTTGGCGGGTTCCGATTCCGCTAGTATGAATAATACACTAGGTGCTTGGTTCTGTTGTGGATCATGACCAAGCAGTCACCAGTAGGGTTTCTGGAGGGGTCTATATGGGTGATTGTTGCCAGGAATGACATCACACATGGCATTACCATCTTTATCAGGCCTAAATATGCAACTGAGCAACTATGTTAGCAAGAAGACATTATTTATTGCCACATCAAGCTTATAAAGTTAGCAAGTTTCCATCTCTTTCCATACAAATCTTGAATATTTTCTTACTAAATAATCGGTAATTGAATCATGCACCGATATAGCGAATTACAATATTTAATAAGCGGGGTACCAATGAGGTTGGGGGGGCTCTCCATTGCAAGCCCATGCAAATTGTGATAATCAAACGATTTATTTAGCGATGAAAAATAAGAAAACCAATAAGGAAAATCAATAAAAGCCGATCCGATCAAATATAGCACACAAATGGTCAGTGAGATCGATTTAATATAGTAATTATTAGTCTGTGACGCGTAGCGATGAAATGAACTAATAACTATCATACAGGCAACGGTCAGATATCAGGCTGGCTCACCTTGTGACAAATCGGTTTGTGCCGCCAAGGCGGGGGCAGGCTATTTACACGGTTGGAATTTGTAAGAAGTGCGAAACTGATGGAACACTCAAACATGAAGAGAGTTCAACACGCGAAATTCCAGAAATTCCTACATTTCATTTAACAAACAATTATTGTACGAAGCCCATCAAATTCTTCATGAATTTGTTCACATGAAAATCCGGCTCAAATTCCAATTACGTGACTTTTACGCTTTCAATAACACAAAACGGATCAATAATACATGAAATTAGGAAAAACTTTCGCATAACGAACACTATGAATGTAAACAGCTTATCGTGTTTACAAAAAGGTCGGTTTCTATGCCAGCCAGCTCGTCTTCAAAACCCCTGAAGGTGATGCGCTCTATCATAGAGCAGTAAATAGTCAACGAACGATCTTGGTGAAGGGAAACACTTCATAATTTTCGGGCAACTTGAAGGCATTTTTATATACTTACCCATGTTTTGCCATTGAATAATGGGTCATTTGATTAGGGTTCTGTATCAATTGTACACACAATGGTAAAACCTGTGTTCAAAATGATGGTTTCTCGTTAGCAACATAAATTATACACGATTTCCAAATTCAATCGGCTAAAAACAGAAAATTGTATACACTGGTCGCTGCAATCATACTTATTAGATGCATGCAGTTAGAATCACGCGGTGAATCGAAAGACATTCGGTTTAATTAACACCCAACAACATGAAAAAAGCTCAAAATTTTCAGTTAATTGTGTATTGGCGGATTTTCTTTGCAATCACCAAAATTGCCACATGAAAGTGAAGTAGAAATTGTCTGCTTACAAATACGATATCAAAGGCGATACCAAGCGGTTAGCTGTCAGAAGTTAGACCTTTTTCAACTTGATGTCATTAGTATTTTAACGAAAAAAGAAAGAAAAGAACTGTTTATTCATATTTTCCATTTCGCCTAATGCAGGAGTTCTTAACCTTTTTACATCATACACCACCTAAAATTTAATTTAAATTCTTTTAATCCTACTTACTTAAAAAGAAGCATAATTAAGTAGAAAAAATGTATGTACAAAGTATGTACAATATTAGAATATAGCAAATTATTTTGCAAAAAAGTAATTGTTCAAATTTCATTTGTTATAATATAATTAGATAAAATAAATAAGTTTAAATTTTGAAGATTCTTTTGTTAATTTAAATCTTATACCTCTTCTAAAAAATTGATATACCTCCCTTTGGGAGGTATACTTCGCCGGTTAAGTCCCTCTGGCCTAATCTAAAAATCTGATATTTTATACGCCATACCGGTCGAAAACACAATTTTTTTTGTTGGTTCGTGTTATCCTCCTGAACCCCTCGCTGGGACACCCTGGATTCAACTACTATTCAAAGGGTATTGTCTTAACAAATAAGCATGATTTTAACATTTCATTTATTTTCATTACGAGTTCAAATCAATTTGTGCTAGAATTGAAAAGGAAATCATAATGAAAAGAAATTAAATCCAAAAAAATAAAAGCTGATCATAGGTGAACAGAAAATAAATTAACTATTATTAGTGAATATTTTCCCAAAAGATACAAGTAAAATGTATGGTAAAAGGTGTGGATAAAAGAAAGCCTTGATAAAAATAGAAGTGCAACAAATGGCAACGCAGTGAGTGAATGACGTGAATTGACCGCTGCGTGTAGGTGACGAAACTAACCCAAAATGTGGAACCCTTTCCTAACGGGAAACGGGAGAGGTCCCTATCAAATGGTTAGCCAATCAAATCATGATAACGACAAACCATTTTGCTGTTATTGGCTGCCTTGTCGTGTCCGTCGGAATCGTAGATATCTAAGCAATATGAAGCGTTATTCATGATAATCAGTCAATGTTACCATTATTTTGATCTTGGCCCGAAATCTTTTCATGGGATTTCTAAAATATTTAATGTATAACGTGTCATGATATCGCTATCAATTTACTTTATGCCCTCGCTTCGACCGGAACATTCCACTGAACAGGGTCCTAATGTTCGGTTTCGAGGATGAAAGCGAGGTAGTTGACTTTCTGCGCTCATCATTCGACGGACTGGAGGAATTTATGGAATTAATTGAGCTGATGTCTGTGATTCTGAGCGAACTAACGCTCGATTCGGTTGTCGTGGCTGGATTGAATATGAAATTGTCACTGTAATTGACGGAATTCCGCCAGACGGACGTGTTGAACAATTCCTCTATCAACCGTTTGGATGCAGTCCGTTTCAAGTTGTTTGCCACCTCGGACACATCCGGCTCGTCCTCCAGGATATTCTTTGCAATTTCAATTGTCGGCAGCCCACTACCGGGAGGGCTTTCCTGGTGAGGGCGCCTGGAATCAGGATGATCAAACGTACTGACAGTCGGCAGCTCAGTTGATCCTTCACGATCGATGGGAAATATGAAATTCTCCAATCCCGGTAAATGATAAATTGATCCCTGATATTCGTAACTGAAATCATAGAGCGAATCTTTATCGGAGGATTCCTCAACCTCTTCTTCGCCAGCTATAGAATACGCGCTTGGATACGATTCAATTCGATCTTCATCAGTCATTGCGTCATCACCAATATCTTTGTTCGCTTTGAGATTGATTTCTTTGTTTGAATTTAAATCAGATATATCACTTTGGTGTTCACTGATACGATCTCTGCTGCAATCAACTGATAGACATGCGGCACTCTCGTTGCTGACGGAGGTTACTAACGGATTATCATTAGAAGTCTGTGAATGTCCCTGAATATCAGGCGGACTGTCTTGGCTTACACTGACAATATGCCTTGATTCATTACAGAGGTCGTTTGGATTAATTGAGGGTAAAATTTCAGAGTTCCTGCATAAATTATTCTCTTGTTTTATTTCCGACTGGGAATTGGTGAGTTCGTTGTTAATATCTGATTTAGTGAATGATGAATTTCTTGGAGCAATATCTGGTTTGGCTTTCGGTTTTGGCTTAACAGGTGGACCGTTTACTTCAAATAATTTCAATCGATCTTTAATTGATGTCATCTTGAAAATTTAACTCCAAAATAACAGAATTTTAATAAATCATTGAATAATTTAATATGAAATAATTTAAATCAATATGAAACTGAACACGGCTGAGACATTGATTAACAAACTTGTAAATATCGCAATTTGATTGGTTGCAGAATTATGGCATTGTAGTGTCTTTGAATAATACTGCATGTACTGCATGACTAGCATTAGTCATCTTGCATGCATGTTAGCACGCACTCAGTGTGTATGCGGTGTGTATGTTGTGACAAATTGAAATCGATTAGTGATATTTGTTAAGTAGTTCATTTTATTGATCACATTTTCCATAAAATATAATTATCTATATTTATTATTATTATTATTATTATTATTATTATTATTATTATTATTATTATTATTATTATTATTATTATTATTATTATTATTATTAATACTATTATTATTATTGTTATAATTATTGTTATAATTATTATTAATACTATTATTATTATTGTTATAATAATTAATTATATTATTCATTTTATAGTTATTATTTATTATAATTAATTTTATTTTTATTATAATTATTTTTATTATCGTTTTTATTATTATTATTGTTATTATTGAAATTACTAATTTAACATAACTTTTAGTGATTTATTTATTTGAATTTTTGGAATATTTGGCAATTTATCGTAGAAATGTGTAAAGGGAAATTTGTTTGTTAAGGAAATTGTGCCTAGCTAGCAGGAGGGGGCCGCAGTATTCGGTTTGCGCATTATTTGCAGGTGATTACGTAATGATTATTACCTATGCAATGTAAAAAAATCTAAAATAACTATTATATTTAAAAGAGCATCCCCACATGAAAATAAAATCAATTCCATATTTCAATATTTTGTCAGAAATATATTCATAATAATCTGATACAATTTAATTTTAATTAAATTAAACAAAAGTTTCTAAAACTATTACAAAAATTAAACAAAAATGAAGTATTTAAAAATAAAACAGAAAAATAATTTCGTTTATTCTGACAAAACTTATATTTTAGTACTTAGTATAAGTAGTTAAAGCTTCTTAGGCCGGACGGAGGTCCCTCAATGCAAATACTTAGACTTGGTGGCAACAGTGGTGTTGTCGAGCCGGAACGCTCGGGAACGTCGTTCCGGTACTTCCTTTTTGGACAGGAACGCGT
Source organism: Schmidtea mediterranea (assembly GCA_022537955.1). Lineage (NCBI taxonomy): Eukaryota > Metazoa > Platyhelminthes > Tricladida > Dugesiidae > Schmidtea > Schmidtea mediterranea. The sequence continues at coordinate 262,174,240 of CM039680.1, read as the reverse complement.
TCCAGAACTAAAGATGATTTCTGATAACGAGAATTGGCTGACGCATTGAAGAAAAAATTAAAAAGAATTGCTGATTTTTTTTTTCTAATTTTTGATGAATTTTATATGTATTATTATTACGTTTTTTTAGGTCTCATTGAGACCTAAAAAAACGTCGCCGCCAGGATTATCATTGAAAATCACCCTCCCCGTCGTTAAATTTTGGACATGAGACCGCACAGAGCAGCCGCCTACCCAGGATCGGCCCTGTCTATATAATTATATATACGCGTTCCGGTAAAAAACATTTAGCACAACACCACTGGGTGGCGGCACCACTCTCAAAACGTAAAATATTAATACAAGCAACAAACAAGGATCCCCTTGGCTTGGTTTGCTACAATCAAGTGCTATTTCCAAGCATAAATATAATCATGCAAATACATCGATATAATTACCCATTACACCGGACTTACTCCATTAAAAACCTTTCTACTACCAGCAGTCAATAGTGTTGCACCATCACATTCAATCCCATACATCTTCCTAAAAGATTCAGTGCTGCAATACTATTACGAATTCCAGTCAATTATTTCCCATTGTTATTTCAAACATTTGAACACAGGCTATAATCAACCATCAAGCTTCTTCAATAAATAAATTTCCGATTATGAAATACTAAAGAAAATAATCACCACATATGTAAATGTCTTAAAACATTTCTTTTTATCCGTTCTTCCAGTCACTTCACAGACCATTCTAATTTCCCTGCCACCTGTAAAAGGGAAAGGGATTTCAGAAGTAGCCGATAGAATAGCTGATATACACCAAATTGGTGATCCAACGCAATTGATAAACTATATCAAAATTCGGAAAATATATGGGTACAGTAGGAATCATTCATGAAACAGGCCCAAACATTCTAGCCGCAATAACTCTTACAACTGAAATAAGCGTCTTTCATTTTCAAGAAAAATTTCAAAAAAGAAGCAAGAGTTTCCAATATCAATTACGAATAAAGAAACAAACCCACAACTTGCAAAATATTAGACATTTGCATTAGCCATAACCATGGACGTTCGCATAGGGAGCCAAAGGGATAACTGCCCCCAGAAATATCCTCGATGGCGCAACATTGACAAGCCATTAAAAATAATTCACACTTTACTTTAAATTAAATCAATTGTTACAATCGTATTTTGTATTTTTTATCTAGATGAGCGTTCACAGAGACAGGATCAATGACATTGAGAAAAAGAAAAAAATCATAGACAAAGTTATCAGAAAATTTGGGTAAAATCACAGAAGATTGCAGTTTTTGTTCAAATCATATATTTTTCTTTGTAGAATGTACATAAATGTCTAACAAATGTTTTTGCTTTTTTTACTGTACATTATATGAAAAATATGGCTTTTATTTTTAGATATATCTATGAAAAATAGGCTGCCCACACCACTAGAAAAAGTTCTGAGGACTCTTATGACCTATCCAAAATTCAGGCAAGTAAATGTCTTGAAGGTTGCAAATATTCAACCTACAATACTAGACGGTTAGATTAAAATAACAAAATAACTTTAGCGCCTTCACATCAAGACAACGGAAACCAAATTTCTATCTTCTTCATTTTAGCTTTTCGTTTTAACTACCTCTTTATTAACTGTTTTTCAGCCCAATATTAATTACAATTCCTTATTGATACTGATTCAAGGGTTTTGTTATACGCAAACATTTGTAAAACATTTGAATGGACATTTTACATTGAAAATATCACTTATGCAATTCTAGGTTCCAATTTCATCGCCCCAAACAATATATATAAGTCGATGGCGTTAATAATTATATTTCATTAAGGTACAGTGCTATGGGTCGCCTAAATGGATCTGCGAGCGTGTTGGTGGGTCGATCGAGTGTCATTACTTTTATCCGGTTCTTGGTCGACTATTCTGTATGTACCTCACGTCGATGATTATTTAGGTCGTCTATTCAATTTTTTCTGCCTTAGTATATCCTTCTAATTAGGTATCTCATATGATTATAATCATAGAAATCGCAGAATTTAATTCATGGAATAAAATTTTCTTCATACCTCACGTCTCGACTTAACTCAATATAACAGTTACTAAATTACCGATCGGGATATGTGGTTTGGTGACTTAACTCGGGTACCATCTATCTTTGAAAATGAGTGATTGCTATTCTCGAGTTGCCGTAGCGTTGGTTGGCAATTATGATGGATTCACTGTATTAATTAGTAGAGTTTGGTTTCCACGATGAATTGTGCTACCCGGTTAATTGTAGAGGCTGTTGGTCTAAAGCTCATGCTTGGGATTATCACACCTGATTGTATGGTGTAGCCATCACACTTCTTCAACCTCAATTCATTTTTTACGACATAAAATTCAGATATTAGGTGATTTATCTCGGCACTTGACACGATTACATGTTCTAAAATGATATCGGTTGTGTAAAACGTGCAGGCATTGGTATCCTATCGACGATGACTCAGGGTGGACGACTGGTTGACGAAAGAATTGAAGATACTTCGTTGCAGTTCAGGTCATTTGTCTATATAGAGTTTAAGGAATGAGGCTCATGAAAATTATGGTGTGGTTATCGGTTGGCTAGATTCTTATCTGACGGTTTTCTCATGACATCGAATTTTTTAAATGAATTATTGATGGAACACATTATATTTAATAAAGAAAACATGGCATAGATCATAGTTCAGTATAATATTGTCTTGACGATTCGTATTCTGAACGGAATTAACGTTGGGGAATCGAATTTGCGACATTCTAGGACTCGGTTACAGTAAAATTGCTTACAGACAAAAATTTACTTACCATCTCTATGGAAAATTTTTTGTTTCATCGAGATTCCGTCGTGATTATCTTCCGGTGATTCTGCGGAGGTTCCTGGTAACGAGCGTTTGGATTGCATAATTTAGCGAGGATTTAATAAATGGTGGTCTTTTGGCGAGTAGCAGAATATATATACGTACGGTATGTGCAGTGAGTTGGTGTGGTCTATTAATTCTGCTCTGAATATTAATTAATTTAAACTTTAATCCATTTTCTTAATTTCCTTCAGAAATAATAGAATATCTATTGATGACATTTTGGTGTAATTAATTCTTTCAATCGAAGTTGACATATGCGTGCATAATTGCATGTGTGTGTACTCGTATGATTCGGCTAGCGGGATAGGCATTCTAATCGATTGGGCTATCTATAAATGTCAGCGATTTTGTTTATGATCGAGTTGATTTGCTAAACCTGATTACTATCATTGATAATCATTTTTCATTCAGATGCGGGGAAAATTTGATGGTGAAGCGATGATGGCCATTTTCTACCAGATTTGGGTCGTTTTAAATTAAATCATCTTGGTTCAGAAGGTAGTAAGTGTCGATTTATGGGAAGTGGTTGTGAAAAATTAATGTTATTCAGGTTTGCTCCTTCTCAACAACTCGGGCGGCTCATGTCACCTCGTATTCGGACTATTTTAGTGGGACGAGCCTACACTACTCATTTACTCAGGTCTTGGAATGGCGTAATGATTTTTTGTTGGAGTTGGAAGGTTCCACGTAGATAGTTTCTACTGGGATCGACAGCCGTTGTGATATTTCATTTATCTGATATTTGTTAAATATATTTTCATATGTGTTGGTTGTAAATGTATACTTATTTTTATTTGTCAATTTATTGGGTAAGTTTTTGGATTTTGCGTATTTGTTTTTTAGAACCAAATTATAGCTACAACGTCTTAATTATAACGGATTAATATTTGTTACTTTACTCGGTCACTTAACAGGTTATCTATCTTGGTGATTTAAGGTTTTCGTTCGCCATTTTCTTTTAATCGCTCAAATTTGATAGATTTCGTTATTTATTTGTTTATCGATGATTAAGAAATGTACTGGGAGATGGGAGGCCTGAAGTTGATTTGCATTTACTACTATATATTCGACGGTGAAGTTGAGGGCGTGATTACTATTTTTCTAATTAATTAACGGTTTGTAGTGTCATATGCCCAGAATTTTAAGTTACTGAAATTTTGGATGCCTATTTGATCGAAAGTGATTTGGTGGAAGTAAAGTCCGAGGGTTAAAGATTAGATTTTATTATTATTCTACCGTATTTTATCTTTATCTTTTTCAATTATAAGTTATCAACATAGCAATAATTTTTAGCATTAATACCCCGTCACCTTCCCGAATTTGACCTTAAGATAAAATTGTGTTCACATTATTAGTTTAGGAGTGCCCACTGGACTACTCCGTGATTTTGATTTTGAGCAGTTTGTGATGATAATTTAGGTCGGATTTATTGGAAATGAGCGATGACGAAATAGCCAAAAGACTATTCCCCCTTCAACCCATTTCCCCTATATGGCAGTAATGATTTTACGTTTCAGCTACTGCGTTCTCACGCCGTAGCCTTCACGGGCAAGAATCATTGGCGGACTTATACCGCACTTACACGATTCGGTTGGAGTATGTAAAGTTTAATAGCTTGTAGTGATGTTTCGGCTGTGGGCCGGAAAAATTTCGACAAGAGTTCATTTATGGAAACTTTTATTTAATATAATATACATCGTTTGAAATCATAATTGACATTCATTGTTTCATATCTCACATTCAAACCTTTCCCCACGCAATACCTCAAACAGAGTTCATATGAGGTTGTTTTGGTACGACATGGAGGAAGTTTTCAAAAACATCTCTTCACTAACATTGAAAATTGTCGTTTATTTCACGGATTAATACTGAGTTATCAAGAACTAATTCAAGTTTGCAAAAACTGCTTCACGTTTTTCAAGACTGATTAAAATTATGCGAAAATGAATCGGTATATTTACCTATTGTACGACCCTAACCTTGCGTGTTAAATTTGATTTAGTAAAACAAAATTTGACCCTGTGATTTTCTAGTATATTCTAATCTTAATTTTATTATTTTTGTAATTTAATTTGACAATTTTATTTTTAATTTTTTAATTGAATTGTTTCCAATTCAAATTATTTACTTTTGGTTCCATTTTTATGGATTTTCGCATTTTTTGGTAAATTGCCAGATTTCGGTCAAATTTTATGTTCTCATGTTATTTTTATATTTATTTCGTGCGGATCTTGTTGCACTTTGTTATTATTTTAATTTACTTTTGTGTTTCTTGATTTTATATTTAATTGTTTTCTCTCTCATATTTTAGCATGGTTAGTTGGTGTTTTATGGGTCTGATTTTAAATCTGCATGTTGTATTTGCGAGCGTGTTACCGATCAATTTAAACAAATTTGTGTCTTGACCCAACACTAATTTAGGTTAATTTAAATTCAACGTGAGTATTATCGTATAGAAGTTTTGGGTTGTCGATCTCAAGTTTGAATGAATTTGGTTTAAATTACTCTCCCTCCCCTTAATTGATCTTAGGGCTGATTGTGTTGATGTTACAATATTACGAGTGTCCACTGGACTACTCGGTGTATATGATTTTAAGCCGATATGGAATGAAAATTTTAAGTCGATATTATAGGAAATGGACGACGAAGGTGCAGCCAAAAGACTACCCCTGTATCTTCCAGTTTCCCCTATATGCGTAAAATATTGACGTTTGGGTTCCTGCGTTACTCACGCCGGAACCTTCACGGGCACAAGCTATTGGCGGAATAACCGCACTTACACAGCTTGAATTGGTATGTAGATTTTGCTTTCTTGCGATGTTGTGTCGGCTGTGGGCCGGAAAAATTTAGACAAAAAGCATATTTTCATTGAAGCATCTATTCTGGTATGACATATTTGCATACCGCAATTGGCATAACATCTTCATACATCGCATAAATAAAGTTTTCTCACACAAGCGTTAAGTAGTGCTTACATTTAAGGTGCTTATACGCTGTATGAAAAAGTTCAAATCTGGCTGTTTGAATAAGTTTGCTCCGAATTTGCTCGAATTAAAACGAGTAAAAATATGGTTTTGACTCAACTTAGTTAGAACAAAGTTAAAATTCAAAGTTGAAATGCAACGTTAAAAGTTCTGTGAAAATGAATCGGCATATATATACCTGTTCTGTGACCCTAACCTAACACGAAATCATTGGTGATAATACACGCACTTACATGATTTACGATAATATGTTTTATTTTTCTATCTTGCGTTATGTTTGGGCTGTAGGCCACCAAAAAAAAAATAATAGAAAAAATAAATTACCAGATGAATTAGGCAAAAGTCTCGACACATAAAACTGTATATTTTTCATTCATATAAACACTGTTAAATCGCTTAGCCATTTAATCAGATTGATCGATAAACATCTACAATTTTAAATCGTGCATCGATGCACATAAACCAAAATAACATAACTGTAGATTAATGATCTGAAAATACTGCTGCAAAACATAACTGCAGACTAATGATCTGAAAATACTGCTGCAAAATAGTTGAAAATCACACAGCAAAGTAAGATTTATAAAAAAGTGTGCATCTTAAATTTGGTTGAAATTAATACTACAAAGTAGTTGAAAATTTGTGAAAACACATCAGTATTGTGGGGTTAGTGGTGTGGATGACCTTCACCCCAAACATACAAAATAGATTTGCTCCCGCCAATGGTTACCCGTTGCTAGGCAACGTTGGTACTGTAACCACTGGTCACAGGACGTCCAAAGGTGAGTTCCGATATCAGAACTGCTAAGGGTTAGTCCTATGTCGGGTTCAGCGGGCTGCCGTTAGAAGGCCTATGTCCGTCTTTTATTTCAGGTCCCTTTATTACTTTCGATTTAATACTTTTCCTTTCTATATTTACTTACAAATAGTGACATAATAAACTAAACAATTTTTATTTAATATCGAACAGGTCAAATTATCATCAGACATGGGTTTATTATTTCATTTGGCCACTCCTTGGGCGCGTCGTCGCAACCGTTCGGTTCGACCCGGTCGAGCGTGTGATCGGGGTTTCTTGTTAGTTGATTGGGCTTTTTCTTGGTCGCGATAGGCTAATTGTGCCACAGCGAATACCAGAGGGTAAGTCACTGCACTTCTCTCCTGGCACGCCGACAGGGCGACCTCCAGTCCTATGATTTGTGTTCGCTGCGCCTGGTTTAACACTCTTTCCTCTTTCCAGCCCTGTTGTGCGGCAGTGAGGCGCTGGTACAACGCTTTCATCTTTGCTGGTTCGACCCAAGTGGCTTTCAACTGTTGCATCTTTCGACTCTGTTGTAGGAGTTGTCGGTGTAGCTGCTGATTTTCTCGTCTAAGTTCTTCCAACTCTTGATGTAATATTTTCGTGGCTTTCATTTCTAAAATTACAATATTTAAATGATTAGTCGTTTACAATGTTGATTCAATCCTATCGATCCTCTCTCTTAATTATTTTTACGATGTATTAGTGGCTGCGTCTCATCCGTCTCAGTTAGTTTGTATTAACTCTCTGGTTGGTCAAAGTTTAATAACAAAAACGTTCGACCTTTTTATATCCTTTATTGTCTATAAAATATTTAGAAATGTATTGCAAAAGGGCAGAAAATTTATATCCTTTAGTTATACTAGTATCAAAGTAGTTAATTTATAAAACTAAAAATTGAATAACCCGTGAAACATAAACATTTATTGTTATCAAAAACTAATCCACATATCGGTTCAATTCATTTATGGTCATTGAAACGTTCGTTTCTTCGATTGTTGTTATTGGAGTTCCACTGTGGGATGCCTGCTCGCATACGTATGATCGCCTGTTTGACGGGATGCGAGTCGATTTCGAAGTGTTGACTGAATGAGTTTCTCCGGTAACACCAATTTAGTCGGTGCCGTCATCTGTCTCAGCTTCGGGTCGTCTAACTCGAAGGACACTCCATATTCTGGCGGGAATCCATCGGTGCTCGGGATAGCTCCACTTGCTATGTCCCTGTTCACTTGAGCTAGTCGTTGTCTGGCTAACACCGCTTGCCGGTGGTATTTTCTTTCCAACTCCTCCATCTTCATGGCTGTGAATTCGGCTCGCTGGCGGGCTTCTCGTGCTGGATTGTGGCCCGGCTCACGTTTGATCGCAATACTCGGTAGTTCGCTCTCCTCGGCTTGGTATTCTGATCTTCTCGGCCAACTGGAGTCTCCATAGGTGGATAACAGGTATCCGTTATCCCACAGCACTTGGCGGTATCGAGCGGCGGAAGCGCTCGGAATCTGGAGAGTCACTCGGGAATTGTCGTGCCAACTGCCATATGGGTCTCTGCGATCTAAACGTATAAAAGATTTAATTACAAATCATTTTTTTTGACGTGCCTGTGCATGCAAATTATGGATGTTAGTAATTTATTTTACTTCAATGGAGTATCGGTATGGGTGAGTTTTAGTTAAAAATGAAATGTGAAATGTAGCGTGCGAAATTACCTGATTGTCTCTCTCCACTAGGCATTCGAGCATCGTTCCTCGAGATTCGATCTTGTAAAGGGTCTCGGGTACGAACGCGTCCACGATCAGTATTAGTTGATTGGCGATTCATCGAAGTTTATGCGGTATGAGATGTGAGTTTCTACTATTTTCTTTTATATTCATAAGTTTATTTGCGAGGGCGTGGTGGAGTGAGTGAACTGGCATTTAATTTATTCTTTCTCGCGATTACATGTTATTATAATTTTTATAAGTTATTTGCAATTTGTTATTGATGTCGATTATTATTTATTATTCGTTCAGGTTAGCGGTGAAAGTCCATTGTTATTGATCACCTTATCGCTTTTGTCGTTACGATCTTGTGTGATTAACGTCATTGACCTGTCATTCGCGTCGGATTGTAGTTGGTTTATTATGCTGTAAACTCAGACTATGACCTGTCTGTAGTTTATTTAGTATAATTACGATCGGATTGTTCTTTCTATAGATTAGTACGTGGCTAATCTCGTTGTTAACTCGATGAATGGAATTTTAGAACGTTTTCTATCTGGATTGTTGTTCCTATTCGACGTCGGTAAATTAAAGAAGGCACGTTATTGCAAGTTACTCCGGAATACTGCTATTTCTGAAAAATGCTCAACTGTACGTGCTAGTCATGGAGAAAACTGCTGGGTGGAATATTCGACGACAGCTATTCGATGAAGAGAATACCGAGGTTGGGGAAGAGTCTAAATCTCTACTTTGATGTTTCGTTTGGTTGTGATATTGAACTATATGGTTTGCTAATTTGGTCGAAACTTCTGATTTTATTACTTCCATCCATTTCAGGGTGTCTCTCAGGTTTTATTCGGATCTAAACGTTCAAGACTATTCGTGGGAAATTTATCGCATTCGAATTATCACGGATTCTCTCATGAAAGCTGAGCTCTTTTATTTTCATTTATGAACTACATTGTGATGTTTCATTGTTATTGATCTACTATCCTTGTGTGGATCATTCCTATTAATTTATTTATTCGTGTCAGGTGCGTGTAATATGATTATTTTGGTCGCTTTTTATCTGCTATTGATAGTATAATTTTATTATTTAACTCATTAAATTATCCTTGGATTCATTAATTACATATTCACCTTTCAATTAGTTAGAAGGATTCAAATCCAATCATTAATTTGGTTTACGATTCATCAATACCTAATGCCTTAATCACTATTACTTTTATGAAATGTTAGCGGATCTATATCCTGTCGTAACTTTTCTCGGAATCAGTTATTTCTACTCTATCGTTCGCAGTTTTGTTCCTTTACTGAAGATTCGTTTTCATAATACATATATTTGTTGAAACAATTTCATCATAAATCGTTCATAGTTCGGTTCATACATATCAACATACGACAAAAGTTCCCCATACATACGATCAAGTAGAGCTTACATTAAGTTACTTGATTTCGCAGTATGAAAACAGTTATCGAGAGTTGCTCCTTTGAATAAAATTGCTCTGGTAAAAAGTAATCTATTCACTGAGTGAAAAAGTGATTTTTATGGTTATAAAACCGGTTCAAATATGGTTAAAACTTTGTGAAAATGGATTGGTATTTATACCTGTTCTGTGACCCTAACCTTGCGTGTTATTTTTTATGCGTTAAAACAAAATTTGACCTTGCAATTATGTGTCTAATTTGTTTTCTAATTTTTTATTATTTTTCGATTTCTTTTACAATTTACTCATTTATTTTTAATTCCAATCATTTCTGATTAAAATTATTTTATTTTTGTTTGCTTTATTCATGAAATCTTTTAATTTTTCGTAAATTGTCACTTTTTCGGTCAAATCTTTTGTTATCATGTTATTTCTATGTCGATTCGTGCATATCTTGGTGCGTTTGTTAATATTTTAATTTAATTTTATGTTTTTCTATTTTATATGTTAAATTATGTGTTTTCTCTCATTTTTAGGTGTTTATTAGATGTTTATGGGTCCGATTTTGAAATGTGCGTGTTATGTTTGCGTGCTGTTTCCAATCCATTTAAACAAAATCTTGTATTGGCCCAACAGTATTTATACCTATAATTTGGCCTTAACCTTGCGTGTTAGTTTTACTGTGATTAAACAAAATTCTACCTTGAAATTATTTGTGTTAAATTTTTATTTATTTCTTTATTTAAATTGGCAGTTTACTTTTAACATTTTTAAATAAATTTATTCAGCTAAAAATATTTTATTTTTATTCATTTAATTCATTAATTTTTACTTTTATATAAATGGTCATTTTACGGTCAAATTTTCTTGTTATTATGTTATTTTTTATGTAAATTTCGTGCGGTTCTTGATGCATTTTGTATTTATTTTATTTTACTTTTATGTTTTTTGATTTTATATTTATTTATATTCTCTCAGATTTTAAAGTGTTTAGTTGGTGTTGTATATTGTATTTTAAGTTATCTTGGTGCTGGGTTTTCGTGCTGTATTACTGATGCATTTAAACAATTCTCAAGGCTATTTGTGTGCTGGCCCAACACTATGTTTATTTCTTGCGGATCTTTATGCATCTTGTTATTATTTTAATTTATTTTTATGTTTTTAATTTTATATTTTAATTATTTCTTTCTCGTATTTTAAAGTGGTTATTTGATGTTTTAAGAGTCTGCTTTTGAATCTGCGTGTGGTTTGCGTGCTATTACCAATTCATTTAAACAAAACCTTGTTCTGGCCCAACAATATCAAATGAATTTTTGTATCTTTTAGAAAGTTTATCAAAGTTTAGTCAAAAATTCTAATTTTTGTTGTGAATTAGAACTTAAAGATTGTCTCATTTGTTAATTATTTAACAAAAAGTTTAATAAAATATTTATTTCAAAATCTTTTAAAATATTACAAAATATAAAATATTCATAGTTTGTTTATTTAATAAAGATAAATACGTATAATTCATATTTTGTCAAAGCAATAATTTAATTATTTATTTAATAAGCTAGCTGAGTAATTTTTAAAGTAATTGAAAAATACCAATGCGTAGGACAAATATCGGTCAAGGTTTTGATGGTTCTATCATTGAAGAACAAAATGAACATTTAATTAGTCAGTTACACCAACAAACAGACGCTTTGAAATCATTGTCAATACATATCGGCGAAGAAGTTCGAAGTCAAAATAGTTTTCTTCAATCTATGTTTTTGAATGATGTTGATAAAGCCGACAGTGTTCTTAAATCATCAATGTCCAAAATAGGTCACTTGGCCAAACATAATCCTACAAAACTTATAATCTATTTGATTCTGTTTGCACTGTTGATATTTTTCCTTTGCTGGATTATTATTAAATTAAAATAAATCAATTTTATTCGATCTTGTTTTCTCAAACTGATTTTCATCTTGATAATTCTTGTATTTTTTAATTTTAGATTTTGCAAATGATTCTTGTGGTTTTATTTTATTTGCTTAGGATTGATGGGAAATTTTCTAATAAATTTGGGTTAGTGATTTTGTTTTTGTAATTAATATTTTTTGATTTTAATGAACATTGAAATTATTTTTTTAAATTATGGTAGTGAATTCGATTTAATAATTTAAATGGGGTCACAAATGTTATTTCACATTCTTTTTTTTAATAAAACATAAATAAAGGATTTAAAAAACGTTGATATGGTTTTTGGCAGCAAATTCCAAACGCCAATGGAAAAGCATAATTTGATAGGAAATTAAAATGAATGAAATACAAACTTAACAGTCGATAATCAATCTATAATAATAAGGAAGACATTTTAAATGTAATTTTCGATATTTCAAAATAAGAGTTATATTTGTATACGAAATCTATGAATTTTACATGTGGATTAACGTGGAAATGTTAGTGAGAATTTCGAGTAATTGTTTTTTAACGACACAAAGAATCTGAAACGTGCTGCTTTGGCAAAGGGAATTCTAATATATTTAGAATGTGCGTCCAACTGATATTTCAATTCCCTGGAGTTATCGCAACCTCCGTAATTCTAGTATTGACTAGTGACATTATCTTGCTTGGTTGCAAAGGAAAGGATATAATACAGGGAAATAATAAGAGCCTATAAAATTCCTCACCAGAATTTTCCATTAACAATTGATATGATTTAGCTTGTGGTTGTTGATGGGAATATTCGTGTCACGGCCAGCCAATGGACAGCTCATGAAATACGGGTGAGTCGAATTGATTGTTATGCGTTATCTCATTGACACTCGTTTCATGTCGCCAGCAATGTATCGTATCAGAACGCTGTGATTTATGATGTGGCGAATCCCAAGAATCTTCAATTGCGACTCTTCTCAGAAACTGGCGATGCCGATCTTTATGTGTTTCGATCTAGCCGATTCGACAAAGCGGTGAATATTGGTGATGTTTCCAATGGTGATGTTGATGAGGAATTGTTACAGGACATGAATTTCAGTGATTACCAGTTCAAATCCGACAGTTTCGGGATCGATACGATTACTATTGGCAAAGGATACGATGTCGCATCGCATGTTGTCGTGTTCGGGGTGGCACAGACAGATTCGAGATTTACACTGGAGGTGATGATTGTTTATTAGGGGCATCCGCTTCCCGTTTGGTTGTCATGGCGATATTTATCCAGGAGAAATCACCCGCGTTTCCCACCAGTCCCAATTGATAGCCATTTATCATTTCCAGATCTCCAATCTCGTGTCCAGCGACCTCGACTACTCCACCATCGACAATGCATTGCAGAAAGAGCCCGGCTCATCCTACGAGGAGCTCTGCCTCCAGCACTCATTCGACTCCGATTCCTATTATGCCGAGGAGGAGAAGGCGCGCCTCCAGCTGCTCTCAATGGACTCCTATCCGGGACAAAGCAGTCAGCCCAGCCAGCCCGATAAAAGGAAAAAGGCTTCATTCAAGGAGAATTCCCAGATGAAATCGCGAAAGGTGAAAAACGCGGACGATCGCAAATCGGCATTCATGGACGAAGACTCGTTTCTCTATCATTTCCTTCTCTGGCTGCTGGAGTTCATTGTGGACGTTTTCTTCTGATTTGCGCTGCCCTTTGACCGCTCACTGTTCCCCTTGACTCGTTTATTGCTGTCGTCAAGTGCCCATCGATTGATTACGAGTTGCTCGCTCGGCCTGATTGTTGCTAACACAATTCGCATTTGCCCATTACAATTTATATCGATTACGCCATGCCGAATCCTTCCAATCTCTGCGTTTGGTTTGCTGTATCCATAGTTATGATTTCTAATTAATAAATCCTAAAATGTTGTGATTGGATAATTTCTATCCAATCAAATTTAAGCGATTACAAATCGCTATCAATTGTGGTCATAAGGTCACTCTTTCGAATTGCATCATTAAAACGCGATCAACATATTGGGAACTTCTGGTTGGACTATTTTGAACGTTTATCAAATGTCATGCAGGTATTATTACAATTGGACCCGTCCCAGTTCTCGGTAGCTCATCTCGAGTGCAGAAATGGTGAGCAGCACCCGGTGTATGTGATATGGCGTCCTTGGACATGCTGCAATCGGCACATTGATTCATACAACTTATTTAGACTTTCTCAATACAGTCAATTCTATTTTATTCCGTTCCCCCTTCGGTCGGGGAACGGACTAATCTTTGTCAAATCAAAACCAACCGAAATATTTTTGAATAGATAATCATTCAAATCACAAGGTTCCGTTTCAAATTTTTAAAAACATTAAAAGCAAAAAAGGTGAGCATTCATTAAAGACGTCCCACTAAGAAACGGGTATGGGGATCAAACGTTGCATATTTTTGGGAGACGTCCTTAATGGATGTTCTCTTACGTGATTTTATGTTTTTTCAATTTCTCCGTAAATTGTTAATGGCTTTTCGGGTTTTATGTGCTTTTTGAAAACTTTGGAGCGTGTCTATACAACGTAAGTCGTGTCTTTTTTATACGGATTTATGAGGAACGAATCTACTGCATAAAAATGAGTACTTCATATTTGTTTTGCTTAAAAATGTTCTAGCAGTCAGATCAAGACAAAGCCATTACATAATGTCCATTCCACAGCTAAGTGGGACGGCATATCTCATAGCAATTTCATAGATGCAAGATTCAGTCCTGTCTCATCATTTGAGAGTTTAATGCAATTAATATATTTATTCTTATATTAAATAGGGAAAAAAATTTGATTTGTAGTTACTTTAGCAAATGAAATACAAAGTAATTATGAAAGAAAAGGTTACTAAATAACATTTCATTGCAACATCATTACGAGTATTAATTTATTGTATATGAGAGGCAATTGTGCGATCATTCTGTTCATTGAAAAAAGGCAAAATCTGGGCTATGTGATAAATAAATGATAAACTTTAATTCAATAACTTTAATTTTCTTATGATAAATCAGGATGGTGTGCGTTGTCCTTCTGAAGTTACAAGGTTTCCGAGCCAATCCTCAAACTTTTCATAATATTCATCGTTGAATTTTTTTCCTTTATGTAAAGAAATCAGTCAGAATCACTCCATTGTATCTCAAAACACAGTCGACATTAGCTCACGTTGGTATGAGTCTAGAATAGACTTACCGAGCTTTCTCTTCTTCAGGTCTCCACCGACTCGATTCAAGCAAACGAAAACTTGGAAGGTGTATCACCAACATCGATAAAATCTATTTTGATTCGTGTGGTAAATAAAAAGATTATGAAAACATGCTTAACATAAATTTGTACACTTTTCTAGAATAAACAGCAATATGATTAAGCATGAAAACTATAGTCCTGTAATATTTTCCCCTTTGAGCCTATAAGGATTGCTAGAGCATCCAGTGGCTATCTCGTCGTTACTCAATGATTGTCAAGCACCACATTTTTATTGTTTTCATTTGTCAAGACGCTCTATAAAATCTTGCGGCCCAAAATTTAATTGTATACTTTTTGTAACATTTATCTTGACAAACTAACTTATTATTGTTGGGCTTAGAGCCACCATTTAAACAAAATAAAATCTAAGGTTAAAGAGCGAGATTAATGAAAGGAATCACTGCACATAAACATGCACCGCACTAAGATATTAAAAATCAATAAATAACATAATAACTAAAATAAAACATAACAAAAATTAAATAAAACAAATAATTAATAAAAAAAAAAAAAAAAAATTCGAAAATGCCTACAGAAGCAAGGATAGAAACATATGAAAAATAAAATAAACTGCCAAAACCTTGCAAAATAAGGTTTAGGAAAAACATAGGCAGAAGAGGCGACCAGAAAACAAAATATTAGGGCTTAAAAACAATATTGTAAGAAAATAATAATAAAAATAAAATCTAACAATAAAATATTAATAAATCAAAAAAATAAAGAAAAATATATAAAAAATTAGAAAAATATTTTAAAATAAATAAAATAATTAAAAAGCCCTAAAAATTGCGAAAAATCGCCCATTGGTCGCACACAAGCACAAAAACACTATAAATATAGTGATGAATTTCATTAATTTTAATCTTATGCTTTACTGAAAATTCTGACTGTGAACTGAAATCAAATTGAGTAAGGGATTTTCATTTGTATATGTCGTAATGAATTTTTATGTTTTATATGTCTATTAAAACTTTAAGATGCCATAATTTTTCGTTTCATTTATTTGTTATATTTAATTATATGTTCGGACCCTCTAAAATCTTATTATACGTATCGTAATAGATTGGTTCATGGGACCGACCGTGTGCCGGCTAGTGGGTGAAAACTCTTAGTTGAGCTCGTGGGTCATGCCTCGTGAACCCCTTGGCAGTTCGCAGTCGGTTCCGGCTTTACGCACGGGACCGCTACGCAGGGCGCCATTGTATACTCGGGGCGGCTGCTGAAAATGTGGCCGGAACGAGTCGTCTAAAATCATGGGAAGAGCGAAAAGATCTCAGTTAAGGGGAAATTAGGGCAGATCATACTTTGGTCTGAAGTATTTTTGAACATTCCGAACTAGAAAAATAAAGATGAATTGGGTAGCACGGATAGGAGTCAGATCGAAAGCGACAGAATTGTTTCATTTAATCGGAAATAATAAAGTAAATAGAGAGTTACCGGATAATTTATCATAAATAATTAGTTTAGAAAACTTATCTTACCAATAAGTGCCTCACAGGAGAGCAGCACATTTGTCCACTCTTAATTTGTTCCTTGAAAATAGGCTCCGGAAGATAGTGGACCTACAATCATCCAGAGAAAGAAAACCAATTAAATATCCATCGGATACCTAGATAGGCGGTCAGGCTAATGACCTACGAAATTCACGACCCATAGGGACAAACAACTAAGAAACATATAAATCGATTCCCAGAACCAGATAGTTAGAAACAAAATCGATAGGTCTCGGATCGATAACCAGATTGACTGAAAATTCCATAATCTAGATAGACCGTAACCACTATCGTAGGCTGATTTAAGCAAATTAGATAGATCGATAAAATCAAGTCAACAAATTTTTGAACGTTTTGGATATAACTAAAAGTCAGACCCTTTTCTCGAGAATAGGACGCCCATAAGACAAGATTTTAGGTTAGCATTTATTACTAAAACCCAATTTTATTTCTGGATAATATAAACTTTAATATTAATTATTGAGAAATTTAAAAATTATTAATGCTTACGATGGTACCAAAATATTTGAATCATAACCCGCAAAAATCACGGTTCTAAACATTTAAATTTATAACGCAGAGTTAAACATTGTCTGAATTGAATTTAGGCTGTTAATATTAACGTTTCCGATCGCAAATCCAAATACTAAATAGAAAATTTTTATCTCTAACAAATTTATGATAATGCTATTAATCTCAATTCGATCTACCATGATTTAAATCCGTAACCAATTAGGAATTTACTAGGAAACCCAACATAACTCGCCTCCTAATAATACCATAAAGGTTCGCGATCGGAATAGAAGTGTTAACCACCTAAAATTGAAGACAGTACTATCTAGGGTCATAATGTAAACGTGAAATCTTAATCACCTTAAATTAAAGCCCGTGAGGCTTACGAACACGATCTAAAGCCACCCAACAGGCCCATTACCCATAAGGTGAATACTCACGACGACCCTAACGTTTAAAATCCACCTATCCAGGGTAAACCGCTAACCGTACCGGGTTGCGTTTTGTTGTTTTGCTACCCAGGGGAAATGGTCCGAAGGCCCCGATTGCCACTGATACTCCAGTTCGTCAGCCTCGTTTCAATCTTCTGCTACCAGTTTTTTTTTGTTGTTTTTCTTTTTGTTTGTGTATTTCCTTCTGTATTATCTATCCCATTTTGAACCAAATTTTTATTGCAACAGCATGCCAGAAAATGAGCCATCAATCTCTTCGACAAGAATCCCTCGCCTGCCTCCATCAATTGTGGCCCTCCGCCACAAATATGAAGACCTCAAGATCCAACACCGGGATCTTCAGGCGAAACACGACAGAATCAAGGGAACCTGGGCTCCACCGGAAGTCGTCCGGGGGCTCCGACAAAAAATCATTCGCCTAACGCAAGCGCGCGACGAACTAATCGCCGAATCGCGCGCCCAACGTCTTCTGATTAGGGAGCAGTCCGTGGCACTGCACAGGGCATATTCGGATGCGGAACTCCGAATCAAAGTTCCCGGCAACATTCGGGCGGAACAACTCGACGTTGTTCCAGCTCACCACCTACCGACAATTGAAGACCAGCATCAATCAATCGCAACCGTCCCCACGCCGAACGAAAATCTCGTTTGCTTGCAACCTCCCAGGGCCGCAGAAAACCAGGAAAATCCATCCGCCACTACGGCCCGTCACCGGCCGAATCGCAATAAACGACGGAGGGATCGTCGTCGACAGGAAGAGGCCCGTCTACGGGGCACCCAACCAACAGAAAGGGGGAATCCCTTAGAGGATTTGCCACCCCCCTATCGAGAGTTCGACATCTCTGGGTTCGATCCAGCGATATGCTATGCTCCGCGGATCGTATTCTCCTCCCCTCCGGCCTCTATCCATATAAACCTAGTGGAGGAGGAGAACGAACAATCTACACCGATCCGAGTCTTGAGTGACCTCGATTTAGATCTCGAGGAAATTGCCATTCTCACCGGGGAGGTCCCTAACGTCGGCCCCCGGGGCGAGATTGCCGGCCCGTCTTCCCGGAGAGATGAGGACTCTCGAGGCGACCCGCCGCCATACAGGCCCCCCAAAAGGAGATGGTTCCAAACCGACATCGATGCGGAAGAAGATTGAGCCGGAACGATTCGGCATCATTCACGTCCGTCTAATCGAGCTGACACTATTCTATGTTTAATTAGTGATGACTATTTTTCTGCTATTCCTGGATGTGTAGTTTCATTAAAACTATTTTCTTTGTTGTTGCTTAATTCGACTCCTTTGCTATAGTAATGTAGTAAATTTTCTCTTCTTCTAAACCGAACTCGGAGTATAGGAGGTAAAGAGCTACATAGATGTATGTAGACGCCGGAACGATGATTTCCTCTCACGATTTCTCACGATGGGTTAAGTGCGACTTGCGAAGATGAGGAGAGATTTAGAAACGATAGCGTAAGCCCTTCTATCGGCCGCTGAAATCCGGGAGAAAACGAAGGTCCTTCGAGGAGTAGTGTTAGTAATGGCACTCACCTGCTCGAATGGCATTCGGCTATTTTGCACAATTCCAACGTGATTCTCAATCACGGGTGCATAATAGTAGCTAAAATTATGTGGCGTAAGGAGGAGTTGCCCCTAGGGATAGAAAGCGACATCTTGGGATCAAGGTGACTCAAGGGTTTAATACTCGACACTCCCCTACGACCAACATTATAAAGATTTTAGCGAAAACATGGTGACAAAAAATTTCCATGTAGCGTAATAAAAAATGTTTTCTCTATTCGTGCGAATTTTTATCAAATATATCTGACAACACTAGCAAATACTTAATTTCTTTCTGCTAAAAATTTCGTAACTACTCATAAATGTAATTCGCGAAACCCCTGCACGGAGTTAACTCAACTCTAGAAAGATGCGTTAGTTAAACACGATAAAATTTTATAAAATCTCTAAATAAATGGTGGGTTACTGGGTGTTGATGTTTGTTTGAATTATGTTGAGGTTTCCCCGGTAACGCCATATATCTTTCAAGGAGATTAATTTCTGAATGGGGATTTAAAGTCCATTCAGGAATATGTAATTCAATTGTTGATAGTTTAAATTTAGCTTTTGGATCAGCAACTCCATAAAATATCATCTTATCATTTATTATTCTATTACAAACTAATTCTAAAAAAACATTGTGTAATATTCTATTATAATTTTGAAAGAATCCAAATAGATATTTTAATTCTAAATATCTTTCAAAATTCTTGGACTTGTAAAGTTTATCTCGTTTATAATATCCAAAATTTACATTTAATCCATCTTTATCCATGTCACCTTTATTAACATCAGGGATCCTTACAGTCATTTCTCCATATTCTTTTTTGTAATCATTATCTGTTAATATAATAAGTAACATTGAAGAGAATATTCCTAAATATAAAACATTTTCAACTTCTGAAGATCCTGGTTTTAAGCTCATATTAGAAATTATTCTCTAAAGTTGTTTCTTTATTTCCTTCAATTTCAATTTCAATTTTATATTATAATCTTGAATTACAAATATCTAAAGGATTTGATGATTGAGCAGATTGAAAAACTACATCTCCGATTTGTTTAGATTTGAAATTGAACCTCGTGTTGTAGATGTGTGTATATTGTGTGTAAATACTTGATTATAATCAAGATTAAGTTTATTATATTCTGAAACTTTACGATTTATATTCTTCATTTTTTATAGTAAAAAATTGAATATTCTACAATGATGAAGCGATCATGAAGCCAGGATCTTGAAAAAGTCTGAAGATTGGGATTCTTAAATATTTTTCTATTATTATTAAAATTAAAAAAATAAAAAGATTCCTATGAGTATTCGTCATTTTTAGAATACCCGTTTTTATAATATAAAATATTTGTGTTTATATTTTTATTAAGCTAACCAAAATCTTGACAAAAATTCCTTAAGGTCAATTTTGTATTTTTAATGATGGGCAGCATCGTTCGAAATCTCTGTAACGTTAAATTGTTTATTAATTTAAAGTAATACATAATTTCCAGTAATATAAAAACCTTGTAAATAGTATTTTGAATTTTATGAAAGGAAATTTTATCAATAGGAATATTGTTTTATTCAAAAACTGACCTAAGTATAAGACCCCAACGAATAAAGGCGTATCGGAAACCGAACCGGCCAACCACATCGATAGAAACAAAATGTCCTCACCTTCGATCGGAAAAATCATAATGCACCGGCGACCTCAGCAACAACCTAAGACAACCACAGATTGACTTATTCAATTACGGCGTTCAGTGTTGTCGTACAAACTCCATAATAAATGTTGAATAACTATGATTAAATGTCGGATTAGTAATAAATAATAGATGAAACTTTAGTTTGTTTTGTGTGATAATACATATATCTCAGTTAATTTTGAATAGTAAATTCAGTAAATAAAACAAGGTAATAGAGAAGGGACCGGAAATGTAAACCGATCGTGGGTCTTCTAGCAGCAGGTTGTTGAACCCAATTGAAACCGGGTCTTAGCAGTTCTGGAAATAGAGCTCACCTTTGGCGGTCTCATAACCATGGTTGCATTAACAATGTTACCTAGCAACGGTAACTATTGGATGGAGGTGAAGGTTGTATACATTCGTTACTAGGGCGTAAACCACTAACCCACCATCGTGTTGGGCCAAGACACGATTTTGTTTAAATGAATCGGTAACACGCACGCAAATACAACATGCAGATTTAAAATCAGACCCATAAAACATCAACTAACCATGCTAAAATATGAGAGAGAAACAATTAAATATAAAATCAGGAAACACAAAAGTAAATTAAAATAATAACAAAGTGCAACAAGATCCGCACGAAATAAACACAAATATAACACGAAAACCCAACAAATTCGACCGAGAATTAAAAAATCAATAAAAGTTCATGAAAATGAAACTTAAATTGGAAACAATTCAATTAAAAAATTAAAAATAAAATTGTCAAATAAAATTACAAAAATAATAAAATTAAGATTAGAATATACTAGAAAATCACAAGGTCAAATTTTGTTTTACTACATCAAATTTAACACGCAAGGTTACTGTCATACAATAGGTATATATACCGATTCATTTTCACATAATTTTAATCAGTTTTAAATACTTGAATTAGTTTTTATCCGGAAACTCAGCCAGTCTTAACCAGTCAGAACAGAACAATTTTCAATGTGAGTGGAGGAATGCTCGAAAACTTTCTCCACGTCGCGTCCATGCAACCTCTTATGAGCTCTGTTTCGGTGACGGCGCGGGGAAAGGGTTATTATGTCGTAATGAATGATGAATTATGCCAAATGAATTGTTATCTACTATTATATTTCAATAAACATTCTTAGAATAAAACATTTTGTCGAAATTTTTCCGGACCACAACCGACACATCACCACAAATTAATAAACTCTACATGCCCCAACCGAATCGTGTAAGTCCGGTGTAAGTCCGCCAATGATTCGTGCCCGTGAAGACTACGGCGTGAGAACGCAGTAGCTGAAACGTAAATTATTATTCCGTATATGGGAAATTAGTTGAAGAGGGAATGGTCTTTTGGCTATTTCATCATCACTCAATTCCTATAAATTCGACCTAAAATTATAATGACCAAACGGCTCAAAATCAAAACACTGAGTTATCCAGTGGGCACTCATAATTTTGTAATATTAACATAAATTCGCCTAGGATCAATTAAGGGAAGGTGACGGGAAATTTAACGACAACAAATCACTGCTTTAATTTCTAAATTGTAAGAATTTATTATGTCTTCTAACTTGATTTATTAATATCTAAACTAGTTAGGTATTATCCATGGCTCTAAATTAATATGAATTCTAAGTTATTATAACTTCGGATTGAGCATTATTATGACTTCCCAAATCATTTCATTATCCCTCTTACTAGAAGCAAAATGTAAAATTTCTGGGGAAAGAACTCAAAGGAAACCTTGATCCCAATGTCTGACCAATTGTCCTGGTAAAATAGTTTGATTCAATAATTAGATAAGAAAACAATGATATTTAAAATATGTGTATTTCATGATCGAAAGGTGCTGTAGCTTTAACTTAAATCATTAATATCTAAACTGTTCAGGTTTAATATGACCTGCCTTCTAATTTAAAATTGTTATGATCTTTAACTTAAAACAGTTGTTCCATATATCAGAAATAAAAATATACAATTCTTGATAGGAAACTTAGCCGAAAGAACCTAGAGCGCGACACCTGACTGATAATTCGTGAGTGTCAGTCGATTAAAATACATTTAGTTTAAGGGGAAAACCCAGAATTATCGCACGTCAGACCCACAGTTTTAATAATATATTAAGTAATAGTTCTAACTTTTATTAATTCCCTGACCATAAGACAATTGAACGAGTTATAAAGCCGACAATTTGACATTCGCATAAACTCTCCCAGAAATCGAAGTTTCATTTGTTTTTGAGTAATTACTCTCACGATGCTGTTAGAAAAACGTCCTGGCATTCGCAATCATGAACAAGTTGTGTTCGTTAATATTTCCCTTAGATGTAAAATATATCGAGCTAATTGATACACCGCATAAATTCGCAAACCCTAGGCTAAAGCCACGAATGAACAAAATAATATATTTGATAAATTTTGTATACTACGTAATAAAAACTAATAAACAAACAAAGGTACAGAGTCACACGAACGATAATAATTGTTGCATAAATCATCTGATAATGTTATTAACTCGCCGACTGATTCCAGATGAGGCCAGCGGAGAACGCGAGTCATCTTTTAAGGTAATCTGAACAAAGAACAAGATCCTGAATGTCCCTCACCTAGGAAGAGATGGACCCTAAAATTCCATAATAGTAAACAGAATAAATATGAGTTACTCGTATGATCCTTTGAAAACCGATCTGATTTCCACCCATCACGATAACTCCGGCGAAATATAAAAAAATAAACATTCATGTGAAATACTAATCATTGCCATTAAATAGTGGTATTAAGAATCCATGAACGAGTAACTGACACAACCCACAAAATATCCACCTAAGAAAATTCGGCCTGACATTTAACAGGAATGTCGATCGATCAAAAGTGTCATACAATTTTTTCCACATGCCCTATTAATACACACTCGCTGCCAGAGCCAAAAACCCCGACCAATGGAGGAAGAGAATAAAAACAAAGGCAATTAAACGAGGACGAATCGATTTGTCATTTCACGAAATATCAATCACCACGGCATCTCTCCTCGATAACACCGGTATGCAGACAGACCGCCAAATTTTTCTACCTATCCGGACACACACACACCAGATATAAAGCGCAACTTGGTTGAAATATTCATTTTATCGGTAATATGTAAAGTAAAAATTCACGGATTTCCAAGGATTTTAACGACCCAAAGGAAGAAGAAATTATTTCTATGGAAGCCAAAAGGACGTCACAAGGAGGTATTTATCTAAATTATTTCTTTATGAGATTAATTTTATGTTGGAGTGCAAGTATCCAAAACATAGCCACAGATGACTATTTAATCTCTACGAGAATCCGAAGACGAGATCGACCTGGAAATTACAACTAAACTAACCATGTCATGTAATACAAATACACTCGTTTAACTGATTTTTTTGTTGAGTTCCTCAAACAGTTCCCTAAAGAAATAAATATTATGTATATTTAAAACAGATGAACCATTCAAGTCGCTCCAAATGACCAATATCCAACACCCAACTAAATACTGTCATAAGCGTAAGAATATGGATCCATTTTCATAGATCGTTTGCAGAGGAAAGGAGTTCTAAGTGTAAAAGACAATTTACAGTATTTAATTTTTAAATTGTATATCTTTCACTATTTTTTTTGTTGAACCCCACTAACGACAAGGAGGTGTAAATTAAATTAGTAGTATATTTAATTGAATTTTTAATTGAGGAAATTTGGAAATTATAATTTTAATTGAATTCTCAAAGGTCGTGTCATTGGGTATTACCATCCTAGCTAATCTAAACGTCGGTAATAGTAATATTCGCGAATTACAATTATATTTTAAACCTTGCACGTGTTATTTTAACTTTGGACAAGCTCAAACATTTATCTAATTGATGATTAATGTTTCATTTTCATCCGTAATGTATTAGTATAATGTTTAATTAAAAACCAATTAATTTTATTATCATCAGTAGCTTAGCAAAGTAAAATTTATCTAAAGCATTAACCAATTTTATTATCATTAGCAGTTTAGTAAAGCAAAGTTTATCTAAAGAATTGATTAATTTTATTATCATCAGTAGGTTAGTAAACTAAAGTTTATCTAAAGAATTAACTAATTCTATTATCATCAGTAATTTACTAGTGGAAATCTTATCTAGAGGGTAGTTAATCTTTATTAGTAATCTATTAGTGTAAAGTTTATCTAATAATAATTAATCTTTATCATCATCTGCAACTCATTAATAGAAAGTTTATCAAAAACTAATTAGTTGTCGTCTGTAATTTTATTGGTATGAATAAAAACGATTCGCAATGTTTTCTAAGAGAATTTATTGATTATAAAGGAAACTTGTCGATTAGAAAAAAATAACTTTAGACTCTCATAACTAATTAGGGTGGAAAGATGTAAGTAAATTGGTACTAGAATTAAACCTCTAATCACTGCCGACGATATGCGAGAATCGGAAATCATTACTCGAGGATGACCCATTGTTAGGATACCTTTAGCAACATAAAACTACCATATCACAACTACCGCGACGGCAACGCTAATGGTCCTTTTAAACGAACCAAATTGACTACGTTTATACTACAGACCCGACAACGCAATCTTGACCCAGGCGTATATGCTATACTCACACACGCCCCACAATATGGAGATTTACGAGTAAACGAGCACTATAGTTTGAGGTGACACCCCGTAACTTAGTAAATGAGATTGACAAACACTAAGTCCGAAGCTTATCAGTTCGGAAAAATGAAGCGCAAGTTCCAATTATTTCCTGATAATTTTTTTCTTTCAGAAAACTCGTGGATTGATGCATCACGGGTTATTGCACGGTTCCCCGCTCACTCGGCTGCCAGATGTAGACAGGCGATGTGGGACGCGGGACTTTCCATTTACCCAGTGCGAGAGACCAGGTCGGGCACGCAAAGGGATTCGGATGAGGTCGAACTCCCTTATGTGGCGATAAAAAAGGAACCCGGACGCAATGAGGCCAGGAAGATTCGAGGCCAAGCCGAGTACCTGTTGGTTCGTCTCGAAGAGCACCAGAAGGAGACTAACAAACAAGTAGAAAATGCCAGGCAATATCTGAGGCAGATCGACGCAGACATTGCGGCGGGCAAGATACCCAGTACTGATGGGTACGGCCCCCACTACAACGTCTCCTACGAATTGAACGACCCAAAACTGCGTGTAAGGACCACGGACATCAACGTGGTAATTCCGCGACAAATCCTGCAGAGAGAGCTGCGGGACGAAGAAAGACTTTTAGGAAATCGCCGCGACCACCCGTATGCGTGCTAACGTTACGGCCGGAAATGGAATTAAAGAGTTTACATTCCAGTTCATCGATGCATGATTTAAATAAACGTTTAGAATAAGATTTTTCGCTTTCATTTTCTTCTTCTTTATTTCAGAAGAAATCTGTGAGGCAATACATAAGGGAACATCATAGTGCGATTATTAACGAACTATATTGATAGATTAATAAACCATTCACAAACCGTAAAACTAAATCTGACTAGGATTTATTATTTTAGATATGAAGCTACATCAACACCTAATCTTACAACGGGAATTGGACAAGGCTCATGCAAAACAATCGGGAACTGCAACAACAACTCCTACAGTTAACCCGATAGATTCAACAGGTCAAGGCAACTTGGATTGAGCCGAAGAAAGTGAAGGCCCTGTATCAGAAAATGACGGCGGCGCAAAAGGGTGGGCTGAAGAACGACAGCTCACCCAGAACCAGAAGACGAAAATCCGTGGCTTAGAAGTAGCGCTGTCGGCGTGTCAAGAGGGCGCGGCGGTGACTTACCCCTTGGTATTCGCCCCAGCGCAACTGGCCTATAGGGAAGCGACAAACACATCCAAGCCTACAAGTAAACCGATCAAGCGCCGGCCGGGGAAGTCTGAGCGCGCCAAGCGTCATGTGGCTCAAACTAAAGACGCGTGAGCCTGTTAACGCCATTTCATTTTGTTGTTTTATTAAAGATTTACGAATGTTGTTTAAACTTTATATGACTTGTATTAATAAGAAAATCCCGAATTAAAATCAGAGTCGATTACAAGTACGAAACAAAGACACCAGATACATCAGTAAGGGACCAGGGAAAGGAAATCGCACAGGTACCTTCCACCGGTAGTGCGTTGGACCCATCTTGAGATCGGGCCAGAGTAGTTCCTGTGTGACGCTCACCTTTGGCGATCTAAAAACCAATGGTTGCATCACCAAAGTTGCTCAGCGACGGGTAACCATTGGGGGCAAGGAAATGTTTATATCTGGGGTCAAGGTTATCAAAACCATAAACCCCACAATCGCATTATTAATAAAGTTCACTTTTTGCAGATGATCCTCCCACTCGAACACAGTCCCAACGTTGTCTAGCAACGGATATTGAGTATTAAGTGAAAATATTTGTATGGGGTTATCTTAATAACAACCATATGGTCTTAAAAAATCAATTCAAATCCCAGAAACCCATCAATTAGAGGTATACTGAAATAATTCAAAAACTAAAATAAAACATACTCAAATTCAAACAACTATAAGCAGGTTATAAAAATCAAAATCATAGGTAAAAGCATTTTCCTAAAATCAAAGGAAACTCCATAAAAAATAATTAAATTAAAATATTACATTGTGCATTTCAGAAATTTTATATTTCGAATACATTTTCATTTATTGTTTAACAATATTTTAATATAAATTAAAATTATTTAAAGTTAAATGAATTTAATACTTTTAAAAATTTCTTTCTATTTGATACTTTTATAATATCATTACATAATTACACAATTTACAGTTTTGTTATAATAATGACTTGTAAAGCGGTTTTATAAGTTATGTAATTTTTAAAATTTCAAATACCAACTATTATTATTATGAATGATTGTAAAACTAAAAATGATTTATTAACTAATGATTCAGTATGTCATACTTTTTTCTATAAGGCCAAACGATTATTTCACTGGGCTCCAATAGTTGCACTTTTTATTATATTTTTTATTGCTACTGTGACAACTAATTGTATAGTTCATATATGTCATCCTTTCTCAAATGTGATATGTTTTATTCACTTTTGTATTTATGTTTATGAATTTTATTTAATCATGAATAATTATTTAAATGCAAGTTTCATTGGTCCAGGTTACGTGCAACTTGGTTGGAAACCGGTATTACTTATTATGCTAGTAATATGTAACTTCTGATTTTAGCAAGTTTCCGGTGACAAACATTATTTGCAATATTGTGAAATATGTGAAGGCTACAAACCTCCAAGGTCTCATCATTGTAGGAAATGCGATCGATGCGTAATGAAAATGGATCATCATTGCCCATGGATTAATACTTGCTGTGGGCATTTTAATCACGGCTATTTTGTATATTTTCTGTTCTTTGCCCCAATTGGCTGCATCCACTCGACATATATTCTTGGGTTGACTCTCTATTATGCCATTTACGTGGTAAAATTATTTATATTT
This sequence comes from Schmidtea mediterranea, assembly GCA_022537955.1. NCBI lineage: Eukaryota > Metazoa > Platyhelminthes > Tricladida > Dugesiidae > Schmidtea > Schmidtea mediterranea. The sequence goes on along the minus strand of CM039680.1, from coordinate 262,146,093 downwards.
TTCCAATTTATCTGAATATTTTGATTAATTAATAAAATATTTTTAATTTCTATTAACAATTAATTGTTTATCTTTGTCCTAATTTGGCAGACTTGCTTGGTTATCGTTCATAACCGATTAGATATTTATCACTCGATTCTATTAATTAGGAATATTTTTTCAATATCGATGAGGAGCTGATTGTCATCCTGAGCTTGATGGAGTTTCTGTGTTCGTTCTTTGCTGCCGGATTGGCGATCGGGGTTGTTATCGCAGTCGGTTCGCTCTGGCTCATCCAGCTCAAGAGCATCATGCGGAATGAAACCGGAGTTGAGAGCTGGATTAAGGAAAAGGTGGCGAAATAATTCGACGTTTTTTATTGACTGATTTATCTGTTGCTATATATTTCCATTGCAGGCTCAGCTGAGACTCCAGGAGCATGGCAACAGTGGGGAGACCTTTATCTATCCGTATAATTTGGGCCGGTGGGCCAATCTCAGACAGGTGATGACATGGAGTGGCAAATGCAAGGGCGACGGGGTGAGCTGGGCTGTCAGGGAGGGCTGTGGCCAATATGATTTGACTGTGAGTTGTCGTTGGATTTTATCGGCCACTTTGTTTGTGAGGGGGTTTTATTGTCACTGGGGCTACTGAGGGCGGAAAGGCGCGGGCGGCGGCAGCAACTGACTGGATCTGCTGCCCGCATCCAATCCCATAGCGCAAGCTAACCCTATGACAATAGCATCACCATGTCTATCGATTTGTCATCAACTAATTGCCGCTCGTCTAGATTGAACAGATCAATCAGAAGCGGGACAAAGTACTCCATTCTCAACAGTACGAGATCAAGAGAGCTTACGATGGCAGTCTGATTCCGCTGTTTTCATTCGGCTGCCGTGTTGCGTACGGGTCTCCCTGCACGGATGAGCACCGGATGCCGGTGAAACCCGGTCAGATTGTCATGGTTACGCGGTGGCGCAAGCACTGGCTGTACGGGCAAATTGTATCGGTCAGTAATGCTTCCACCTCGACTGGATCCCTCACTGGTCACGGCGGAGGCGACGGCAGCGGAACCCTGAAAGGTAATATTTGATTGGTGCGTAACTAACTAGGGTTAATCTGATTGGTCCAGGCAGGAATCGCGGCTGGTTTCCGATAGTTTGTGCCAGGCAATTTATCAATGACGACGCCAATTTCTCGCTTTCGAAATCTGACCGAAACGGCAATTTTCTCCCCTCCGGGCTCTCTCCCAGGCACACCAAATCAGATTAGAGGCGCCCGGCTGGATCCCTCGTTTTCGGAGGCTTATTAATAATGATTATCAATATGATAAACAATTTTGTCATTTTTTGTTTTATTTTGTGTTTGATGACCTGGATTGTCTGATCTCTCTCGTGTGACCTGGATTGTCTGATCTCTCGTGTGATCTGGATTGTCTGATCTCTCTCGTGTGATCTGGATTGTCTGATCTCTCTCGTGTGATCTGGATTGTCTGATCTCTCTCGTGTGATCTGGATTGTCTGATCTCTCTCGTGTGATCTGGATTGTCTGATCTCTCTCGTGTGACCTGGATTGTCTGATCTCTCTCGTGTGACCTGGATTGTCTGATCTCTCTCGTGTGACCTGGATTGTCTGATCTCTCTCGTGTGATCTGGATTGTCTGATCTCTCTCGTGTGATCTGGATTGTCTGATCTCTCTCGTGTGATCTGGATTGTCTGATCTCTCTCGTGTGATCTGGATTGTCTGATCTCTCTCGTGTGACCTGGATTGTCTGATCTCTCTCGTGTGACCTGGATTGTCTGATCTCTCTCGTGTGACCTGGATTGTCTGATCTCTCTCGTGTGACCTGGATTGTCTGATCTCTCTCGTGTGACCTGGATTGTCTGATCTCTCTCGTGTGACCTGGATTGTCTGATCTCTCTCGTGTGACCTGGATTGTCTGATCTCTCTCGTGTGACTGGATTGTCTGATCTCTCTCGTGTGACCTGGATTGTCTGATCTCTCTCGTGTGACCTGGATTGTCTGATCTCTCTCGTGTGATCTGGATTGTCTGATCTCTCTCGTGTGATCTGGATTGTCTGATCTCTCTCGTGTGATCTGGATTGTCTGATCTCTCTCGTGTGACCTGGATTGTCTGATCTCTCTCGTGTGACCTGGATTGTCTGATCTCTCTCGTGTGACCTGGATTGTCTGATCTCTCTCGTGTGACCTGGATTGTCTGATCTCTCTCGTGTGACCTGGATTGTCTGATCTCTCTCGTGTGACCTGGATTGTCTGATCTCTCTCGTGTGACCTGGATTGTCTGATCTCTCTCGTGTGACCTGGATTGTCTGATCTCTCTCGTGTGACTGGATTGTCTGATCTCTCTCGTGTGACCTGGATTGTCTGATCTCTCTCGTGTGACCTGGATTGTCTGATCTCTCTCGTGTGACCTGGATTGTCTGATCTCTCTCGTGTGACCTGGATTGTCTGATCTCTCTCGTGTGTTTTGACCTGGATTGTCTGATCTCTCTCGTGTGACCTGGATTGTCTGATCTCTCTCGTGTGACCTGGATTGTCTGATCTCTCTCGTGTGACCTGGATTGTCTGATCTCTCTCGTGTGACCTGGATTGTCTGATCTCTCTCGTGTGACCTGGATTGTCTGATCTCTCTCGTGTGACCTGGATTGTCTGATCTCTCTCGTGTGACCTGGATTGTCTGATCTCTCTCGTGTGACCTGGATTGTCTGATCTCTCTCGTGTGACCTGGATTGTCTGATCTCTCTCGTGTGACCTGGATTGTCTGATCTCTCTCGTGTGACCTGGATTGTCTGATCTCTCTCGTGTGACTTGGATTGTCTGATCTCTCTCGTGTGACTTGGATTGTCTGATCTCTCTCGTGTGACCTGGATTGTCTAAAAAAAAAAAAAAAAAAAAAAATCAAATTTTTATTCATTAAAGTTCTTTTGCCCTCAGGGCATAAGAGGAGATAAATATCTCAGCTCTTCATTTTTTAATTTAATAATGTTAGTACACAAGAAGGAGAGGTATAATTTCCTCAACCTTTGAACGACTCTGGGGATGTTACGTTCAGCGTTTCGGTAGTAGATATTCATAAGTTTGGGCAGCTTGGGTATTGGTAGGTTAACAGGTCATCAGCTTCAAGATCAGGGTCAGGATGATATGGATAGTATTAATCTTCATCTTGGCAGTCAGAGTTATCATTTTTGTCATTATAATCGTTTGAGGGTATGTTCGATAGTTTTTTCGGTATTTTTATGGTTTGTCAAGTCATCAGCATCTAGCTCTGGAGAGGTCATCAATCTGCGAGTGGTAGCAATCAATCAGAAGTGGATAGTTAGGAATTTGTCAGCAGTCATCAGTTAGGAGTTGGCATTCTCCAGCAGGTATCAGCAATCATCAATAAATAATCGGCAGTTCAATGGCAAATATATTTGTTTGTAATAATACATTTATTTGTTATTTATTCTAGTAATAAAAAAATTTATCGCATCTGTTTATAAAAATAAATTCTTATCAGGAATTTTAAGTTTATAAGCATTCAGTATAAATAATAGATAGGTATATAAATACATTTTGCAGAGGACATGAGGGAGAGTAGTGAGTGGGATTAATTTTTCGATGTGTGCTCTCTGTATATGTCGTAGCTTGCTCTGACTGCAGCAGTAGACGCTTTTTGAGAGAGTGTTTTAATTTCAGGATCAGAAAGGCCTATTGTTTTAAGTATAGAGTTATTATTGTGATCCCAGGAACCGAGGGTTCCAATAACAAGGGCATGTATTGTAGTTTTACGTTTTGTAGTATTTCGTATTTCAATTGAAAGGTCTTTATATTTTATGTAGTTGTCTTCCCTAGCTGTGTCAAAGTTTTTCCTAGAATCATAAGGCACCTTAATGTCAAGTATGTGTATTAGATTGTTTCTTTTAGAAGTGATGAGTAAGTCTGGAATTAATTTTGTGTTGATTCCAATTGGAGGTATTTCAACATCTACATTAAATTGTTTATCAAGAAGAAAATCAACGACTGATTCAAGTACTCTTTTATGTTTATTGCGTTTTGCATGTGGTTTAGATATGCAGTGGTTAAATATATGTGCTTGTGTTTCAGGTAGGACTTTACAGTGTCTGCATGTGGTTTGAATATTGTTTTTCAGTTTATGTGCAGAGTAATTTAGTTTCAGGATGTTGTTTCTTGCTTTAATGAGAAAGTAGTATTGTGAATCAGTTAAAACATCTGATTGTATAAGAAATGCAGCAGTACTACTCTCCCCTATAATCGCTGCAATATAACCATGACAGGGCATGCTATACCATCGTTGAGCATATATATAGCTTATAATGGAATGGAGCTCAGAGGAGGTCTCTCCGATGTTACTGAAATTATAATAGTTAATTCTTTCTTTATACATAATTTCAAGATTAATAATATTATCTATATATTTTAATTTTATATTGATATCAAATTTTTTCCTAAGTCTGATAACGGATTTCCTGAATTTTCTGAAATTGCTATCATATCGGCCTGGTATTTTAATTTCCCCATTTATCCAAGATAGAGCGCTATTAATATCACCATTCCCCCTAGCATCCTTAAGCTCATCTATATACATATTAGAGAACATAAAGTCAGTTGAGCTCATCATGTATAGAGTGTGTACTACACTCTGTATTAGGTATTCATCAATAGCAGCAGTGAGACCAAGACCACCAAGCTTGCATCCCGCATATATAAAATTATTATTCAATTGATGGAAAAAGTCACCAATTATTGGTTTTAAGATATTTTTAATTTTTTGGTCATAGCCAAATTGATTAATTCTACCCTTAATTTTTTTTGTTTTAGTATGGCAATCCAGTACAATATGATTAACATTACAGTTACGAAGCGTGAAAATGAGTCTAGAATGGATAAAGGTTTTATATTAAAAGATTTTTTGTGATGGGTGGAGATACGAATCAAAAATAAGCTCAGTGTCATGTGTACATATGTTAAGTCTTTGATCTATATTATGTTTTTTGCTAAATGAAAAATCAACTCCAAGATAGCTATAAAGATTGTTATTATTGACAGCAGGAATATTTTCATCATATAAAAAGGTTTGTCTATTTGCATTAGACGTGAGTAGGTAGTTAGTGGCACACGGGAACCTAAAAAACATAGGGGAGGGGGGGGTATGTAATAGCGGATTAAATTTCGGATTATCTTGATTACATAATGATGTAATCAACTTAATTAATTTTGTGTGTATTTTTTTTAATTAAATTTTTGGCGCGATTTTTTTTTTCGAGTTTTTGGCGCGATTTTTTTTTTGAATTCAAATTTTTGGAACATTTTTTTAAATTCAAATTTTGGCGAATTTTTGAAATAAAATTGAAATATTTTTTTGAATAAATTTTTTTTTTAATCACACTATAGTCAGGGGGTATTTTTGAAAAAGACTAAAATAAATTGGCTTGAATTGCCTAACGATAAAAAAAAAGCATAAAATTAAAATTGGCTCAAATCGCCTAAAATGGTCAGAGAGGGTATTTTCATTCACAAATTTTTTTTAATCACACTATAGTCAGGGGGTATTTTTGAAAAAAGACTAAAATAAATTGGCTTGAATTGCCTAACGATAAAAAAAAAGCATAAAATTAAAATTGGCTCAAATCGCCTAAAATGGTCAGAGAGGGTATTTTCATTCACAAATTTTTTTTAATCACACTATAGTCAGGGGGTATTTTTGAAAAAGACTAAAATAAATTAGCTTGAATTGTCTAACGATAAAAAAAAAGCATAAAATTAAAATTGGCTCAAATCGCCTAAGATGTGATATAGTCAGGGATGTTTTTAATTCGTAATAAAAACTAATGCAATATTTGGTCTCAATACTTTCTATAGGTAAATATTGACATAAAATAAAAATGGCTTGAAACGCCTACTGATAAAAAAAATTGACAGGGGTATTTTATAGGCTTGTTAAAAAAAAACACTTGAAATATTTGTTCACACAATTTTCATAGACAAATTTAAGCTCTAGATAAAAATAATTTAAAATACCTAAAGTAAATTAAAGTACATTAGAATACATTTAAGTATATTAGAGTAAATTTAGGTTCCTCTAGTAAATTAAGATACATTAGAGTACATTAAGGTAAATTAAAGTAAATTAAAGGGTCGAAAGTCAATTTAAGTACATTGGGGTACATTTAAGTAAATTATGGTTCATAAAGTAAATTAAGGTACATCAGAGTAATTTAAAGTACGTTAGAATAAATTTAAGTAAATTAAGGTTCTTAAAGTAATCTAAGGTACCTAGAGTAAAGTATGGTAGGTTAGGTAAGAATTTTTTAAAATTAAATAGAGAGTCAACAGTTAAGTTACATAAGGGTAATTTTTAAAGCTGAAAATTTTAAAAGCAGTTATAGTAGGCAAATTACATAAGGTAAGAATTTTTTAAAAGTAAATAGAGGGTCAAAAGGTAAATTACATAAGGTAAGAATTTTTAAAGTTAAAGAGTCGACAATATTGCATGATAAAATTTATTAAATAAAATTTTTAGTATAGTTTTATCGATCAATTTTTATACATATTTTTAAATGATAAAATTTTTAACATAATTTTACAATGGAATTTTTTACATGATTTTTAAAGATGAAATTTTTAGAATAATTTTACAATGAAATTTTTTATACATATTTTTAAATAATAAAACTTTTAACATAATTTTACAATGAATTTTTTTATACATGATTTTAAGTAGAATTTTTAGTATAATTATATCGATGAATTTTTTATATATAATTTTTAAAGATGAAATTTTTAGGATAATTTTACAATGAAATTTTTATACATGTTTTTAATTGAAAAAATTTTGAATGTAATCTTACAATGAAATTTTTTAGTATAATTGGTACAATGACTTTTTTTATACATATTGATAACGATCAAATTTTCAAAGAAATTTTTCAAAAACTTTTTTCAAAGAATTTTATTAAATTAAATTTTTGAGTTTCAGTGTTACATAGTATTGCCTAAGGTAGGTAGTAGTCATTCGCAAGAGCAACCCATCTCCTCCACTCTGCAGCAACCCATCCTTAATAAAAAAAAATAATAAAATAATAATAATAATAATAATAATAATAATAATAATAATAATAATAATAATAATAATAATAATAATAATACTTTCAGAAAATATAAAAAGTTAACTTACTTGGTATCAACTTCTGAACACTGATAACCCATACACAGTGAATAATTCATTAATAACTGAACAACAATCACTAGGTACTGTATACAAATAACCGAGTACTGTACAGCTCTCTATATACATATTATGCATTGAATAATTTACTTATTTATTAAAATGACATATTTAAATAATATTTACTCTTTCAACACCGATATTCAACCAACTCAACCCACTTAAAAAATAAAATTTTCTCTCAATCATTTCCCTTTAAAATACTTAGTTATTTACACACTCAATAACTAGTTACTGAACAAATCAATATCAAAAACTAATTACTGAACCAATAAATATTAATGATGGGTTACTGACCAACTAATTTTGAAATAAATCACATAAAAGGTTAACAAAAAGAAATACAAGTTGAAACTTTATTAACTTTTTCACTATTTTATCGATCATTGATGTGTCCAAATTGGTAAAATATTTGGTTGCTTAGTTACCTTGTTGTTATCAAGCGATAATTAATCAAATTCATTGAAACCATATCCATTGTTATATTTACTTGGTATCAACTTCTGAATACTGATAACCCATCACACTGAATAATTCATTAATAACTGAACAACAATCACTAGGTACTGTATACAAATAACCGAGTACTGTACAACTCTCTATATACATACTAGGCATTGAATAATTTACTTATTCATTAAAATGACATATTTAAATAATATTTACTCTTTGAACACCGATATTCAACCAACTTAACCCATTTAAAAAATAAAATTTTCTCTCAATCATTTCCCCTTAAAATACATGGTTATTCACAATATGTTATCAATAACTAGTTACTGAACAAATCAATATCAAAAAATTTTTACTGACCAAGAAACCTTTAAATAAAAGCACATATAAATTTGAACAATCAAAAGAAATACAATTTTATTAACTTCTCGACTTTTTTTATCGATTATTGATGTCTCCAAATTTTGTTTTGTTGTTTAGTTACCTGATTGCTATCAAGAAACTATTAATCATTGAAGCTCAATCAATTGTTGTATTTTCTCTGAATAAAAATTTATTTCTTTACAGTCTTGTATGTGATTTATTGAAATTATTTTGTAAAACATTGAAATTTTTCTACCATTTTTGTAATATTTTTAATTGCGTCCAACAATGAACAATTACTAAACGTTATTTTCAAAGATGAATGCCAACTTTTTCATTTATTTTTCACACGTCCCTAAATAAATTAATTGCTAACTCATCAAATAATTACTTAAATTTATTTTTATAGATTTTCTATTCACCCCAACTCTTATTGTTTACTGAATGATAAATTAATTAGTAAGTACAAGTAGTGGTTAATCTAATTACTAGTGAAAAGAAACTTGATTAGAAAAAGATACTTAAATTAATTTCACAAAACATACATTACTTTCACAGTACTTGAAATAAATTTTCATATATTTATTGTAAATTATTAGATTTTTAAGTTTCTAAACATTAAATAAAGTTAATAGATAAAATAATTATCATCTACCACATTACTAAAAATTAAATGGTTATCGACCAACCACTAAATAAGTTGAATTTCTAACAAAGCTTAAAAAACCACATGGAACAGGTACTTGTGTACTGATAGATACCGATAAAATCTACTAAAAATCCAAATATGTATGTTTAATTTTTGTAAAGTTTTTTATTTTGTAAAAATAAGACTTATCCTTAAATTATGATTAGCATGTGAATAGAATTTGATTAAATTTAAATATTTTAAGATGTTAAATAAAACTGATTAATTTGTAAATAATGTTAGTACTTTGAAATTTTAAAATAAGACCTTCGGCAAATTGGTAAGAAAATAGTTGTTATTGAGTAATACATATTAAAATTACCAAAGTTTTATAATTTTTGTCAAGTTTTGATAGATCTTTAATAAAATTTGTTAGTACTTTGAATAAAAATTTTAAAAAAGTTTCAACATACTAGCAAATTGTAAAGAAAATAGTACTTATCAATTAAAAAGTTAAATAAACTAAGTTGTAAAATAATTGAAAAAATTTGCTAGATCATTTTTTAAAATTTTATTCAAGGTACTTGTTGAATAAAAATTAGTGTATATTATCGACTTCTTATAGTATTTAATCGTACAATTTCTCTTCATTCCTGGAAATAATCATAAATATTTAAATTATTCAGAAAATTGTCAATAACAACATAAGTAATGAGTAATAAAAAGTTTTTAAATACTAGTTAATTTAGTTTTTAATTAAATTAAATTACAAATTTATAATAAAATCAAATAAATACTTACTTGTATACAAATAGTTACATGAATCAAACTATTTCTTAGAACCGAACACGTATCGTATATTTTATTCAGATTCCAATAATATCATTAAAATTAACCAAAATCTTATTGATATATTTTGATAACCCTTAAACCAATGAAAATGTATCGATTTCACTAAGTATCCATCCTTTAACATAGATATTTAAACGAATAAATCCCCATAAAAATATCATAAATTACCCTCTTATCTTATCGTTTCCCCTTAAAATATTATAAAATTTACTGTCAACCAATCATTTCCCTTTAAAATATCAACAAGCCTGTTCTTAATCGATCATTTCCTATTAAAAAATCATAAATTCTCTTCTTAGCCAATTGTTTTCCCCTAAAATAAAATTTACTCTCAACCAATCATTTCTCTTTAAATGAGATTAATCCCAGTTTTATTCATTATTTTCATAAAAAAATCACCGACATATTGATATTCAACCGAATAAATCTCTTGAAATCATCTTAAAATAAAATTCCTCTCTTGACCAATCAAATCCCCTTAAAAATATTATAAATTCACCTCTCAACCAATCATTTCTCTTTAAATTACAATAATCCCCGCTATATTCATTATTTTCATAAAAATCACCAACATATCGATATTCAACAGAATAAATTTCTTGAAATCCATCTCGTGACCAATTATTTCCCCTTAAAAGATCATAAATTCTCTTCTTAAACAATCATTTCTCTTTTAAATGACAATATTTCCACTCTCTCAAAAGATTTACACACATCTTGATATCTATCTGAACAAAGCCCCTTAAAAATATTATAAATTCCTCCTCTATATTCTCCATTTATGAAATATTTATTCTTTGAACACAGATATTCAACCAACTCAACTCCCTTAAAAATGACAACAAACTTGTTCTTAATAGATTATTTCCCCTTAAAATATCACAAAATTTCCTCTTAACCAATCATTTCCCTTGAAATCACATTTTCCCCCACTGCACCAACAATACACATATTTTTGGTAATAACCTACAAGGTAAAATTTATTTAGAAATCTATATTTAACCGAATAAGATCTTTAAAAATTCATCATTTGGATCATATTTACTATATGTATTCAACCAATCAAATTCCCTTAAAATAAAAATCTGAATTTTACCAATAAAAATAAATTTTCTTTAAAGTATTACAAAATTGTTATCGATACCCAACATTTTCCGTCGAAAATCACCACAATTTGATTCTGGCAACAAATTCAATCAAATAAAAATTCATCAAAAATGACTAAAATCGAATAAAGTCTATGTTTCCCACATAAATTTAATTTCACTAAATTAATGTAAAATCATAAAATATATATCATGTTGCTCAAATAATTAAAATTAATCAGTAAATCAAGTATAAATTCAATAAAAATTACCAGTCAACCCATAGATATAATTCAACGATTTTCATATGTATATTGTTAACCACACTGAGCATCCTCTTAAAAATCTCTACAATATACTACTTTTGTGGTTGATATCCACGAAATCAATAAATGGAAAAATGATAATAATTAATTGACCATCCTTTTTTTTACTGTAAAATCAATTAAAATTTTCGGTTTCACTAAAATATTTTTAAAAATCAACTGATTTAATCAACTTTTTAAATATAACATAAAATTATAATTAAAATATCATTTACTATTCAAAATCTATCAGTAAATTTGATTCTAATTCTTAAATAATTATCTTAAATAGATGTTTCATAAACATTTTGATCATAAATTTAACTTTTATTTAAAATAATCCTAAAATCAAGTCAAATCTAATAAATATCAAGAAATTAAGTGTTTCTAAATTATAGATTTAACCTAATTTCTTCAATAATTTAATTAAAAACATAATAGTCCCCAAATCCATTAACATTCAAATGAAAACCATAAAATTCACATAAATGATTAAAATTTACTAAAATAAATACCTCGTAAAACTAGATATCACTTAAATTATCATAAAATTTCCCTAAAATCTCTAATTGATTTACATAGCCTAAAAATATTTTATTTTTGTCGATTACGACCTAATCTATTTAAGTGTGTAATTAAATTTATTAAAAGTTAATTAAATTTTCATTGAAAATGACAAGTCAATAACAAATCAACAAATGGAATTTTAATTAGTAGAGATTATATTCTAGAAAGAAAATTTCCAGTGAAGAAGTAATATTGGTGGGAGAGTACATTAAGTGACTAAAATCGTTGAAATTACTGGAAAAAGTGGGATAGCTAAAGATATCTACTAAATAGATGAAATATCAATTGATATATTAAAACCTTACAAGGGTAATATACTTTGAATGAAGAAAATATACATCGAAGAGGAAAAATATTCATTAAAGTGAGAAAATATTAATTAAAGTGAGAAATTATTCATTGAAGAGGAAAATATTCATTAAGAGAAATTATTCATTGGAGAGAAAAAATATAAGAAGTCGATAATATACACTAATTTTTATTCAACAAGTACCTTGAATAAAATTTTAAAAAATGATCTAGCAAATTTTTTCAATTATTTTACAACTTAGTTTATTTAACTTTTTAATTGATAAGTACTATTTTCTTTACAATTTGCTAGTATGTTGAAACTTTTTTAAAATTTTTATTCAAAGTACTAACAAATTTTATTAAAGATCTATCAAAACTTGACAAAAATTATAAAACTTTGGTAATTTTAATATGTATTACTCAATAACAACTATTTTCTTACCAATTTGCCGAAGGTCTTATTTTAAAATTTCAAAGTACTAACATTATTTACAAATTAATCAGTTTTATTTAACATCTTAAAATATTTAAATTTAATCAAATTCTATTCACATGCTAATCATAATTTAAGGATAAGTCTTATTTTTACAAAATAAAAAACTTTACAAAAATTAAACATACATATTTGGATTTTTAGTAGATTTTATCGGTATCTATCAGTACACAAGTACCTGTTCCATGTGGTTTTTTAAGCTTTGTTAGAAATTCAACTTATTTAGTGGTTGGTCGATAACCATTTAATTTTTAGTAATGTGGTAGATGATAATTATTTTATCTATTAACTTTATTTAATGTTTAGAAACTTAAAAATCTAATAATTTACAATAAATATATGAAAATTTATTTCAAGTACTGTGAAAGTAATGTATGTTTTGTGAAATTAATTTAAGTATCTTTTTCTAATCAAGTTTCTTTTCACTAGTAATTAGATTAACCACTACTTGTACTTACTAATTAATTTATCATTCAGTAAACAATAAGAGTTGGGGGTGAATAGAAAATCTATAAAAATAAATTTAAGTAATTATTTGATGAGTTAGCAATTAATTTATTTAGGGACGTGTGAAAAATAAATGAAAAAGTTGGCATTCATCTTTGAAAATAACGTTTAGTAATTGTTCATTGTTGGACGCAATTAAAAATATTACAAAAATGGTAGAAAAATTTCAATGTTTTACAAAATAATTTCAATAAATCACATACAAGACTGTAAAGAAATAAATTTTTATTCAGAGAAAATACAACAATTGATTGAGCTTCAATGATTAATAGTTTCTTGATAGCAATCAGGTAACTAAACAACAAAACAAAATTTGGAGACATCAATAATCGATAAAAAAAGTCGAGAAGTTAATAAAATTGTATTTCTTTTGATTGTTCAAATTTATATGTGCTTTTATTTAAAGGTTTCTTGGTCAGTAAAAATTTTTTGATATTGATTTGTTCAGTAACTAGTTATTGATAACATATTGTGAATAACCATGTATTTTAAGGGGAAATGATTGAGAGAAAATTTTATTTTTTAAATGGGTTAAGTTGGTTGAATATCGGTGTTCAAAGAGTAAATATTATTTAAATATGTCATTTTAATGAATAAGTAAATTATTCAATGCCTAGTATGTATATAGAGAGTTGTACAGTACTCGGTTATTTGTATACAGTACCTAGTGATTGTTGTTCAGTTATTAATGAATTATTCAGTGTGATGGGTTATCAGTATTCAGAAGTTGATACCAAGTAAATATAACAATGGATATGGTTTCAATGAATTTGATTAATTATCGCTTGATAACAACAAGGTAACTAAGCAACCAAATATTTTACCAATTTGGACACATCAATGATCGATAAAATAGTGAAAAAGTTAATAAAGTTTCAACTTGTATTTCTTTTTGTTAACCTTTTATGTGATTTATTTCAAAATTAGTTGGTCAGTAACCCATCATTAATATTTATTGGTTCAGTAATTAGTTTTTGATATTGATTTGTTCAGTAACTAGTTATTGAGTGTGTAAATAACTAAGTATTTTAAAGGGAAATGATTGAGAGAAAATTTTATTTTTTAAGTGGGTTGAGTTGGTTGAATATCGGTGTTGAAAGAGTAAATATTATTTAAATATGTCATTTTAATAAATAAGTAAATTATTCAATGCATAATATGTATATAGAGAGCTGTACAGTACTCGGTTATTTGTATACAGTACCTAGTGATTGTTGTTCAGTTATTAATGAATTATTCACTGTGTATGGGTTATCAGTGTTCAGAAGTTGATACCAAGTAAGTTAACTTTTTATATTTTCTGAAAGTATTATTATTATTATTATTATTATTATTATTATTATTATTATTATTATTATTATTATTATTATTATTATTTTATTATTTTTTTTATTAAGGATGGGTTGCTGCAGAGTGGAGGAGATGGGTTGCTCTTGCGAATGACTACTACCTACCTTAGGCAATACTATGTAACACTGAAACTCAAAAATTTAATTTAATAAAATTCTTTGAAAAAAGTTTTTGAAAAATTTCTTTGAAAATTTGATCGTTATCAATATGTATAAAAAAAGTCATTGTACCAATTATACTAAAAAATTTCATTGTAAGATTACATTCAAAATTTTTTCAATTAAAAACATGTATAAAAATTTCATTGTAAAATTATCCTAAAAATTTCATCTTTAAAAATTATATATAAAAAATTCATCGATATAATTATACTAAAAATTCTACTTAAAATCATGTATAAAAAAATTCATTGTAAAATTATGTTAAAAGTTTTATTATTTAAAAATATGTATAAAAAATTTCATTGTAAAATTATTCTAAAAATTTCATCTTTAAAAATCATGTAAAAAATTCCATTGTAAAATTATGTTAAAATTTTATCATTTAAAAATATGTATAAAAATTGATCGATAAAACTATACTAAAAATTTTATTTAATAAATTTTATCATGCAATATTGTCGACTCTTTAACTTTAAAAATTCTTACCTTATGTAATTTACCTTTTGACCCTCTATTTACTTTTAAAAAATTCTTACCTTATGTAATTTGCCTACTATAACTGCTTTTAAAATTTTCAGCTTTAAAAATTACCCTTATGTAACTTAACTGTTGACTCTCTATTTAATTTTAAAAAATTCTTACCTAACCTACCATACTTTACTCTAGGTACCTTAGATTACTTTAAGAACCTTAATTTACTTAAATTTATTCTAACGTACTTTAAATTACTCTGATGTACCTTAATTTACTTTATGAACCATAATTTACTTAAATGTACCCCAATGTACTTAAATTGACTTTCGACCCTTTAATTTACTTTAATTTACCTTAATGTACTCTAATGTATCTTAATTTACTAGAGGAACCTAAATTTACTCTAATAT
Source organism: Schmidtea mediterranea (assembly GCA_022537955.1). Classification (NCBI taxonomy): domain Eukaryota; kingdom Metazoa; phylum Platyhelminthes; order Tricladida; family Dugesiidae; genus Schmidtea; species Schmidtea mediterranea. Next base: position 262,130,925 of record CM039680.1, on the reverse strand, counting down.
ACTCAAATTGTCTGATCTCTCTCGTGTGATCTGGATTGTCTGATCTCTCTCGTGTGATCTGGATTGTCTGATCTCTTACTCGAGATATAAGGCAATTGATGAAGTGACATACATATAAGGGAGACATATTTGCTAAAGGACATTTAGGATATTCTATTTCAGAGAGAGAAAATTTCAAGTCGTCGAAGATATTTTGAATGTTGAAGATAGTTTTTAAGGTATCTGTTGCTAACTCAAAGTGTAGTGAGTGACTTTCGTCAGCAGTCGCATGGATAATCAACGCAACACGTCTTTTTTTATTTAAGAAGAAGAAAGACCATGAAGAAGCTCTATCATAAATTGGTATGATAATTTCGTTCCAATTTGCAAAGTTTATAAAATAGAAAGTTTCAAAAAATGTTTTATAATTGCACTGAATCAAAGCATTGCAAGTAATATGGTCAATGTAAATAGAAGAAGTCTTAATAGCAAAAGAGAAGATAAATGCTTTGATTAAGTGCTGCGACCATCAACTTAATTCACTGTCGATGTTTCTCGTAAAACCGAGGTTCTCAGGTAGAGGTCTTGCTTTGATATCTGAATCCTCATCCATCATGTTTTGTGTTTCTCAGGACGATAAATTACCAGCGAAATTTAAAGGAGAAGTATTGTTACTGATGGTATCCGTATCCTCAGTTGTGACATGTACTGAATTCACATATTCATTAAGGTGAGAAGTTTGAATGTGATTGACCAGTTCAGAGAATGGTCGCCAGATACCACAGTAGCACACAATTTTTTGGTATGGTTCGAAGGTGTGGCCGTTATGGGTTTTCATATGCTCAATGATATCTTCCATTGATGATTCCAGGTTGAAAAATTTCCGGCACAAGTTTTTACTGCGACAAGTACAGTAAAAGAGGTTTTCTTTTGTAAGCTTAAGATACGTATTCATGTTGTCGGATAAAGCAATATTCACAGTATGGTTGTGAGCATCAATATGGTTGAATATATCCGAGAACTTTATAAGAGTTAAAGCATGGATGTCCTTGCCTTTCTTTGGGTGAGAAGGGAGGCAATCCACGAAATTCTGTTCATTAAAAGTGATTCCGTTCACTTTCATAGCATGTTCAACTATTGCCTCATAGTCATATACTGCTATGTCACCACAGCCAGGTGTTTTCAGTGTTGGTCTGCAACCGAGTTTTCCTCTGCAGTCCATACGATAGAGGGTTGGATCATTAATGTCTGCAGGTTTTACATTTCTTTAGAATTTTTTCGGTGTTGTTTCTGGGAAAATAGGTGGTAGACCAACAGTTATATTTTTCTTCACGTTCAAGAGCCTTTTAACAACTGTGTTGTCAGATGGTTTGCTGATGATGTCGAAGAAGATTTTGGTAGAAGAGCCAGAAACCAAGTTATTCTCATCAGCTACTTTTTCCACATTTTTCTTTGATTGATCGGAAAGTAAGAATGGCTGTGAAAAGAGGCTCATATCCGAGTTTCGATCCCACTCCATGTTGTTCATGTTTTGGCAATGATCACTATCCGAATCCGTGATGATATTTGATGTCTCAAGGTTATAGATGTCCCCGATATTAGTATTGACAACCGTTGGTTTTAAGCTCTCCACGATAATACTGAGGTCAGCATGATTTTGAGGTAGTGGAGTTTGAATTAGAGGAGCTGATGCCACTGCAGCTGATAGTCCAGTGTTACCCGATATTGATACCTCTGTAAGTAGAGGTGAGTAAGACATAGAATTCGCAGCTACAGACAAGACACTTTCGTTAGTGGATCTATCCGTATTACAAAACTTATGTGACATTGTGATTGGACAGGCAATATTATTTTTCTTATTTTCTTCTGAGACATTTCCTTCTTCCTTTTCAGTCATAACCTGCAACAAATAATACTTATTGTTAAACAGCTTGGTCAGTGAGACTTTTGTTTTCTCAGTATTAATTTTCTTTAATACTGGTGGATATCATTTATTTGACGGGAAAGAGTTTTTTCTAGTAGGAGACTTTCTCGTTTTGTTTCTTCGTCACGGTGACATAGTCTACATTTTGACATCGTGTTGTTCTTTAATCTAAACGGTGTAAAATTAAGTTGAAGAAAGTTGTTTCTAGCACGTATCAAGAAGTTGTACTGTGCGTCATTAAGTATGTCATCCGTTATAAGATATGTAGCAGTAATACTATCGCCAATGGCAGCTGCAATGTGTCCCTTGACGTGCATGATACACCATTGCTCTGCGTAGTGAAGGCCGCCAAAGTAATGCAGTTCTTTAGAAAGTGTATTTAAGTTCTAAATATTGATATAAGAAGTACGCTTTTAATATAATATTTCCAGTGAAAATTTATCATCTATGAACTTAGGCTTGATGTATAGCGAAATATTTCAATCACAGAATGCATTGCCTCCATTCCAATGGAAATAACGTTTAAGTGTTGGACATTTAATCTGATAGTCAATCTAGGTTTCGTTATTCAACCTTTGTTACATTTAATCTCCTTCATTCGCCAAAAAACCCATATTGACGATGGCATGGTTTGATGGGCTTTCAGCCAGTTTGACTGTCATCAACTACAAATGGAAGAAACCTACACAATGTCCATTTACGTGGGAAAGGTTTGGCTTTCTTCACGATGCCACGCTGTTTTCCTAGCTGGATTTTTTTGTTTGAATTGGTGTCACGTGTAATTATGTATTTCTCTAAATGTTGCTTGTGAATAGATGAGTTTGAAGGTCAGCAAAAGTGACGCCAACATTTATAGGCATGGTTGATTTTCGGGACCGAAAATTACCTCTCTCAACGAGAGGGTCTCATTAACCATTTCTGGCCTTATGGAGAACTATACCAACTTCTTAGCGAAATAAAAATTAATTAGTTTGATAAAATATAAATGTAAAAATATTTTAGAGATTATTTATAAGGGAGAGGCCGAGCAAACCGATTTACAGGCAACTTGCTAAAAACATTAAAATACATTTCATTCAAGAGTCCAATTGAATAATTTTGTTTGTTCTGAAACTCATTCACATTTGAGCCATTCATTATTCTCATCTGTAAATCAAATTTGTTGGCCAGAGCTTTCAAATGATATTTTTTGTCAAATTGTAAAATACCCACTCATTTGTTGTCACACAAATCATATCAAGCTGAGTCGGCGTTGCGATGAAATGTTCTTCAGAACCGCTCTCATGCATCTCTCTCTACTGTCTCTCTCTCTCTCTCTCTCTCAACTGTGCTGTGCTGTGCTGTATCTCTCTGTCTCTTGCTCTCGCTTTCTACATCAAGCTATCTGTACATCTGAGCTCAGCTGTATTACTCACCGTTGGTAGCACCACCACCACCATTCAATTGTGATGACGAGCACTGGCTTACCAAATGGTCACCCGTTTGCTGACCGGTATCACTGGCACATACACGTGAGCACTGATCTCATACATTCTAAATTTCTAGACCGAAACTTGAAGTGCTCATAAATGTGCAGTATACAAGCCACCACGCGCATACAATATTGTACAGCACACTCGCGCATTTAATGGCATAATAACATACAGAAAATTGTAGAGCATATATATATACATATGGATATATATATACAGTTGGTGTTTCGTTGTTACTACTTGAACACTTTATTATTACAAAATTGTTTTACCAAGAATATAATATTTCGATTGCATCATTCCAAAGCGGCGATTACACAGAAGATCGTGTCGTTCTAGATTACATGGATATATGTGACTAGAATGTTCACCTTCTTTAGTAGAATCCGCGATCATCTGGTCCCATGCCTCTCATCCACTTGCACTAGGGCATTTCCGGCCGCACATTATAGCACCAATCAGCTAAAAGCAATAAAAAGTAATTTCTTATTCTACACTTTCACGAATTTATCCATTGCAAGTGCCAAGCATTTACAACCAATATTTATGCAACTTATCGATCGATTAGCACAACGCGGTCAATAGAATGTGCTCCACAGATGTGCTCTATTACCGATCAGGTTGCTCCACCGATGGATCAAATCAATTCTACAGCAGTGAAATTGAGACTATAACACCGATTTTCATCGAATGGGTCGCCGGATTCGGCCAAAAGAGAATGCAATTGAAAGGTGCACAAATCTTGATTGGATGCAAAGAAATTGATTATTTTATATTAATATTATCATTTCTATATTTATCATTTTTATTATTATCATTATTATTATTATTATTATTATTATCATTATTATTATTATTATTATTATTATTATTATAATAACAATCATTATAAATTCTTATATTTATCATTATTGTAATTTATAATTATAATTTATTATTATTAGTGTCAATATTATCAAATTGCTTTCGATTTCTCACGGATTTACATCGATTTCATCACAATTTTATCGATATTTGTCCAATATTTGCACGAGTTGATTTTTGACATTGACTAATTTATCAGTAATATTATCTCGTTTGTTAATTTTTTGATTTTAAAGTTTCTACACAACCTTATTACTTATAATAATAATAATAATAATAATAACAATAATAATAATAATAATATTATAATTAATAATAATAATAATTATAATAATAATAATAATAACAATAATAATAATTAATAATAACAATAATAATAGTAATAATAATAATAAATAATAATAATAATCATAATAATAATAATATTATAATTAATAATAATAATAATAATAATAAATTTAATTATAATTATTCGTTTTTCGCTACCAATTTTGTTTTTTATGCGACAGGGAAAGATAAAATTATAAAAATATAAACCAAATCTTTATTTTGAATATTAAATCACCATAAATAACTGTTAGAGCAGCAAGACTATAAAATCAAAGTTTAGAAAATACTTTTCAATTTTAAACAAATTACTAAAACTCAGTTCTAAACTGCTTAGAGAATTTCATAAAATAACTATCAATCATAATTCAACTTTATTTTATTATTTCAAATTAAAAATCGGGCTTAGATTACCAAAATACAATGCTATATAGGATTCTCAGAAACTGATAGACTAAAATTTAATTTAGCCTAAGAAAGAACTTCAAAAATCCCTGTCAAGTACACGTATAAGAAAGACTTTACTAATAGTCACCCGTCTCAAGTGATGCTGGAACTGTTCTCTGGTGGGTAGCAAAAGGTGAGTCTTTTGACCAAAAATCCCGCAAATCTTATCGGTTCACTGGCTGCATAGCAGGTGTGTTGGCACAAGTTTCTTTTGGAAAATAAATTTACTTAGCTCCAGCGAGTCTTAATGCGCAAATGCACATCATGGTTATTTATTTTCACTATCATGCCCGTGAGTATGAATCGTTCACAACTTGCCGTTGGTACTGCAGGATATAGACGGTTGTAATGTGTAGGTGATCTCTTTGGGTGATACTTCACAAAGCACATCCTCTTTCTCATTAGTTACCGATAAAAGATCTTTACCATCCATAACACTATCTCACCAGGAGCCAACTTCTCCCTTTAAAATCATTTTTCATATAAGAGAAAATCTTGACCTTATTTTACGACTTTCCCAATAAGGCTGAAATTCTAACTGTTGATACGTTTATAATTTCTGTCATATTCATTGCTTTATTTTTATCATTCATTTCGATCAGTTGTCTGGCATCGGAGATTGTATTATTGGGGTTCATCTTAACTTTGTTTTCCTTGATAATTAGCAATATTTCCGGCTTTTCCACATTGAAATACATCAACCGATGATTATGTAGTACTAAAATCAGTACCGATAGCGTTACTAGACATTTGGTATAAATCGATAGTAAAATAAAACAATAAAATGAAAGAGTAAATTTCAAAAATTCTTTATTTGCTCCAAAAATGTTTGAAAATTCGAAATTTTAAAACCAACATTAATCTTTATTTTTTAATGAATATTTTAAAGTTGATTTAGCATTTTTCTGGAAATTTTTGTCTTTTAAAATGCTTTCCGAAAAATCACCGCAACTGTCTTTTATATTAAAATAAATAATTCATTTTTTATAAGATTAACAGAACTTCTGTTTCTCTCTTCTCACTTATTCCAAAGTACATGTCCTTTCAATATGTAATTTCAAGTCTAGAAAAAAGGACAGTCCTTTGAAAAAAAGTACGGTTGGCAACCTTAGATTCAGATGACTACGATACTGACGACTGAGGATGAAGACACAAATAATGGATGATACTGCTGACGATTACATTGATTTTGTATATTATGATTGGTTGGGTAGGTCAGTTTTATACCTTTTATTTATTTTTCAAGCTGGTCGTCGTGGTTGTCGGCTGTAATCCAGCTAGTCGAAGGCCTCTGTAAATATTTTTTTTTGTAAAATACTAATTAATGCCGATGACGCTTTTCATGACTATGCGTTCGCTATAAAAGTTGTGTAATGTGCAGGTAGTTTACTGCCACTCGTCAAGTTAAGCTTAATTTGTGCTATGATGCCCAGATACTTTTTGACTCACTTGGCACAGACGAGCCTTGTACACGCTATCGAATACCCAGCGTGTCTTTTAGGCACAGGTATTTGGTCACCGCTCAATGGACTTGGCAATATTAAAACCATTCAATTTACCTTGTTCTTTCTTGTCTTGAATAGTATGTTGTAAATATTATTATTTTTATTATTATACTAAATTACCCATCTGTTAATAGACAAAGTTTTCAACCCATATAGATATTTTTAAGTCAATATTTTAAACTGTTTTAAGTTACCCTTTTAAATCCACTATAGCCAGACAGTGGCGTAGCGAGAGTACTTGGCGACCGGGGCAAGGTATATTTTTGGCGCCCTGTGCTTATTTAAAAAATTTTTTTGGATATCAATATAGACATAAGTAAAAACCAAAAATATAAAATGTATATTAATAAATTCTAAAATAATATTTTTAAAAAAATAACAAAGATAAAAATATAATAAAATATATAAAAATATATAATAATAAAATAATATTTTAAAAAGTAAAATATAAATATTGTTTATCACTACATTAAAAATAAATTTTTCTGGCCTTTACTGCCGCAAATGTATCAATGACATCATCAAAATTAATACTATCAAGAGTGTCGCTTTCTACGCTTAACAGTGCAAGACGACTCTTAGCATTGGCTTTACTTGTTTGAAGGCACCGCATCAAAAAGAATAGCTTTAGAGTTAAATTTTTTTAGCGCTTTTTTTAGCACCAAACCGTTCAGCACTCAAGACCATACAAACTTGAGAGTGAATTTTTCAGTGTTGACTACATGTATAATTTTTTTTATACATTTCGTCTATTTGGCGCCCAATAAGAAGTGGCGCCCGGAACAACTGTCATCCCTCACCCCCTCCTCGCTACACCACTGTAGCCAGACCCCTCTAATCCCAGTAGATTTGACCCTTCATAAACTAAATATTTGTATGAATCACGACCATATAGGACCCATTTGACTGTTGATTCATATAATCGATTTATTTAAAATTCAATATTAGTTTAAATTTTGACTATAATCCGACATCATCATGACCTCTTTCAACGGCAAAACCACCCAAAAATCTTGAAATCATGAGTTTCGAAACCAGATTTGGCTTTTTCGTGCAAAATTAACCTAAAATGATGTCATTTGACTGATATCCGACCATTTAAACAAAAATTTTAAAAAAAAGATTGGTGACTTCGTTAAAACAAAAATTCAAAATGGCGACCACTTCATTTAAACACAACTTAAAATGGCGATTAGGTCATATGACCTTGATATATTACGCCATACGACTTTGACCTTGAAAAAAATTGACCTTGACCTAGAGGTGGGTGGGTACGGGCTGGACAGCTCATGGTATACTACTAATAATAATAAAAATATTATTAATCATAAATAAATAATATTAAATAAAAATAAATAAATCATTAAAATAACAATAATAATATTAATAAAATAAATAATAATAATTAATTAAATAAATATATGAATAAAATAAAATAAATTAATAATAATAAAATAAATTAAAAATAACTAAATTAAATTAAACATAATAATTAAAATAAATAAATTATTAAAATAGTAAAATATTAAATAAAAAAATAAGTCAAGAAATTAAATACATAAAATTAATCTTTATAATCTAATAAGTAGTATAGGAAGGGGATACCAAAAATTGCGCCAGGTGACATATTATTCACTACTAGAATTTGTTAAAATTTGTTTTATATCTCAAAATGTTCGTTGATATAAGTTATAAACAGTGATGTAAAAACTTTTGATCTGTGCCTTATACTTTAGGAGAAAATCGCTTTGGGCCCATAGGTCACACAGGTATCCAAAGAGTTAAACAATTAATTTATATAATTTTGGTTGTAATGATGTTTGAATACTCATTACAACCAAAATTATATAAATTAATGATCTACTGATAATTGTCAGTAGCAATAATAGTAATTAATAAAAATTAATTTATATTCTAAACCAAGTTTTTGTAAAATTTAAAGGAATAAATAAATTTAAATATCTTTATAGGAAAAATGTGTTTGGATTTTTGACCGCTAGAAAATAAACATAACTAATTAATATAAATCTAAACTTCAAATCGAGAACGGCCGTCATTTTTGACGGGTTACAGCTAGTTATATCATAAAAAGTTCTGTCCCACTTTTACAATGAAAGTGTACAGATATGCATCGAATAATTTTGCTATGAAAAGTATAAGAAAATCAATTTTGTGGAAGAATCATTTATAATTGCGAAAAGCTAAAGCCGTTTTTTGTTAGTAAAAATCAATTACAAATCACTTTTCCTAGTGACAACCAATCGATTTTGGCGAATCATTTGGACGAAATCAACTCTCATTTGTGAAGATATCAATCGTACGAGTCATTTTTTGAACGGAAAAGAACAGTTGCATTGTCAAATCTTCGAGTAGTACAACATTCAGGTATTAGCTGATTTTTGAATGTATGAAGGATGAATTATGAATATTATGGATTGTATATGTTTTCAACAATTAAACGTTTCACTATCGCAAGAAGTAAATATAAACATAAAACTATCAGGCCAGTGTAAGAGCCGTTCGTCAGCAACCGACCTGTGATTGTGAAAGTTTACCCGTTATAAATGGTGAACCCGGACGCAAGATCACAATCATATAGGGGCAATCAGGAGGAGCGGGTGCGAGTCTTTTAGCTCGTTACTTGTTCACCTATTGTCAGCAAACTCGACTCAAAATCACACAACACCGGGTAAAAGTTTTCACATCGAGTAGTCCAGTGGGCACTCAATAAATATAATGCAAACAAATGATCTCTTAAGGTCAAAATGAAGGGTATCGGGACGGGTTATTAAATCTGTTCGCTGCAATCTCTCAACTAAATTAGCCATCAGAAATGCTCAGAATGATTCAGATAAATTCCTTAAAATAATGCAAAAAGAAATCAGAATTTTAACACGGTTTACCTAAATTATGGCTGAACGCTGCGCATATTTTTCTTAGATCAGGATGCTTAAATTATTCAAAAAACATTATAGAAATTTATGAAACCAATAAGACTACCTGTAAGAAAAGGCTATCAACTAGAACAAGCCCAGCTTAAGATTTTGACTTTTGAAACCAACTAAAAAAATCCCATTAAGCTGTTTACCGTGATGAGTTTCACAGGATTAGCAAAATTGGCAATAAATTGTCCGACAAGTAAAAATTGTTTTCTAAACTTAATCTAAATTAACGGCAACCCAGAAGTATAAAAAAAGACAAGCCATGGTCCTACGGCATGGCGAAAAAGGATGAAACAAGACCCAAACCTGAAGCACAAGACTCTAAGGACAAATTCTCAATATTAAGATTAGCATTAAAAAAGTTTAATGTTTTTGTCAATTGATTTTGTTTTCCTTGTAAAGTATTATATTAGCGTAACTGTAAAAACAAATCAATAATAACAAATGCAATTCTCAAAGCATTCTCTCGACACATGAAGGTTTTCGGTGTGTAAGACATAGAAGTATCGATTTTACAAACTTTGATACAAGTACCACCAATCTAACATAGGAAGGTGTTTAGGTTAACTTAACTTTCAGCAAGGAGCAGATACATAGGCCTAGATAAGACCTGACGAATGATTGCCACGACAATTAATTGAGTAACAGGCTTAGATGAAAATCATCTGAATGCTCACATCAAGGGTGTTTCTAGAATGCGAATGCAGAAACCATACATTACTAAAAGACTAAACCGAGAGCACCTTTGAAACCCACCTACTAATTATTATTTTCTTATGCATGATACACTATTAAAGCGGTTTCTAAATTTTTTTACCTGCGCCTCCCTATTTTTATAATTTTTTTTGTGCACCCCTCAATTTTCCTGAGAATTTAATTTCATAAATACTTATCTGAAATTATGATTTTTTTTATTAGCTACAAAATAATGAACCATATTTTATATAAAAACCTCACTTGATTTTGATTTTCAGTACGAATACAGACCGTGAAAGCGCGGCCTATCGATTCTTTTGATGTCTTCAGAGTTTGAAGCAAGAGGTGTCAGAAAAAAAACTAGTGGTTTTTACTAGTGGTGTCCTTTCGTGTCTCTGTGAATATCCGGGGACATTCACAGGGAAATATCAGCTATCAGGTGCTTTACTGTTTCCATCAGCAAACATGATAGCTAGGCACAATAGGGCTCAAGGTGGTCATTTTTGAGATGAGTCCACAATTCATCTTGGAATACCTTGTTCCATTTAACAGTTGTTAAAATTCCTGTGGTGGTCATAGGTTTTTCTAGACCCGTGGATAGCTTTTTGGATCATCCTGATCCTCATCTCTTTTGACTCTTCATATCTGATTTCCATCTGCCTTAATAGCTCGTTGTTCCTCTTATCCCAGGTTCCCAAAGAACAGACAACGAAAGTTGAAACTGTTGTTTGTAACCCGGTTTTTACATGAATCTCTTTGGCCAGTTCTCGATATTTGTCCGTGTTCTTGTTTCTGGCACTCTCGATAGCGGATTCCTCATCAAATGGGCATTTGATGTCCACTATCATTATTTTGTCTTTAAACCTTATAACCAAATCTGGTCTTAGGCTATCTTTAGACTCTTTTGGTATACTATCTTTTTCAAAGCTGATGTTCCGCTTTGCTAACTCCTTTGTTAACTCATTTTGTACCTGGTTATGCTTTTCCATTCTACTCCAGTTACCTGATGGACAGTGGTTTATAACATGGCTTGTCGATTCTTTATTCTCGTACTTTCGGCATTTTGTGCTTCCCAACCTTCCTCCCTGATTGGCCTGTTTCATATTTACATCCAGCATGTTTGCTTTGGCTTTTGTTAGGAATCTCTAATCAGGGTCCGGAAGGCCTTTGGGCATTTTCCACTCCATGAATTCGGAGGTTTTCAGACTTATTATATATCCCTGGCATTTAAGGGCTTTCCATTCCCTGTAATATGCCTCCTTAATCATCCAATGCAGGTTTTTGGACAAATCTTTAGAGTTATCAAGCTCGACTGCTTTTTCTTGTGTCTCGCATTTGATTCTATATCCAATACAGCTTTCCTTTATTACAAATCTGATTTTTATCTTGTGTTTTTCTCCATTGTTTGGAAGGCCTCCCAAACTCTAGTTATCCAGGTGGTCTTGACATTAGAGTTTTTCTTGTATTTGTTGGTGCCGCCTTCCAACCATTTTAGCGCTTCTTCAATGGTACTTATTTCTTTTTCTCCTCTGAGGTTAGCTACTTGTATTAGCTCCTCATAAATAATAGGCCGAATTGCTTTGTGGCTACTATTTAGGAGTTTTGCGGTCCTGTTAATAGTCTGAATTGTCTGTTCATCTATTATCTTTGTTATCCCTAACCCCCCTTTTTCTCTTGGGGAGTAGATAACAAAGTCAGTAAACGGGCTTTTGTCTTGGAGTTTTAATATCTCTTCCTTTATTAGTTTTTTTGATATCCTCGTCATATGTCTCTATCTTGGTTTTTGCAATATCTTCCTTTTGCAAAACATATACGAATTTGGATTGGCAAAACATATTATATGCCTCCAGTTTTTGGTCGTTTCGCAATTTCGATGTGAAGATTGCGGTCGTTTTTCTTTTGACCTCATCGAATCTCACATTTAAGTCTTTTTTCTTCGTGTCTCCGATTCTTACACCTAGGTAGGTGTAAACATTCTTTTCATCAACTATGCCAATTTCCTTGCCATATATCTTCATCATGGACTTTTTATCCCTTGGATCTCTATAGTAGCCACATTTTGCCGGTTTGAATATAAAATCGGCTTGTTTTGCCAGATTCTCAATTGTAGTCAACAGCATTTGCATGTCTTTTGCTGTATTTGCAACAATTACTAGGTCGTCTGCATAAGCTAATATACAGACTTCTTGACCTGCAATTGTTGCCCCTTTTTTCTTTTCTGTTATGCCTTGTAGTAGGTATTGAATACAAAGGCTGAAAAGGGTCATTGACAATGGACATCCCTGTCGGACTCCTTTCACAATTTTGATGTTCTCTGACTCATTCTTTCCACATTTATCTTTGTAGATTTCTCTGAGCAAGTCGATGGTTTCCTCATCCATACCCATATTTTTAGGGTATGCCATATAACTTGGAATGGGATACTCCCAAAAGCATCTGCCAAATCCAAGAAGGCGAGGTGACATTGCTCGTTTTTGTAGTAAGTTCTGTTTGCATTTTCGATAAGCGCTTGTATGACATAGCTGTGCTCATCACATCCATTAGCTTTGTCTACGGCTTTCTGCCATTTTGATATAAGTTAGCCTCTATTAGCCCATTCAAGTACTCGTTTGTTTAAGACTTTCATAAATATTCGATAGCTTGTTGGCAATATCGATATTGGCCTCCAATTATCGGGAATGTTGCTTTCTTGGCTTTTTCCGGGTTTTATAAGTAATGTTGTGGTGTAGTTTTTCCACATATCTGGGATATCGTGTGTCCTTTTGATGTAGTTTAACATATCAAAGAGGACACCGTCACTGTTCCAGATTATCCATTGCCTCAGAGGAATATTATCGTCTCTGGGGACCGAATCTGTACTTTTTTTTAGAGCTTCCAATATCCCCTTATTATCTATTTGGGCCTTTGTTATCCAGTCCTGATATTGGTTTCCACTTTTTATCTTACATTCTTTCATCGCTGATTCATCTTTTTTGAAATGTTCGTTTAGAAGTCTTGTTTCCAAGTCTGCTGTAGAAATTTCTTGGAAATATATTTCTTTGACTGCTCTTTTAGAAGCCAGGCCAAATAGCCTTTGGATTTGATAGGAACAGCTTAGTTTATTCAGCTTTCCATCTCTTTTGGTACGTAACTTTGGTAGAGATTTTTGGTATTCAGCCGCAAATCAGTGGAATACATCATTCACACTGATTTGCAGTAGTCTGAATTTTTGGAGTAGAGATTGTATCTCTTTGTTTGGATTTTCGATGCAGGATTTTACATTTCCTTCAATATTAGTTCTCCATTTTTTTCTAATTCTTTTAGACTCAGGTGTTTGATAATCTATTCTTTGTGGGTTTTTTATAAAGTCGCTGATATATTGTATCACATACATACCGCAATCGAAGTTGTTTGGTTGCTGAGGAACTATTCTTTCTAGGGTTCCGAGCACAGTCTTTTCTTGAATAATGATCTCATAGATATACGAGATCACAATCCAAGCCTTCAAATATACTTTATTAAAAAATTTACCTGTCAGCCATTTTAAAAATGACTAATTCATTAACTGTTCATAAAATGTTCATTAAAACTTCTATCATAGAAACGGGTGTATCAGTATCTACTTTGGGTTGAGCTGATTGTTGATTATGTAAAACATTGTATGAATGGACATTCTAATCTTTGAAATCACTGCCAAATGCGGAAAACGATGGGTCAGTAATTATTTTGACTACGAACAATACTGAATTCCTCCTAATGAAAAATAGGAATAAATATTGACTTTATTCTGGTTTTAACAGGTAGATTTTAATTGATATATTATACCTCATAAACTAACAGTTAATCTGAACCGTTCATTCTGCTCATTTTAATGAAATATTCCAACTATCAGCAAGTGAGGATAAATTATTTGAAACCAGTTTGGAAATAAAAAGAACTATTGCCTTGATTCGCATTTCGACCGCATGATTAGCTCTAACGGGATTTCCACAATAACTAAGGATTGACGAAAACCATAGGGATTGATTATACAAAAGGATGAAAGATGAGCACCAGCCTTCTATAAGCAGCTCGCTGGACCCGAGGTGAGTCCCAGAGCAGTCACTATGAAGAAGCTCACTTTTGGCAGACTCACAAGCATTCTTGCGTCATAACGTTGGTTAGCAACGGCCAACAAGTTGGTGAAAAAGAAATTTTGTATAATTGGGTTGCGTTTTTTGACGTAAAAGGTAACAACCAACCACTTATGTTTTTGACATTATTGATAGATATAGGAAGTATGCTTCACTGTGTATGGTGAAATCAAAAGATAAGAATACCGTTATTTCAATTTTGATATTAGTAAGTTTTATTAATAATATATTCTATATACTTAGCCTTATTTTATTATATAAGAACCAGTAAGTTGGGGTTTTAAATATCGAGTGCTCTATACAAGAGACAAAAGATTAATATTGGAAAAGCAGTTCAATCTCGTGTGGGATAACAACCTTAATACCAGTTGAGATATAAATGTTTTCACTTAACAGTGAAGATTTTAGTTTATACTGTGAATTGAATAAATTTTCTTTGTAATCCAATTTTACAAGATGGATAGTTGAAAGGGACTTAAAATTATGCCAAAACGAACAATAATGCTTCTAACAGTAGCTCACTGAACCCTAAGGTTCATGGTAGTCAAAGAACAAGAATTGCCGAGTACAGCGACGAGTAAATTATGAATATTTTAGCCACATTTTTATACATGACATTTTCGAAAATAACTTTATCAGAATTGCAATCAACACAAGTAATCTATCAATAGACAAACTGTTTCAAAATGAAAATCATAAAAACCCGCCAAACAACCCACAGTATAATAAGAGCTCAACAATTCGAGAGCATCCAGTTTTAAAATAATGAAATTTTTATCTTTTCTTAAAATTATCATAACTTAAAAAAGTAATCAGGGATTGAAACCAAACATTTTTGTGCAGCTTCATAATTATAAATAAACATGCTTAAAAAACAAGCGCAAAGTGCTTTTCAGTCTTCAAATTTATATTATCAATGATAATTTATCAGTATAAAGAGAATTTTTTAAAGAAAACTTAAAATTATTTCAATTAATGAATGGAAAATTTATGGAAAATAAATAAAAAGTATGTTACACATTTTGGGTAAATTTTTCAATGTATTATTAATAAATGCAAATCGCAAAACTAAAACAACGTATTTTAATTCCACTGAAGATATTTTTAAATTAAAACGTTAAATGCAATTGCAAAACATGATCTGTTATTCTACTACTTATTTCATATCCATGGTTACTAATTTATATATGTAATTCAAATTAACCTGATATCCAATAAGATATGCACAAATTGTAATTAATCATTGTTCCTTGCATCAGCACTATCTCGTTCGGGGTGCAGGCCCCGATGCCGACCAATTACCCATTAATATTATCATTACAATCATTAACCAATCACATCCAACACTCAGCGCAACCAATCAGAAAAGTTAGTCAATTTATTACAAAATCCTATAAATAAATATGGCAAGTAACCAGAAATACGGCAGTTTTAATTCTTGTGTTGACTCTCGAAATTCTCAGCAATAGCCTCTAGGAAATCCATTGTGTTGAGATAGTGCTCTGGCTTGACATTCTTGAGGCCGTGGATGCACCCGGCGAGATCCTTTGTCATCTTGCCGCTGTCGACAGTGTCGACACATGATTTCTCCATCAGATGGCAATACCTGCATCATTGCTGTCAATACCTGTTGTCTGTGGCAACGTCAATCGCTTCCCCCCCACTCTCATTGGTTGTTTATCAGCCGGGAAAAATTTATCCTATCGCAAAAATCGGCCATCAAGTAGCCCAGGGTTACAGTTACCAAGGTTTTCACAGTAAAATGGCACAAGTGCACTCATTTCCATAAAGTATAAATAATTATAATAAGAGAATTTGGGGATGAAATCTCTCGCATTAGTCCGAATGAAAATTATTATTAGTTTTTATTATAATTATTTATAATTATTATTAATTCTTATTTTCATTATTTAATATTATTGATTTTTATTATTATATTATAATTATTTATAATTCTTATTAATTCTTATTTTCATTATTTAATATTTTTATTTATATTAATTATTATTCATTAGGTTTTATTATTATTTAATATTATTGATTTTTATTATTATATTATAATTATTTATAATTCTTATTAATTATTATTTTCATTATTTAATATTATTATTGCTTTTTATTATTATTATATTAATTGTAATTATTTAATATTTTTATTTATATTAATTATTATTCATTAGGTTTTTATTATTATTTAATATTATTGATTTTTATTATTATATTATAATTATTTATAATTCTTATTAATTCTTATTTTTATTATTTAATATTTTTATTTATATTAATTATTATTCATTAGGTTTTATTATTATTTAATATTATTGATTTTTATTATTATATTATAATTATTTATAATTCTTATTAATTCTTATTTTCATTATTTAATATTATTATTGATTTTTATTATTATTATATTAATTGTAATTATTTAATATTATTGATTTTTATTATTATATTATAATTATTTATAATTCTTATTAATTCTTATTTTTATTATTTAATATTTTTATTTATATTAATTATTATTCATTAGGGTTTTATTATTATTTTATTACTGTAATAAATTATTACATTTTATTATTTATTGAAAATTATTATACGTTCACAGAAATTATAAAACAATATAATTATCTCGGTGTACCCGAAATCCCCTGTAATGATATAAATTTTGCAACCGGCCAACCTTCCTACAGTTAATGCAATATTTGTGCTGATTATAGAGTTAATGAGCACCAACAATGTGCCGCTAGTCCATTAATTAAAATCAATTATTTACTTAATCAATTCCTTGTTGCCATCAAGTTTGCCGCGGTGCTCCAGCCCTCGAGTCCATGCAAAGATACTGGCAATAGGATTGGTACTAGTTGGCTTGCCTTTCTGGTGCTCCCTGTAATGTCGCGTCACGGTTCCATGAGCTGCCTCTGCCTCAATGGTCTTGCCGTCGGGGCACATCAGGACTGAGGTCATCAGTCCCAGCGAGCCGTAGCCCTGAGCAACAATATCACTTTGTACATCGCCGTCGTAATTCTTGCAACCCCACACAAATCCTCCCGACGATTTCAGGGCCTGTGCAACCATATCATCGATTAATCGGTGCTCGTACCAGATTTTCAGCTTGTCGAATTCCGCTTTGTATTGCCTATAAAATTCAGCGGTCAATCGATATAGTCATTATCAATATTGCATGCGCACTGAAGCGCATTGAGATGATCATTAGCACCACCAGTTAGTTGCAAGTGCCAATACCAAGCCAGTGCTGCTCACAATGCACACAGCACATTAATCGATACATAGTAGACATTATCGGCATTCCAGAGGAGGCCGCCAGTCCATAATTGCGCTAATTGCGGCAACAATCAGCAGCAAATCCAGAACAATGACCAATTAAACTGATCAATCAACCGCAAACCAATCCCAATATACAAATACACGTTAACCAGATGATTCTCAGCCATTTATTTATTCACGATTTATATAAGTTTAAAAAAATTGTGAAATCGCCAATATTAATCAATAATCTGATAAAGAATGCAGATTCCATCTAATTGATCCCGATCAGAAAAATGAGCCAATCAAACTACATCAACTGATAACATCACAAATGGAACATGAAATCGCACCAAATTACCCTCCCCTTCTCCCCTTAACTCAATTATTAACCTGTCATAAATCTCCTGGAAAATATCCTTAAACCGGCCATCATAACGTTTGAGAATTGTATTCTTAGTGCTCAGGTAAAGCGGCCATTTCTTGTTGATAGCGTACTGAAAACAGCTGTGGGCAAATCCTTCGATGCTCTAAATTGACTAATTTGCAGCCATATCCATCGGACCAGGAAATCAATTTACTTCATCGGTGTTGTACATTGCCATTCCGACACCGCCACGATTTTTGAATTGGAACACTGTCAGTGTGTCCGTTGGCGATTTGTCATCCGGTGTGAACACAAGTTCCAATTTACCCGGCTTTGTGGCAACGTAATCTGTGGCCTTATACTGATCGCCATGAGCATGACGGCCAATGACAATTGCTTCTTTCCAACCTTCAACTAATCGGGGAATTGTTTTGCAAATAATCGGCTCCCGGAAAACTGTTCCACCAAGAATGTTTCTAATTGTTCCATTAGGAGATAACCACATTTTTTTTAGTTTGAACTCTACAAGATAATGACCAATAAATTCCAATTCCTACTTTATTTTTGTACGAATAGACAATCACATCTTTGCGCCAAACCTACCTTTGACACGTTCTTCGTCTGGGGTTATTGTGGCGCATTTTATACCGACATTATATTTCAATATGGCTTCTGCGCTGTCAATTGTTACTTGGTCATTTGTTTGATCCCGATGAGGTAATCCGAGATCGTAGTATTTGCAATCAACATTCACATATGGGAAAATAAGCTATTTATTTATATATAATTTCTTACATAATAATATAATAATTACTCTTTCTTTAATCTTTTCCCAAATGATTCTAGTCATTTCATCCCCATCTAATTCTACTACTGGATTTGCAACTGAAATCCTTGTGGCAGAGTAAACTGAAAATAAAAAATGAATTTAAAAAAAATGAATAAAAAGTAAAAAACATCGGGCACAGATAAGCCTTAAACTTATTCTAGACAACATTTCCAAATATAATTTTGAATTGTGAATTGTTAATTAAAATGATTCAATAAAACAATGAACAAATAATTTAAATATTACATTCAATTATTTACTAGATATTACCATAGAAAATGACTGTGGTTTTCAAAAGAAAATTTACTTATATAAACATTGATTTTCAATTTAATATTACTTAGTTACATCCAACTCATCAGATTTATTTCATAAAAAGTCCCAAATAATGAATTATTAAACCACAAGAATTTAAATATCTTATTTCGACTCGCGTGAATTGTTAATGACCTGTAACCACTTTCTTAGCTACAGTAGCTTAACAACCCAACAAAACCTTCGATTTTAAAACGTTGGTAATGTATCAAATGTGGAATGCCAGCCAAAGACAAGCTCCTTTTGCTTTACCATCAATATCAATGAACCCTTTCCTATCTATATTCCTTGAACTTGTGGACAATCAAATTATTATGAACATGGGAGTTTAACTAGCCTATCTCTCTCACTCACTCATAACATTTAACACAAAAAGTTAATATTTGAAATATTAATAATTGGTGGGTTACAGGGTTGCGAATCTTGCTTGTCTCTCTGGCGACCCTAGTAACGCCATACAAAGTGATACTGACCCACTTGGCACCCGTTGCTAAGCAACGTTGGTAATGTGTTCAAGTGGTGGATTGCCCGCAAAAATTGAGTACCAATGGCTAGTACTATAGTTGCTCGGACAACCCTCGGGTTCACGAGTTGTCGATAGAAGACCTATGCTCGCTTTGCTCTGTCCCTCATGATCATTCGCGATTAGTGCTTAAATGACTGTGGAGCGAATTGGCGGTGTTGGTGTATGATTATATTAAAATAATAATTCAACTACATTTAAGACTATTTTATTCGAGTCAGACACATGTACAACTGTTACTGCTGGACGTGTTGGAGTTGAATTGCGCGACGTCGGGCACGCTCCTTACGTCCCGGTCGGCGACTGCTGGTTGTAATGGGTTGATCTGCTGACTTGGTAGCTGTCTGCGGCATTTGAGTTGGGGCGAAGATGAGCGGGTAAGTTACCACTTCACCTTCCCGGCATACCGCTAGGGCGACTTCGAGTCCCCGAATCTGCGTACGCAGACTCCGGTTGAGCTGGCGTTCTTCGGCCCAGCCCCTTTGAGCCGCGGTGAGCCGTTGGTAGAGGATTTTCGTCCGTTTAGGGTCTAAACAAGTCGCTTTGACCTGCTGCATCTCGCGAGTTAATTGCAGGACCTGACTAAGTAATTCTGCATTTGTCTGCCTCGCGCGATCTAGTTCCGTCTGCAGGATCCGTAGAGAGGACATCGCTGTAATTAAATGGGTTATTACACGTCAATTTATGATTGATCTAAATGCTTAAAATTTTTCAAACAAATCGGGAGTTCATTTTTTGCTATATGAAAAGAAAACGCGCGCCGTTCTAATTATAATTATTATCCAATCACTACATCAATTTGTCCGTTAGTTCAATCGTCCGCGCAGTATCGCTCTAGGCTCCTCTTGAGAGCTTCCACCGTGTAGGGTCGCCTAGTATCCCGAACCGGACGAGGTGGATGGGCGACGGCGATCCGCCCGACAAGGATGTCATCCAGCACGTTTGCAAGGTACATCCTTGCCTTGACTACTTGCAAGTCCACCCGCTCCTGCACCCGCTCCCACTGGGTGAGGAGGTCCTGCGCATTAGCGAAGATTTCGGCGGCTGGATATTGTTGTCTCTCTGGTTCGAGAGGGTTGCTGCTCGGGTCCCATGCTTTCCGAGGGATAGAATATGGCCACTGCGACCGGGGTCCTTCTATTGCGTCTGTGGCTCGAAGTATCATTCTCGAGCGTTTTTTCCCCGTTGATTGAGCGGTGGTCTGATTGATGGACATGTTCTACAACAATGGGGAATTAATTTAGGAAAATAATATTATGGAGAAAGGTTTTCTCTATACCGATTAAAGCGCGTTTATGTTTATGGATCCAAGATTTGGCGTGTTTGGCGGTTAACATTGGGGTTCTTATGGACTCGGTTTATTGGTGGCTCTTTAATGGGTATCGAGAATAGCACGTGTTGATAAAGGGGTGTCGCCATCCGCTCTGGGATATGGTGAGGATTAGCCGCCCAATTTAATTTATGTGGGGTTTAAATTGATCACTTCTAGCGCATGCTAATGAAAATGTTTATTATTGTATTTTATGTTATCGATCGAACGGGTATTCATTAGTTAGTCAACTTTAGAAGTTCAATTTTCGTCGTGATGTTTTGATTAGGCTAATTAAGTCGACTAATATGTCTAACTCAGGTAATTTGATCGTCTCGAAATTATCGATGTCTATGCTCGTTTGCATACTGAAATCGGTTTATTTACGGACATATCTGCCGCTCGTGGTAGCGTTCGGGAATTCCTTCGCAATACTATGCTACCCATGCCTCTGGAATTTATTATCTTCTGCGGATGGAGGGTTTTCTCATCATTTTGTCAGGATGTTTATAATATTATCGAACTTTGGTGAGTTTATTCAGTGTACTGTTGTTAATAAAACATTTTTCAAAGTCGACTTTTCGTAAAGTAAAAATGGATTTTAACTATGTTACTAATTGCTTAGATTTTTTGGCGGTTTGGTTTACGGTTCATGTTACATCTGATTAACCTGGGGCTTTTATCTGGTTATCGATTTTAGAGAGTATTGTCAAGTTGAATGCGCCACGTGTATGTCGTCTCGTTTGATAAAGTAACTGGTTTCGGTTAGCTCGGCGCCTCCCTTGTTGAGAGATTATTTTAGCCTTCTCGGAACGCAGCATGAAAATTTGATTAAGGAAACTAGTAATATTATTTCTAATACGATCTCTTGGGTCTAGACTTATCCTTATCTAATAACTATTTATTCATTACCGGTCGTCTGTTTGGTATTATATTTCTCGAATTAGCATCTTGCTACTCGGTTTATTAAATCCCAGTTGAATCATAATTTAGTTCACACCTAACTTTATTCCTCTGAGTTAATTTGGAAAATCTCTGTCTAATTCATTACTGCATGGTCATAGCTTATTAGTCGTTATAAACTTCAATTAAATTACTTAGGATGTGGTTCTAATTTATTGGAAATTCCTTAAACTTTACTTAATTACAACGTACCTTGGTTTGTGGCTAGTCACGAAATCTTGTCGAATCTATTTTATGAACAGGAGTTTCTTATTTGTTGTTAATCATAAACTTCATTTATTTCGCTTTACTAATAGAGTTTAATCTATTGCTGATCGTAAACTTTATCTACCTTACAGACATGAGCTCGATTTGTGGTTAATCATATACTTTAGCAAATTTACTTTGTAGACACGATTTTAATCCCCTATTAATCGTCAACGGTATCAGATTTACTTCACCAACAAGACTTTATTGTCGTATTAATCGTAAACTTTACTTGCTAAATAAGATCTCATTTGGTTATTAATCGGAACTTTATTAGATTTGCTTTACCAACAGGGTTTTACTCTTTATTAAACTATACTAATTTTCCGTTACAACTAAGATTTTCTTTTATACCTCCTAAACTATTTTAAATCACGTTACCAATAAGATTTTATTTCCTATTAATCATAACTTTATTAAATTCATTTTATGGCATTGACACGGAAGTGGTTATATCAGCACTTTCAATTTACGTTGCCCCCGTGCCCTTTTCCTTTAATAGACCTTAAGGCATAGTATGTTCATATTATATTTACTGAGTGCCCACTGGACTACTCGGTGTGGTGATTTTAAGCCGTTTGTAAGATAATTTTAGGTCGATTTTACAGAATTGAGAAACGAGGAAGCAGCCAGAGACTTCTTCCTTATTTCTCGCTTCAGCTATAGGGATAAATATTTACGTTCCGACCGCTGCGTTGCGCACGCTGAGTCTTCACGGGTGCATATCATTGGCGATTTTCCACGCACTTACATGCATTTGCACTATGTTGATTTTACTAACTTGCGTGATGTGTCGGCTGTGGGCCGGAAAAATTTCGACATTTATACTTTATAATTCATAAAGACATATAAATTAAGTTATACATATTAATAAGCTTTATTAATTATAAAACAAATAAAGTTACCCATTTAGCCATTCCATAAAAACATCAAATCATAAAATAGAGCATAAAACAACATAAATACCTCTCTCCCCACATCCACGCCGAGCAGAGCTCCATTGAGATGCAAGGACGTGATGTGGAAAGAGGGTTCCAACCAATATGCTTCTTACCTAAAAAAAGGTTTCCGAATATATCAGTTTAAAAAATGGTTCTCAAATGGTTTCAGTCAGTTTTAAAAATGGTTTAAAGTCCAAAATTGGTCTGAAAATGGTTTTTTTGGTTAAGTTAAATGTGAAAATGGATCAGTATATATACCTATTTGTGTGACGTGTGAAATTTGATGCAGTAAAACAAAATTCGACCTTGTTATTTTCTAGCAAATTCTATTATTTAATTTTAATATTTTTTGATTTATTTTTATAATTTTTTATTTCGAATTTTTATTGAATTATTACTAATTCAAAATTTTCGATTTAAATTTCATTTTAATGAACTTTAATTGATTTTCTAATTTCGTCGAATTTGTCGTGTTTTCTTGTTGTATTTGTGTAGGTATCGTGCGGATCTTGGTGCATTTTGTTATTATTTTATTTTATTTTTATGTTTATTATTTTATATTTAATTCTTTTATTTCTCAGATTTTATAGGGTTTAATTGGTGTTTTTCAGGTTTATTTTAAATTGCGTGTTGTATCTGCGTGTGTGTTTCTGATCCATTTAAACATTTTCCAAGGCCGTTTACGTTCTGGCCCAACATAATTTACTTCAATCACTAAAAATTAAAATAATTATAATTGGTGGGTTTCTGAGTGTTGATATTTTGAAACCATATTGTTGTTACCCAGACAACCCCATACAAATATCTTTCGATTACCACTCGGCACCGGTTGCTAAGCAACGTTGGAACTGTGTTCGAGTGGGTGGATCGTCCGCAAAAAGTGAGCGCTATTGCTAATGCTATAATTGACCGAACGATCCATTGGCCCAACGAGCTGCCGATAGAAGGCCGGTGCTCGATTTCGATTTTTTGGTCCCTTTGTTTTCCTATCTCCTTCAAATATTAATTCATACTGTTGTACCATTTATCATTACGTCTATTCCCATAGTCTTTCTTATCGGTGATCAAATTATCGACTTTTACCATGGCATGTACACCCTTTGTTATGTTAAATATCCTCACAGTATCTCTCTTACTCTTATCCCTATTTTAACTACTATGCTTACTATTATTGTTATTATCATTATCATTATTACTATTATATATATTATTCTAATTCATTGTCACTACTATTACTATTATTATTCTTATTACTACCATTACCATTATATTTATTATTATTATTATTATTATTATTGGTAGGTTTCTGGGTTTTGATATTTTGAAACTATATAGTTGTTACCCAGACAACCCCATACAAACATTTCTTTCGCTTACCACTCGGCACCCGTTGCTAAGCAACGTTGGAACTGTGTTCGAGTGGGTAGATCGTCCGCAAAAAGTGAGCGTTATTGCTAATGCTATAATTGACCGAACGATCTCTGGGTCCAACGAGCTGTCGATAGAAGACATGTGCTCGCTTTTGATTCTTAGGTCGCATTATTCTCCTATCTCTTTCAAAGGTTAACCTATACTCTCATATCATCTATGTTTATGTCCATTTGCTAAGTCCTTCTTATTATTGTCCATGCTGATGATTATTCTTTGGCCTGTACACCCTTTGTTATGTTAAATACACCCACATTATATCTTTCACCCTTATCCCTATTATAACTACAATGTTTCCTATTATTATTACTAGCATTATCATTCTTGCTATTATATGTATCACCTTTATTAATTGTTACTACTATTATCTTTATTATTATTTTTATTACTATAACTACCATTATATTTATTGTTATTACTACCATGATTATTACTACTATTATTATTATCATAATTATTATCATCATTACTACAAATACCATGATTATTATTATTATTACCATTATTATTATTATTATTATTAATATTATTATTATTATTATTATCAATATTATTATTATTATTATTACAATTATTATAATTATTATCAGTATTATTAACAAAATTTTATTATCAATATTATCAATATTATTATTATTATTATTACAATTATTATAATTATTATCAGTATTATTAACAAAATTTTATTATCAATATTATCAATATTATTATTATTATTATTACAATTATTATAATTATTATCAGTATTATTAACAAAATTTTGTGTAGGGATTCGTCGTTATTCCTCAGCTTTAAGAAATATTTTTCTTATATAACAATTTAGCCGTAATCCATTTGTATTTCCCTGGTTTTCGGTAAAGTATTTTCATTGACTCGGAAAATTTGAGCAGCGTTCCGCCCTTATTTTACGCATTCCATTTTTACGTTACTATTTTTGTTAAGTATTTGAATTAGTTCGGAAAATTTGAGCAGCGTCCCGCCCATAATTTCCGCCTCAACTCAAATTAATTTATTTAATTCTTATTTAAAAATATTATTTTTCATGATTTTGGTCGTTCGGATTAATCTTTTTCCGATGGCTATTCATTTTAACTGTTGCAACGATTTCGCAATTTTCCCCGCTACCCATTCCCTCTTTTTGTCCTTAAGATCTATTTATGTTCATTTCATAGTTAATGAGTGCCCACTGGACTACTCGGTGTTAGAGATTTTGAGCCGATTGTTGTTAAAAATTTATGTCAATTTTACAGAAAACGGATGGTGAAGGAGCAGCCAATAAACTACTCATTTACTCTCCAATTTCCCCTATGTACGGATAATATTGACGTTCCAACTCCTGCGTTCCGCACGCTGAGTCTTCACGGGTACATATCATTGGCGATCTTCCACGCACTTACACGAATCTGTACTATGTAGATTTTGCTTTCTTGCGTTATGTGTTGCCTGTGGGCCGGAAAAGGAATAACAAATAATATTTTACCATAGCATTTGGAATAAAAGTTTCGATGCACTAAGGCTGTAGATATAAAATATTTATTCAGCATATTACATCGGCTACATACATTTGAAATTCATTGTATCCATTCCATAAAATTTACTTCGAAAATCCCATAAATTTAATTCGATAAATCATTCTGAAAAATCATCCATAAATTCAATTGAAAAATTACCCACAAATTTAATTCAAAAAATCATCCATAAATTCAATTGGAAAAACAAAATTATCCATAACTTCAATTTGCAAAACAAAAATCATTCATTAATTCGATCTGAAAAGTCATACATAAATTCAATTGAAAAATTACCCATCAATTCTCTTCGAAAAAATCAACTAATAATATTGCACCAGTTGAGAGTGATCGTGTTCAGGCAAAACACTTACCCGTGTTAATTGCCTGAATGCACGGCTCTCAACCAGTTATACAACCAGTTATACAGTTCTATAATGAAATTTTTTCTCCGAAAAATAAGACTGAAAATTTGTGAAAACACATCGGTATTTATACCTATTTTTCTCGCGTGTGAAATTTGATGCAGTAAAACAAAATTCGACCTTGTTATTTTCTAGTAAATTCTATTCGTTAATTTTATTATTTTTTTGATTTATTTTTATAATTTTTTATTTAAGATTTTTATTGAATTATTACTAATTCAAATTTTCGATTTAAATTTCATTTTAATGAACTTTTATTAATTTTTTCAATTTCGTCGAATTTGTTGTGTTTTCTTGTTATATTTGTGTAAGTATCGTGCGAATCTTGGTGCATTTTGTTATTATTTTAATTTTATTTTTATGTTTTGATTTTATATTTATTTATATTCTCTCAGATTTTAAAGTGTTTAATTGGTGTTGTATATTGTATTTTAAGTTATCTTGGTGCTGGGTTTTCGTGCTGTATTACTGATGCATTTAAACAATTCTCAAGGCTATTGGTGTGCTGGCCCAACACTATATTTAATGAGTGCCCACTAAACTAGTCGGTGTTAGTGATTTTGAGCCGATTGTTGTTTCAAACTTTATGTCGATTTTATCGAAATTGAGTGCAAGAAAGTTGAGCCAAAAGACCCACCCTCGAGTTACCTTCTTTCGCTATTTAGTTTTATGATTTGACGTTTGGGTTCTTGCGTTACGCACGCTAGAACCTTCACGGGCACGAGCTATTGGCCGATGAACCGCACTTACACAGTTCGATAGGGTGTTAGATTTTACTGCGTTGCAAAATATTTTGGCTGTGGGCCGAAAAATAAATAAATAAATTTTACCATATAAGTTGAATAAAAGCTTCGATGAATAAGACTGTTTATTCGGCATGTCATATTTCACATAGTAATCGGAAGTTCATTAGCATAAACATTGTTCACATGCTTCATCACAAGGCATTTAATCAAATTGATCAATAAATTCACAGAGCATTCATTCATATACTTTAATTTTAAGACATACTTCAATGCACACCAACTGAAAGTTGTCGTGTTCAGACAAAACACTTACCAGTGTTAATTGCCTGAATGCACGGTTCACAGTTGTAATGCACACCAACCAAAATAAGACTGTAAAGTAAGTGTTCAAATTAAGTTTGCAAAAAAAGTTAAGTTGATAATTTGTCAAAACACATCAGTATATATACCTATAATTTGACCTTAACCTTGCGTGTTATTTTTATTGCGGTAAAACGAAATTTGACCTTAAAATTATTTGTGTTATCTAATTTAAATTTTATTATTTTCTTAATTTAAATTGGCAATTTATTTCTAAAATTTTTAATTGGATTTATTCAACCAAAAATATTTTATTTTAACTCATTTAATCCATTAATTTTTTACTTTTTTATAACTTGTCGTTTTTCGGTCAAATTTTCTTGTTAATATGTATTTTTTGTGTAAATTTCGTGCGGTTCTTGATGCATTTTGTATTTATTTTATTTTACTTTTATGGTTTTTGATTTTATATTTATTTATATTCTCTCAAATCTTAGATTGTTTATTTGATGTTGTATGTTGTATTTTAAGTTATCTTGGTGCTGGGCTTTCGTGCTGTATTACTGATACATTTAAACAATTTTCAAGGCCATTTGTGTTCTGACCAAACATAAAACACTTCGGGGCCGTAAAATTGCGACCCGCAATTTATAAAAGATTTAAGCTATGAACTATATAGTGTTTACATTTTTCATTCAATTGGGTCTACGAGCTACAGGGTCGTGACCTCATAACCTACATGCATAAAATTTAATCATACAGTATACATCAATATATGGATTACAAGATCAAGTGAAAGAGGTCCTACAGTTCAAATATGATCACACATATTTTAATAAGACTCTTTATCATTCCTTTTGATTTTATGTAGTGGTTTGACTTTTTGTTTTTTCCCTTCTTTATCTCTGTTGCTTTTATTATCACATCTGGTTTATCGTTTCTGTGATTGGTATTAACCTTATTTTGACATCGCTTATCTTCTTTGTTTGCCTTTACTACAATTTGCAAGATTTTTTCGATACTCCATTTTTATTGAGTGCAATTTCTAGTTCAGTCTCATCATCTTTTGTCTTGTAGTTTATTGGCATGGTCTTTTGCAATCTCTCATTACTGATTCGATTTATCTCTCTTGTTATCTGCTTTTTGATTGTATAATTGTTTTTGATTTTTTCTCAGGTCTTTTCTTTATTCATATCCGGTGTTGAACGTCAGTCTGGTTTGGAATTACTATCATTGATATCAATTTTTTGTCTCGTTTGGCTGCAATTGGTCGTTTTTCTTGCTCTATTCCTTGCTCTATTTTTGAGTCTCTTCCTCCCTTTTTTGTATTCATTTAGTTTTATATATTGAGCTTTATTGGTTCTAATTCTTAGTCTTTTTCGTTTTTCCGTTTAACTCAATGACCACAGATTTTGTTTCTCAGTTAGCTGCCTTTTGTTGTTATTCGTCAGTTTTGCATTAATTGATTCAGTTTTTTGTCACATTATCCTTCATCGTCTTTTTCGTTGACTGACTTGATATTTCATCTATTTCTTTATTGCTTCCGTTTTGTGTTGTTAATTTCTTTACTATTTTGTTGCTTTATCTTGCTCCGATCGTGGATTTGTTATCGTTGTTCCTCATTTTCGTCTCTCATCTGATTTTACTGGATTTTCCAAGTTTTAATTTGCTCTCCAAGTTAGATCTCGGTCCTGTCTTGTCCAACGTCTCTTAATTCTATGATTTTCTTAATGGCTTCGGTACTTGACTTCTTATTTCGATTTTTGCTCCTGATCTGATCCTTGGTCCGAATTCGTCTATCTCTGCTAGTCCATTTAGTTTTAGGATGTTGGCCATTGTCCTAGGACCAAGATTTACTGCTTGATATACTCGATTGGCTTCCATTTGATTCGTTTCTCAATTTTAACGCATTATCGCCTCACTTGTCTTTCTCATTCTGCTTTATTTTTTTTGACACATCGTTTGATTTTTAATTTGTTTTCGCTCCTTGACTTTAATATTTATATACTACTTTTATATATTATCGGATATTATTATACTCGTTCCATATAATATTTATACACCACTTTTATACATTACTATATAAACATATCTGTTATATACACTATATACACACTCCTGACTATTTATTACTTCATTGTCTCCAAAGGGTCTACGCGCAAAGTACGTATCCATCCGCATCTTTCTTCAGTTACTTGATATATATCGATCTCGCTTGGCCACTTGAGTGGTGCCATTAGTGACGGTGGTTGTTGGTCCATATCATACTTGGGTATAAGTTCATATCTTGACTTGCTTCGTCCTCTCTTGGTACTAGGTACTTGTTAAGCTTCGTTGTACTATCGTATTCTGGGTTCTCTAGTTTTAGCCACATTCTTTTTCCTATAGGTTTATGTTTGTACTTTTCAGTTGCTCTCACTTGCTGAACTATTATCCACATAACTATCACGTTTGTGACAATTCCTGATATCGCTACCAATTTAACTGTGTTTGAAGTTGTGTTTTCTAATTTCGTTGTCTTCATTCTTGGGTTTTCGTGGTTTTGTACTCTCTTAGACACTGCTAATAAATGATTTGTTTCCTTTTCTGATAAGAGACGATCGTCTTAGCTTATTACTTTCCTACTATCGGTTTGGTTTCTTGTTGCGCTTTCTTTCATAGTTTTACCTTTGTTGTTTCTCACTCCAGTAGTGGGATGTGTCACCGCTAGATCGTGTCACCGCTGGATCAACCCCCCGGGGGGGGGGTAAAATTTTTTTTCTAAGTCTAAAAGTACAAAAAATTTTTAAGACAAAGACAATGACTCATTCAAGGTCATTGAAACAAAGACCATGACTCATTCAAGGTCATTGGATGACTCATCAAACACTTTCAAGGTCATTCAAACAAAGACCATGACTCATCAAAAATTTCTCAAGGTCATTTAAAATTTCTCAAGGTCATTCAAAAATTTCTCGAGGTCATTCAAACAAAGACCATGACTCATCAAAAATTTTATCAAGGTCATTCAAACAAAGACCATGACTCATCAAAAAAAATTTCAAGGTCATTCAAAATTTTTCAAGGTCATTCAAACAAAGACCATGACTCATCAAAAATTTTCTCAAGGTCATTCAAATTTTCTCAAGGTCATTCAAACAAAGACCATGACTCAACAGTGCCAATAAATCATCATTGCCATTTCCATTATATATTTTTACATATTTTCTTAGTATTGCATGATTTTGATTGGTCGAATATAGTATAAATAAGCTTACACTTTCAAATATTTTTATAAAACGCCAGAAACTAAATTTTTTATAACTTTGTTGAATGATCTGGTCTCTAATAATAGAGAAGAAGATGATATCATTAAAAACATAAAATTCATGGTAAACCGTACCGAGAAAATCGTAGAAGACATTCCATTTGATTATGAAAAAATTCTTAATTTGCCAACATTGGAGAGAAAGAATGCGTTCAAATCAATATTTAGTTACATGTTTGATGAAAATAATAAATGGATGCGAATAATAGTAGGATTAATGTATATGAAACACATGATATTAAAATCTGGATCCGACTATGAAAATTATTTCCACTGGTCTATAGAGGTAAATTACTTTATATTGTTATTAATTTATCATTATTTAGGTGATAAAAACAAAAATTGATCCGTGGGTAGAAACAAACGGTGGATGGTCAGCGATTATTCAAGTTGCCGCAGAAGCCAAACGTTCAGATATTTATATCGCAAATTGTAAATTTTTATTAAAACTATTAACTGTAGCATCGGTTTTATATTTATGTAATAAAGTTTATCATAGATTTTAATAAATATTTCTTTGTTATTATTATTAATAAAAACTATATTTTTAAAGATTTATTGATTATTACATGTGCATTCTTCATCACCACAATATTCTGTCATTATATTTTCTATAACGTGATCAACACAAGTCTTAAATTCGGTAGGCTCAACTTCATCATTGATAATTTTGGTATCGGCAATATCTTCAGTATCATTAATAATTTCAGTATCATTATTAATTTCATTATCAATTTCTCCATCATCACTCTGACATTCAGAATCACAACATGAATCTTCTTTACTCAATGCTTAAACTAGAGTCAACATATCTCTAATTTTTACACCGGTTATTTCTTCGAGTTTATCAAACAAAAAGTTTATTAAATATTCTAAACGAAATTAATTAATTATTTTATATTTTATATTTTACCTTTTTCAGACATCATTTTTAAAACTATTTTAAAACTAATTATAATTTGTTTATAGAATAACAAAGAAAACATTAATACATTTATTAAACACTAAACACTATACATTAAAATAATTGTGAAAGTCTAGCAGTAACAATTTTCCAGATTGGAGAAAGCACATCATTTTGATCAGCTTTATATCCTTGGATTGCTATTGTTAAATACCAGTTTTCCTGTTCTTTGAAACCTATTTCTGTAAATGCATCATAATATCTGGTATATTGACTGGTGAAGAAAGCATTTTCATTACATTTTAAATTGGAATTGATCTTTTTGAAAACCGTATCAATATCCTTGATATCTATCATTGAGAGAGTCCCAGCGAGAGATTGAAATTGAGTTTTATTGAGTTTGACTGGATTTGCCAATTGCATATTGATAGGTTCCTTTAAAAAATACATTTTATAATTGTGGAACATCTGAACTGGTTGGACACTGATAGCACTTATTTTCTTGGTCATGTTTGATTTATGATCTCTATAAGGTGGTGACGCACTTTTATACCCTTGACAGATACTGATTAACCAATCAGAATAATGCATATTTCTATTATCAATTATAACAAAGGCAGTGCATGATAAGTGCATGATAAGTGCATGATAAGTGCGTGACTGCATACAGAAACAAAACTGAATAAAGAAAACCCATACATTGAGTTTGTATATGATTTTATATACATCAAAATTTCTCATCTATATAAAATTTCTTTATATGATTATTATTAATATCATGTTTTATTATTATCACTGATTTTATTATTATTATTATTGTATTATTATTCTATTATTATTGTTACCATAAAATAAAACTATAATAAATAAAAATATTATCAACAAATAAAATAAAACAAAACAAAAATCAAAATTCTAAACATTTATTTTTGTAAAAGTTTCATTTTTTGTAAGTTTCTTACCGAGTTTGTTATATTCCACTCAACATATCGCTGATACCTAAAATTGCAGCAACTGCAACCCAGAATACAAGGGTATTCCGTTTCCATTTCCTTTACCATGCGGTTGATTTTATTATCCCAAAGAGCTTGTCTAATCAACTCGGAAATCATAATTCCTGATTCTTCATATATTGTCGGTTCGATCATTGCTGGCTCCTTGATATTCAACATTTCCTTCATTTGAGGATAATAATAAATAATTCGGTCAATTACCATCGGGGGCATATGTGTCTAAATAAATAATAAATAAAAGAAAATAAATAATAATAATTTACCATATTGACTGGTATTTTTCTTCTGCATATTTTTTCTTTGGTGTAGTATTTTCCATTTTAAAAATGAAATGAATATGCAAGTTGTTTTAATCAATCATTAGCCAATCAGATGTTGACCAATCCCGTGATTTCATTTTGTATGTCTGTAACAATATTTTTGTACTCTAGATTTCGCTACCCTAATATGACTATTTTACCACTGGCAAACACGTTAACACACATTGGGTTGTATTTTAAAAGCCTCAGTGCAGGAAATAATTCTGGTTCGAACATACAAAGACATTTTGTTGACATGTTGTATAGATTGATAGATTGTTTCATATCCATGGTAACCGTAATTGACTGTATTTTAATATCCTTTATTCTATATTGTAATTTATTGACGTCTAAAGGTTTCTTGCATCCCATGATTCTGCATTTGCCGGATTTGAAAAATATTATAGGGTATTTTCCACTCCTATCTACAATTTGCTGGGGTTTACCAATCGGAAACGTCATTTTTGACACATCAAAAGTTCCTTTATAATTTATATTCGATAACATAATTAAACAATAAAGAAAAATTAATCTATATATATGATTTTTTAGAAAGAGTTCATTAAATTATATAATATAAACAAAAACCTATAATCATACAAATTAATAATGGAATTAAGAAATGATGCTGTATATCAAATCGTCGGCCCAAGTGGTAGTGGTAAAACTATGTTTGTTTGTAAATTACTGAAATCTAATTTATTTCAAACAAAATTCAACAAGATTTATTGGCATAGGGGTGTAGATGAAGAACATGGATTAACTCAAGATAATTTCTGTAAATTGAAAAACATGAAAATAGTAAAGGGTTTCGATAAAAACTGGTCAAGTCGTTTAAGGAAAGGTGATGTCATTATTATTGATGACTTGTATCAGGAAGCTAATAAAGAAAAGGATTTTAATAATTTATTCACAAAAATCAGTAGACATGTTGGTGTTACTGTGATCTTTATTACTCAAAATATATTTCATCAGGGTGGCGCACATCGAACAAGGAATTTAAATGTTCAATATTTAGTTATTTTCAAGAATCCTAGAGATGCAACAGTTATTGATTTTCTTGCTCGACAAGCATACCCTAATAATCGTAATTTTCTTATCAGTGCATTTTTCAAGATGCTACAAAATCACCACATGGATATATATTTCTTGATTTCACACAACAATGCAATGATGATTTACGGGTAAAAACAGATATTTTCAATAAAGAAGGTGCCATGGTATATAAACAAAGTTGACAACATTAACATGTAACAATGTTTATGAAATCCAGGCTTAAAAATATCCGAAAACTTAGACAAAGTATTAAAAAGAAGCGTGTTCCACCAAAAACCAGTTATACACCATCTAAAAAACTAATAACCGAGAATTACCCTGCGATGAATCTAATTTCGAAAAACATTAAAAAGAGTAAGAAAAAAGTTAAAATTGTAAAAAATCATAGGAGTTTCCCATATTTTAATGCATTGTTAAAGGCTTCGAGTATGAAAAGAATGTCTATTTTACAATCATTTCCAACTTTTGTTGTCGATGATTTACTCAAAATTCTATTAAAAGTAGTCAGAGGTAAAATTAAAATCAGTAAATCTAAAAAACTAGTATTGAATAAACATCGTAAGCCTTTGTTATCACTAGTAAATAATAAAAATCGTCAGCAAATTAGAAAAATCATATATAAACAACAAAGTGGTTTTATCGGAGCAATGTTACCATTAGCATTATCATTATTATCACAATAAACGATGGGGCAATCATTACCTAATGTAAAATTAAAATTTAAATCATCTTGTTGTAATGGAGAAGATTTGGACGAACCCAGAAGACGAATCAGGTTTCGGTGGAGTGACAAAGTTAAAGAAAAGAGTCCCAAAGTCGAAAAAGGAAACGCAAAAGTGGTTGTCAGATCAGCTTGCGTACAGTTTAAACAAACCAATGCGGAAAAGATTTCCAACGAGAGCTTATAAGACATTAGGAATTAATGATTTATGGCAAATGGATTTGATGGAGATGATACCATATTCGAAGATTAACAAGGGTTATAAATATATTTTAACGTGTATTGATGTTTTCAGTCGTTTTGCTCGCGGTGTACCGACAAAGACAAAATCTGCAGAGGAAATATCTAAAGCAATTAACTCAATGTTTAAAAATGGGCATCCAGACAATTTGCAAACCGATTTAGGTATTATTATTATTATTATTATTATTATTATTATTATTATTATTATTATTATTATTATTATTATTATTATTATTATAGGCAAGGAGTTTTACAATAGTAAAGTTAAGCAAATCCTGGATCGTCTCAAAATAAATCATTATTCTGTACATTCTCAATACAAAGCCGCACATGTTGAAAGATTTAACCGGACATTGAGGGATAGATTAAAGAAATATTTCGTGCATCAAGGTAATAAAATATGGATAAATGTATTACCGAAAATACTTGTTAGTTATAATAATTCATCGCATCGAGGTCTGAATGGTTTGAGACCCGTAGATATCAGCTCGAAAACATTAGCTAAATCAGTACGGTCTAAAACAGTTGCTATTACAAAACCAAAATATAAAGTTGGTGATCACGTTAGAATTAGTAAAATATCTGCTTCACCTTTTATCAAAAATTTCGATAGTAATTGGAGTGATGAAGTATTTCAAATTATTAAAATTAATACTAAACAGAGTCCTGTAATGTATGTTATTAAAGATAGTGATAACAATGTAATACAAGGGAAATTCTATGAACAGGAATTACAAGTTATTTCAAAACCTACAGTGTTCAGAATTCAGAAAATATTGAAAACTAAACTGGTGGGTAAGGATAAACAATACTATGTCAAATGGCATGGATATCAAAAACCCTAATGGATATCATCAAAAGACCTAGTAAAATGAGTTTCTATAGAATTTTACCTAGTAATAGTTGCCCGCTAATTCATCCGGAAAATCAAGCAAGTAAATTTATGGTTGATCTTCAAAATCCTATTTATTTACATGGAAATTGGGAAGTTGCTTTGCAAGACTTTACATTTGTGTACAATACATTCCCATTTTATAGTCATTGTAAAATCAGTTACAAGAAACGTGTACCCAAAACCTGTAGTGGTATTTTCTCAATCAATAATTTTGAACGATATTGTCATATTCCGAATCAGATTTTAGATGAAAATTGTGGCATGTTTTTCAAAGATGGATTGAATGTTAGTTGTGATTATAGTCCATTTACAATAAAGTTTGAAAGTATTGAGGATGCCAAGCGAATGGGTTGTGATAAGCTTAGCATTGTTGTTCCTGGTACTGAATACCTAATACGTTTCAAAACATTTGATGAAAAAAGTGTAACAATCGAAAACATCAAAATATCTGTATCATATATTAATGAGGTGGAAGATACATTTACATTTACTAATGATTTATATATTGAAACACTTGAAGAATTACATAAATATATTTCATTAAATTGTTTACATATATTTAAAACTATTGAATTTGTTAAAGATGGAATATGTAAATTCAGTCTGAATAATAACATTTGTGAAGTTACATTTGATAAAAATTTGGCTAATACATTGGGATTAGATAAGCAAACATATAGGGCAAATGCTTTTGGTGTACGCAAACCAAAAATAATAAAACTTCATAGGCAAATGTTCATATATACTAACATCATCGATCCTATAATTGTTGGTGATTCTTTGGTTCCTCTATTGAAATCTGTGTGAGTTGATACACATGATCAGGATGAAGTTGTCAATATAAATATCGATAATCCCATGTACTTACCGGTATCAACATCATGTATAAACAATATAGAAATAAATATTCGTGATGATAGCGGTAAATTTATTGAATTTAGTAAAGATACAAAAACTCATTTGACATTACATTTTCGTAAATTAGATGGCCAATAACGATATTATTACTATGTATAGTGGTAACCAAAGTGGTGGTGAATTACCATATTTTATTGGTAAACAGTATGGATCAGGATGGTTGAGAATAATTGGTAGATTTGCACTTCCAATTCTTAAACGCCTTGGTAGTTTTGGTATGAAAACTGCTAAAGATGTGAAAATGAATGAGCAGAAAATATTACCATCTCTGAAATCAAATGCATTATCCGAGTTAGGGAAATTTCTACCAAGTGTTGCAGGTATGTTTCAAAAACAAGAACCTGCACCGGCTCAAAAACGTAAAAGACATCATAAACATATAAACAAACGAATGAAAGGACATGGAACTATATTATAAAAATGATTTGTGGTAAATCTGAATTGTGCTTATTTGATAGACCATCTCCTCAGGCGGTAATTGAAATGGGGGCCTTTGAAGAAGTATTTCCGATGAATTCTATTATGGATAGTAGAACTGATATTGAATTTTATATTAACGGTTCCCAAACTGAATATTTAGATTTGAACGATACATTGTTAACTGTTCAGATCAAAGTTGTAGATAAAGATAGAAAACCGTTGGGTGAACCTAGTGATGTAATACCAAATAATTTCTTGTTTCATACACTTTTTAAAGATGCAGTTCTCGGATTTAATAATATCAAGATTGAGGGTGGTAACAGTACATATATTCACAAAGCTCTAATAGAAACTATTATAAATTATAATAGCGATACTAAAAATACATGTTTAACTCCTATGGGTTATGGTAGTGATGACGATAGGAAAAAGTGGATTAAGGGTTCGAAATTATTTACCATGTGCTCATCATTACAACTCGATTTTATGGATCAACCGAAATATTTACTCCCAGGTGCTAATGTACACATTAGATTGAAAATATCAGAGTCAACATTATCACTAACAAGTGCCACCACAACACCAATTCTTCAATTAGTTGATGCAAAATTATTAGTGAGAAGAGTTCGTGTTGAGCCTTCTGTATTAGCCGGTCATCAACTGGGGCTTAATTCTAAACATGCAATATATCCATTGAAAACAAAGGAAATTGTTCAATTTGCAATTGCTAAAGGGTCAGCTTCTTTCTATAAAGAACAAATATTTGGAGATAGAAGAATGCCCAACTTTATATTGGTAACATTTCAAAGCGAATCTCAATATAATGGATCATACTTAACATCAAGCTCAATTTTCAAAAATTTTGGAGTAACATCGCTAACTTTATCGAAAAATATTGATTTTAGAGAAACATATACTCAAGATTTCGATAATGACAATTATTGTGCTACATACATGCAGAGTATAGTGAGAAATATGGGTTATTTGGATAAAAACCTTAATTGTGGTATAACTCTTGATGATTTTAAAAACAAATATCCATTCTTTACATTTGTTTTGGCACCCGATTTTGATTTAAATCAGAGTCAATTACCTCAAAATGGAAATTTACGATTAGATATAAAGTTTGCTAAAGCTACAACTGAACCGGTACATGTTGTAATATATGGAGTATTTGAAAATGAGGTTCAAATAACTGCAAACAGAACAGTGTTGATATAAATGTATAGATAATTTATGATAATTTGTCATGGAGTAAGTTTTTAAATGTATTATTAATATTATTGATGTAGTTCTGTTCAGGTCTATCGAATTGGAAAACAAATTCTAGGACATAATTTTTAGGGGTTTTTCCTCTTGATAAAATTCCATATTTACGTAATAATCAAGCCATTATCCTCAATACTCAATCGGCTCATCTCGGGGGAGAACATTGGTTAGCAATATATATGAAACCTAGCAAGATATTTGTATTTGATCCTATGGGTTTCTATCATCTTGCTTTAATGGTTTCAAAACTGCAAACAATGGGTAAACCTATTGTGTATAATAAAACTATGTATCAAAAACCATGGACCTTAACACGTGGTCAACATTGTTTAGCATGGTTATTATCCAAGCGATTTGATGTATAATAAATGTATTAATGTTTGTGTTATGTTTTATTATTATTGTCATGTTTTAACTAATAATATATATATATATTTTTAAAAATTATTATTATTATTATTATTAATATTATTATTAATATTATTATTATTATTATTAATATTATTATTATGTGTTTAATTAATTAATGTTAACAAAGCCAGTGCATGATAAGTGCATGATTTACAAAGACTCTGCATGATCATCACGTGATTTACAAAGACACTGCATGATAAGTGCATGATTAGTAACAAGGAACGCATACATACACACGCAAGACTGTATGTAATTTACAAAGAAATCACATACATACTTTTGTTTGTATGTGAATTACAAAGAAAAACACATACATACTTTTGTTAGTATGTGATTTACAAAGAAAACATACCTACACAATATAGGCTGCATGCGTAAAAATCTCTCACCTATATGTGTGTATTGGTTAAATGTGATTGGCTAAATCCTGAAAATATTATTCTCTTTATAAACATATGCAAATTCAAAATCTATCACAATTAATTCATAAATTTTAATATGGCAGGACAAAATAATATTTTAAGAAGTCTTCTAACTTCATCCATTGGTAATTTTTATTTATTATTTATTACCATTAATCTTTTAGTAAATTTAGACTGGTTCGATGTAACCAAAAATGAGGATCTTTTGGATTTGGATGACTTTTTTGGTAAAATTTAATTTTTAGTTAAATGATTTTATTAATATTCTTTTAGATTGTAATAATAATAATGTTGAAAGAATTATTATTGAAGATACTCCCACTTCAATTAATGAAGATGTTTATGAGGTTATATCTATCGGTAAGTTTAATATTTATTTATTTTCAAAATATAAAAAAAAACATTTCAGATGATGATGATGATATGATTCCAGCAACTTACCCAATAATTATTTTGGATGATATAGTCGATGATGCCCCCACTTGTATTGATGGAGATAATATAGTGGATAATGCCCCCACTTGTATTGATGGAGATGATATAGTGGATAATGCCCCCACTTGTATTGATGTTGACGATTCATCTGATGATAATATTGAGGCAGATTTATGTTAGTAATTTATTTATTTTTAAACTTTATTTAAATATATTAATTAATTATATTTTTAAAAATTTAACGAATTTAAATAATATTTTGAAAAATTATGAAAAGTATAAGATTTTGTGAAAAGTTGATTATTGAAGATTTTATCTAAATTATTTAATAGCGAAGAATTTATGAAGATTTTATGAAATCATACAGAGTTGATTCTTAACTAATTCTAGGGAATGATTTGTGTAAATAATAAAAGGTTGTTTTTATTAAATTTTAGGTTAATATATATCTATTCTTTATTAATAATAAGAAAAAATAATAATAATAATCTACAGCAAGCATTGAAAACGGTATTCATTTTATATTATAATAATAATAATACTTATTTGATGTGATAATAATCTGCAGTGAGCATGCAGCTTTATTTTGAAAAAATGATACTTATTTTATATAATAATAATATTTTATGTGATAATAATAATAATAATAATAATATTTATTTTATATGATAATAATAGTCTACAGTAAGCATGTAGCTATTCGCCCTATAATTTGCTAATAATAATCTGCAGTGACATGCTATTCACCCTATAATTTGAAACATTTATTATTAACAGGTCTTTTTGTTATAAACTTGCATAATAATGAATGATTCGCGAATGTTGCAATACTTTTGCAAAACAAGTGCAAAGCCATGTCTAATACATTTGACTATATAAGAATTATCATTTAATATTATACAAGTCTTTATGTTATAGAATTGTATAATAACGAAAGATAATTTTATGAAATATTGTAAAATAATTATATATATATATTTTTTTTTTAATACAAGTTATTTAATTTATTTTTAATTTTATCAGGTAAATTTTACCCAAAATATTGCATGATCTCAAAGAATCATGGTGAAATATGTCACGAAAAAATGAAACAATACTATGTCCATAGATTTAATTGCATTAGGTTTTTTATTTGCCCTGTATGCAAAACATCCCAGTCCATAAAATACAAAGCTTTTTATAACATTCACAAAGACCATTTAGATTCATTTAAAATAATTAAAAAGGAGCTGTTTCGTATCAGTAATAAAAATAATGTAAATATTATGAATATTATAAATAATATACGCCCAACAAAAATAACTAAAAATAAAAGACCTGCTGAACATAGGCCATCTAAAATACCAAATAAACTTATAAAAATCGAAGTCATTGAAATCAGTGATGACGAATCAATTAATAATGTAGATATTATAAATAATGTAGATATTGATATTATTACTAATGCAGATATTATAAATAATGCAGATATTGTAAATAATGCAGATATTATAAATATTGCAGACATTGTAAATAATGTAGATATTATAAATAATGTAGATATTGTAAATAATGCAGATATTATAAATATTGCAGACATTGTAAATAATGTAGATATTATAAATCATGTAGATATTATAAATAATGTAGATATTGTTAATAATACTATTAATCAAGTTGGTGGTTCATTAGAACCTATAATACAAATTAATTTAAACGGCGCAGTTAAAACAATTAAATTTAATACATCAGAGGCGCAACTGATAAAATAAATGTTAACTGAGAGAATCAGTTCTAAATTATTTGATGAGATTGGAAAGATGGGGGGTGATGTTAAAATTCAATTTGCTGTTTTGATACAGTTTGAAAAAGATGGGGAAATCCGCGATAATTATTTTTCCAACAACGCAGAAAAATTTTCAGATAGTTTTTTATCTGAAGGAGTTAATAAACTCAATGAAAAAATAGAAAAGTTCACCCATTTAGGCAGTGGATGGAGAGTAATCAATATTTTAGAAATAGATTTTATACTTACCAAATTTTCCCCAATTAGTCGTTTATCAGGTCATCGATATATTCAGACTCCTTCTGCTATTGCATCTAAAAAAGCTATTATAAATGTTAAAAATACTGACGATAAATGCTTCCTTTATAGTATTCTGGCAATTCTTAAAAAAGATTTAATTTTAGAAAATCGGACTAGACCTGCAAAATACACCGAGTTTTTAAACGACTTAGTATATGACGAAATTACGGATTGTCCAATGAAATTAATAAATATACCCAAATTTGAAAAGAAAAATGACAGTTTAAATTTAGCAATAAACGTCCTTTCTTATACTCCAACTGTGATAATTGACGAGGTTCCTGATAGTTATGTCTTCCATCATCCTCATTTAAGTATAATTCATCGTACAAAGGTCATTGGCGGAACACCTATTTATTTGCTTTTATTAGAGAAAAGTGATAGGAATCACTACACCGCGGTGAGTGATCTGAATAAATTAATGAATTGTCATCAGAATCCTGATTGTCCAGTTCAAATTAGATGTAAATGGTGCCCACACTGCCTAAATGGTTTCAGGCTGGATAATGCCTTTAATAAACATGTAGCTCTATGCGCTAAAAATCAGACGGGTACAACCCTTTACACATTACCCGATAACAAAAATTTAAAATTTGAAAATTATTCTAAAACCATCACCCCTCCCTATGTAATTTATGCCGATTTCGAGTCGGTTTTACCACCTGATGTTAGACATCACCAAATTCATATGCCTAGTTCAGCAGGCCTTTTACTAATAAATAACTACACAAAAACACAACAATATTTTGAATTTTATGGACCTGACTGCATTTCTTTATTTCTTAAAAAAGTAGAGGAAATTGCTGTCACAATTGTCCTACCTTATTATGATGTTGAAGGGAAAAAGTTGATAAGTTTTATGTCTTTCGCTGAACAACGAGAATTTAAATCATGTAGAACTTGCTATCTTTGCAAGAAACCAATTGTAAATCCTGCTAAAGACCATTGTCACTTTACAGGTAAATATCTTGGTGCAGCGTGCCGAAAATGTAATTTTGCGCGTAGAATATATAAGTTGCTTCCGATAGTGTTTCATAATTTAAAAGGTTACGATCTGCATCATATTTTAAAACATGATCTCAACGGTTTTCCTTCTTGGAATTTAGACATTATCCCTACCTCGACTGAAAAATTTATATCTTTAATTGTACATATAAAAAATCTGGCTGTTAGATTTATAGATAGTATGCAATTTGTAAATTGCTCTTTATCTAAGGCGGTAAAAACACTTACTACACTACCTCTTACTACCTCTGCCTTTCCTGGTTCTATTATAGATTCTAAAGGTATATTTCCTTATGATTATGCCGCATCTTTTGATGTTCTTGAAACTACTTATGAATTGCCTCCTAAATGGGAGGGTGTGACAGATGATGAGTATGCGACTGCTGAATTGGTTTGGATGCAACAAAACTGGTAATTTGCGTGACTATATGATGCATTATTTAAAAGTTGATGTATTCCTACTCGCTGATTACTTTCAACAGTTTCGTGAAAAGGCCATTGCATACAATGGTCTTGAACCTTTAAATTTCTATGGTATTCCTGGAATGTCATGGGCGTCAGCGCTTATGACATTAGATGAACCCATAGAGCTTTTACAGGACATGGAAATGTTCAATTTTTACGAGGGAGGAATACGAGGAGGGTTAACGTTTGTTAACAAACACTATGTTGCTTCTTCAGAGGACACCGAATTGCTGTATATAGACATAAATAATTTGTACGGTTGGGCTCTTAGCCAATCTTTGCCGTATGCTGATTTTGTTTGGGTGTATGATGGTTTGGATGATGTATTGAATGAGTGTATGAATGTTGCGGATATTGAAATCCTTCCATATGGATATACTATGGAAGTTGATATTGATATCCCTGAAAATTTCCATGATTTTTTAAATGACTTTCCGATTGGACCGGAAAAGATGTGCCCACCAAATTCAAAAGTTTAGAAGCTAATGCTCACGCATTATCCAAAGAAGAATCATGTTCTTCATTGGAGGCTTCTCAGGCTTTATCTTTCGCTTGGGGCTAAGGTTGTGAATGTACATAGATGTATAAAATTTACACAGAAACCTATTTTTAAAAATTATATAGATAAAAATACTGACTTGCGAGCAAATGCAGTCAGCGAGATATATAAAGATTGATTTAAATTATATAATAACAGCTTGTACGGTAAATCCGTTGAAAACCTTAAGAAGCGAATGAATTTGCGACTTTGTAATTCATTTGAAAAGTTAA
Organism: Schmidtea mediterranea; assembly: GCA_022537955.1. Taxonomy (NCBI): domain Eukaryota; kingdom Metazoa; phylum Platyhelminthes; order Tricladida; family Dugesiidae; genus Schmidtea; species Schmidtea mediterranea. The sequence goes on along the minus strand of CM039680.1, from coordinate 262,086,868 downwards.
TTACATATTCATCAAAACCGGCATTCAGAAAAACCATCGAAGTTGATGAGAATTTGTTTGCCGCGCATCTTAATAAGGATTCAATATTTTTGGATAGGCCTAGTTACATCGGACAATCAGTACTAGATCTATCCAAACTACGGATGTATCAGTTGCAGTATATAGAGCTGCAAAAGTATAGAACCATTTATAATTGTGATATAAATTTAATTGCCGGTGATACGGACAGCTTCTTTTTAGAGATAAAAAATTTAAAATTAGATACTTTATTAAAAGTGATGATTTCGGATGACCTTTTAGATACATCTAATTATGACCCCTCTCACCCTTTATATTCAAGACGACTAGCATCCGTTGTAGGAAAGTTTAAGGATGAGAGTAAGAGGGGAGGGTATAGTGAGTGGGTTTTCTTGCGTCCTAAATGTTATAGTTTATTGGGAAATAAGTCGACTATGAGGGCTAAGGGAGTAAAATTATCAGGTACAAATATAAATCATCAATCCTATTTAGATTGTTACAATAATAACGAGATTATATCTGTACCTCAGACTAGAATAGGGTCCCGGAATCATCAGCTTTTTACTTTTAAAAATAGTAAAATAGCGCTAAACAACCACGATGATAAGAGGGCATGGGTTGATAAAAATGTTAGTTTCGCCTATGGACACTATAGAGGGCTTGATGCAATTAATAGGGGTCATAGTATTACAAGAACACAGCAATTTCAAGATATATTCAAAGAAATTCTGGCTCCTGATTGATCATCAATTTATCAGACGAACAATTATGTGAATATTATATATTTTTGTATATTTTGAATTTTGTATATTATAGAAAAAAAAATAAAATTGTACGTTTACTTATTTTATTATGTTTTTGATTATTATTAGTTGCTTTTTTATATAAAGGGTTATAAGACATGTTCACAATAGTTAAATTTCGATTTTATCTGCATTATCAATGTAGGATTGAATAAAATCTCGATATTTACCATACACATCCAGATTACATTTTATTTAGAAATAATATGCAACTAGATAATTTTATTATTGACTTATTGATTTATTTATTTTTTAGTAGTAATAAATAATCATAGGTTTCTGTCAATAGCCTATCGATTATTAAAAATGTCTGATTCCATTTAATTCTGAATTCCGCTATCTTAATTTAGAAGATTAATATAATAATAATATTAATAAATAAAAACTTGTAACAATAATAATAATAAAATATTATTAGTTAAAACATTACTTATAAAAATAAGTAATAGAATAAAAAAAAATATATTAATAATTAAAACACTACTTATATGCGCCGCCCGATATTGGAGGTATGTGGAATGGGCTTTGAATAAAGCTCTTCGATAATATAACTATAGTAGAATTATTTCTTTATAATAAAACTTTTTGTTGTATATGTCTTGGTTTTTTATTATATATTAATAATAATAATAATAAAATCAGTGATAGTAAAAACATTACTTAAAAAAAAAAAGTAATAGAATAAAAAATTAAAAAATATTAATAATTAAAACACTACCTTTTTTTTATATTAAAATTTTTTTTTTAAAAAATAATATGACCTTGAGAAATTTTAAATGACCTTGAGAAAATTTTGAATGCCCTTGAGAAATTTTGAATGACCTTGAGAAAAATTTTGATGAGTCATGGTCTTTGCTTGAATGACCTTGAAAAAAGTTTGAATGACCTTGAGAAATTTTGAATGACCTTGAAATTTTTTTTATGAGTCATGTTCTTTGTTTGAATGACCTTGAGAAATTTTGAATGACCTTGAAAAATTTTGAATGCCTTGAATTTTTTTTGATGAGTCATGGTCTTTGTTTGAATGACCTTGAGAATATTTTTGATGAGCCATGGTCTTTGTTTGAATGACCTTGAGAAATTTTTGATGGGTCATGGTCTTTGTTTGAATGACCTTGAAAATTTTTGAATGACCTTGAGAAAATTTGAATGACCTTGAAAATTTGAATGACCTTGAAAGTGTTTGATGAGTCATCCAATGACCTTGAATGAGTCATGGTCTTTGTTTCAATGACCTTGAATGAGTCATTGTCTTTGTCTTAAAATTTTTTTGTACTTTTAGACTTAGAAAAAATTTTTTTTACCCCCCGGGGGGGGGTTGATCCAGCGGTGACACATCCCACTACTCACTCCCCTTTGGAAAGAGTTTCGGGATAATACTTGACATATCTGATATATTGATTCTGTCATATTGATTCTGATATATTGGTGGTGTCATGTTCTTTTCTTCCTTTATTTCTCTGCCGTTAACTTTTATTCTTGAATTTCTGCCTATCCTGCATATTTTTGTGATTAGCTTTCTCTGTAGTTTCCACGTAGTTTCGTATTTCCATGCGTCTGTCACTACACTGATTGACACTTCGTTTCTGACATCATCCATTCTTTGTGGTTTGTTTGTCATTGTTGCTTTTCTCGGTGTTGTATTAGATTGCGTTAATTTTGTTGACTTTTTTGTTGTTCAGCATCGCAATAGGTAGCAGTCCAATAGCAGTTGTATTTGAATAGAAATTTATTTTGTTTTCGGTTTTAATTTAAGTTATAACAGCATCACATATATATAGCCAAAATAGGGGGTGAGCCGGATTATGGAGAAGATCATATAAAAGAGCTAATAATATGTATTAATTAATATCAGGTTAATTAGTATAATGAGTTATTTAAATCAAAGAAAAGGAGAAATTGGTTTAATTAGATGTAGTTAGTTATGAAATGTCGTAATATATCGTGATTTAATAATTTATCATTCTTTCTAATTAGATATAATAAATAATAAGTATTTAAAGGAATAGGTTTTAATTGGTAATACCAAAAATTGATATTATTGGAGGTATAAAAATAAATGAAGCAAAAATCGAAATCGAGCACAGGCCTTCTATCGGCAGCTCGTTGGACCCATGTATCGTTCGGTCAATTGTAGTATTAGCAATAGCGCTCACTTTTTGCGGACGATCCACCAACTCGAACACAGTTCCAACGTTGCTAAGCAACGGATGCCGAGTGGTAAGCGAAAGATATTTGTATTGGGTTGTCTGGGTAACAGCCATATAGCTTCAAAATATCAACACCCAGAACCCACCATAAGTAAAGGAATTGTATAAATCAAATGAGGCATGATTGGATCACTGATGTTGTCTTTACTCTAAAAAGGGCAAGTGAGTGTTGAAAATTTGTGTGGGTTGCCTGAAAGGAATAAATGATGGAAGACTGAAATTTTATTTAATTCTATTTACTTCTGTTAATAGAAAATTCATTTTCAGATTCAGATAATCTGAATTATCTTTTCTTGTACCAAACTGTTGATCCCTGACTACGAAACATGGCCGCACCGACAAATGATGTAGCCCAAACTGCTATATCAAAACCGGTACCACGAAAACGAGAGCATACCCAGGACTAATGAAATGACCACCACTACTGTACTTGGAATAAATATTAGATATAATAACTTCATTTTATTTTGAATGATTGTAGTATAAAGGCTATGAAGTTTAGTCAGTAATGGAATGTGATGAAGGGTTTCGGTAAAAGCGATTGCTGGATGGAAAATTTTGTGAAATTTACTTTTAGTATGCCTTTTAATATCGTTTTCTTTATTGTTTATTAGACATTTTGTTGTAAATTCATCAACATCTAGCTTTCTTAGCCAAGAATATTTATTAAACCATTTTTATTGTATTCAACTAAGCTTTTCCGTTGTTACTGGAAATTAAAATTCATAACCCTAAATAAAAGAAATCTAATTTTTTATTATACAGTATAATTTATACTCTTGCTAAGCTATCAACGGAAGTCAGTGGAATAATATAGATCCTTGTACTAACAACAAGACAGGTAAAGGTCTTTCTGGTATGTTTATTTTGGTTAATAATTTCATAAACACTTTTACCTCCTTGATTGATTTTATGTTGAACTCCTTCGACTACATTTTATTCTTCAACCGTTGTACTAAACACTGACAATTTTCGTTCCTGCTTTTTATAGTAACTTCCAAAAACAACAATAATCAAATTATAGAGTTTATCTTACCAAAATTAAACAAGTCGCGAGGTAACTTTTCGATTTCCTGTTTAACCTACTAATTGTTATAGGAACTTTCATATATTATTAGAGAAGAGTTAATCTTAATCGTTTCTCATTTATAATTATTTCTTCCATCTGTGGGTTTAGTGGTGTTTGACCTTGACCCCTTACATACAATGCTTTACTGCCTGCAACTGGTTACCCGTTGCTAGGCAACGTTGGTACTGTAACCAGTGGTTCTGTGACCGTCAAAGGTAAGCTTTATTACTAAAACTGCTAAGATCCGGTCTACAGCTTGTTCGGCGAGCTACCGATAGAAGGTGTGCGCTCGTCTTGCTTTTAGGTCCTTTACTTTCTTTACTTCCTTAATTCTTCAGCTTATGACTCACTTCTCAAATGAAAATTTAACTGTCAGTAATACGACGTTAGAATCAAACAATAACCAAGTTAACCACAAATATTTATTACGATATTGAAGATACAAATTTCTATTTACACTCGAAAAATAACCATAATGTTTATCACAACATTATTTGTAAACATATTCAGTTGGTTTTTTGTTGGATCTTCCTACGCTGTCGCTCGGTTTGGGATAAGACCGCTAGATATGTCGGCGTTGATCATCGCCAATCATCGGCGCTGGTTATTCGCCTTCCAGCGATACTTCCTCTCGAAGTATTCAAACTGATGGAGCATTAATTCCGCTTCATGCCGGATTTCTAGAGCCGGATTCCGTCCAGGGTACATCTTAATGGCTACGCTGGGTACTTCGACGTCTCGGTCTTATTCTGGATTTCGGTGGGGCCATTATTGGCTTCCATACGTGGAAAGCGAGTATCCACGATACCACCGCGCCTGTCGATATCTTCCGGCAAATCTGCTGGGGATCGTCAGAGTGATCCTGGAGTCGTTGGTCCAGTTGTTGCGGGAATTACTAGGTACTAATGAATATAAATATTTTTAATCTTATATTAGTTTATCATAGCTTGATTAAAACAGGTTTATTATAATATTCTCGGGGTGTTAAAAGGAAAACAAAATTACTGATGGGACCATTACCTTGAGTGTGGTCCTCCAAGGCATAGTTGGGTTCGACCTTCTCCATGCGGTTGTTCTCCTGATGATCGACATCCCTTCGTTTTGGTTTGTTTGGAATTGTATTCAGCATGATTAAGGTGAAATGATATTATCGTGTGGGGTGAGTACATTATATATCAACCTAGTGGGGGTAGAAGATTCATTATCGCTCGTGGAGGAGGCACGCGCAATATATTCAATACGAATGAATTTATTCCTGCGTTATAGCGGCCGTTTTCTGGTAATTCTAGAATATTCTGCTTGTCCATCCGGTGCACGAGCGATTTCGACGAACTGTTGTTTAATTTCATTGTTAAACTTAGGGCGGTGATTCATTTGTCAGTGTGTCCTGGAACTCCACTAGTCATGGAACTCCACTAGTGTGTGTGATTAGGCGAGTAGGTGTATTATTTTATTTGTTAGTTTTCCTGATGCTTTAGTTACAGAGATCGATTCATACCTGGACTCTGACATTGGTGGCATCAAAACGTCGTAGACAGGTCAAGGGTTATTTAATTTGTATGCATCTACTATTTTCCAGTTAATCCGGTATTAGGAAATTGGCGAATCTGTCATTTATGCTTGGGTAGCATCGCTGGTAACAGTAGGAACTCTATTCCTGTAATTTTATATGTTGTACTAGTTCTCAAATCATCTTCATAGGGTCCTCCTGTTTACAATTTCCGAGGTGAATTAATTTCAATATATTTGCCATGTTCCAGAGTGTGTTGGTTATTTTTTAATAATGTTGGAGTGTTATGTCAATTTTTTTCAGGATGGAACTGATCAGCGGGGTATGAATTTAAAGCGGCAATTTTCTAATTTTATTTAGGGCACATTTCTAGCTGGTTTCTCATTCGGGGAATTTCTCGTTTAGATTTGGGATTAAGTCATTTCATTTTTAGAGTTTAGGCCTGCGGGTTTATCGGAGTTTGTAATTCATATTAAGTAGCTGCTTCTTATGTGGCTAATTATTGGCGACGATTTCGATTATAAGATCTCAATTATTACTAAAATCATTCTGTCAAAGTTAGTCCACCATTTGGCTAAGGTGGTCAGTTCACTTTGGGTTGTTTATTAATATTTTACTAGGGAACCTAACATATAATTTTTCTCATGTGATTTATGGTAATTAATTTGATCGGTTTATTTAAGGATTTACTATTAACCCAAATTTTTCAGTGATGTGATTAAATGACTTGATTTTAATTGTCTCTACACTCATTTGTTACTGACCCCAATTTGCGGTCTGAACAATGTAATTAAATATACAATTCGAATTAGTGATTTAGTTATTTATTAAATTTGTTACTGATACTCATTAAATTTACAACAGTTGGGTTTGTGATGCTAGTCTCATTATATTTTGGTCCGAATGAAGTCAAATTTGTTATTATTTTTGCTTTATTTATATGTTTTTCGGCTAGCATTCTAATGCGTAATTACAATGGAATATTGGTACTGTCATTTTGATAGGGATTTGATTACATTATGACCCCTGTCTCAACTCTGTCTCTATTTCACGGGCGTATATCTCTCATTCCTATATGTTCAAAGAAATTACGATTACTTTTACGAGAGGATCAACAGGGTACTTATACGGGTAATTTTAAATTTATACTTTCGGCTTATCCATCATTATAGCCCTTGACTCTAATTAACTTTGTCTGAGAGTGGATATTCTTATTTAAATGTAACGCTATTATCTTATCCTCCTTATATTATATCTCAACTGAACCTCATTACTGGGTCTTCCGCAATGTATTTTATCGAGATAATTTCCTAATTTCGGTCTATATTCATTAATTTTAATTCTACTCACGATTAGAATTTCTCCTTTGCTTTTATATTAATATAACGTCTTGACTATTGCATCGATTTCCGCAAATCCCTTTTCCTTTAATCAAGTTGACCTTAAGGAGTATGTATGTTCATGTTAGATTTTATGAGTGCCCACTGGACTACACAGTGTGATGATTTTAGCCGATATGTTTCGAAATTTTAGGTAGATTTTTCGGGAGATGGGTGAAAGGGAGTCAGCCAAAAGACTGGTTCCTGATCTTCCCACTGCTCCTATAAGCGAAAAATGATTTGACGTTCGAGTCCGTGGTTACGCACGGCGATGTCTCTCACGAGCACGAGCTGTTGGAGGATGAACCGCACTTACACAGCTCAGTAGTTATGTATAAGTTTAATGACTTGCGATTTGTGTGGCTGTGGGTCGGAAAAATGTCGACAGAAAAACAAAATTTACACTCTCGAACTCATATAATTGCTCCTATAACATATTGGCATAGCATAGTTAGATCACTTCCATCATACGTGCATAATATTCACTCATGCTCACTTTGATAATAGTTCGAGACGTTCGTTCCGGTACTTTGTGATACAACGCTCTTTTTTCTGATAAAAAACGTTAGAGTTTTTTACGAAAAAAGGTGATCCCTCACAAGTGATGATTAAATTCTACAAAAATGAATTGGTATATATACCTGTTTTGTGACCCTAACCTTGCGTGTTAATTTTAGTGCGATAAAACAAAATTTGACCTTGAAATTATTTTTGTTATCTAACTTTAATTTTTATAATTTTCTTGATTTAGATTAACAATTTATTTCTTAAATTTTTTAATTGAATTTTTCCAACCAAAAATATTTTATTTTAATTCAATTTTGTCCACTAATTTTTTGTTTTTACATACATTGTCATTTTTCGGTCAAATCTTGGTGTTATTCTGTTATTTTTATGTTAATTTCTTGCTGATCTTGGTGCATTTTGTTATTATTATGATTTATTTTTATGTTTTTGATTTTATATTTTTGGTGGGTTTCTGGGTTTTGATATTTTGAAACTATATGGTTGTTACCCAGACAACCCCATACAAATATTTCCTTTGCTTACCACTCGGCACCCGTTGCTAAGCAACGTTGGAACTGTGTTCGAGTGGGTAGATCGTCCGCAAAAAGTGAGCGTTATTGCTAATGCTATAATTGATCGAACGATCCATGGGTCCAACGAGCTGTCGATAGAAGACCTGTGCTCGCTTTTGATTCTTAGGTCCCATTATTCTCCTATCTCTCTCAAATGTTAACCTATACTCTCATATTATTTATCTTTATGTCCATTCGCTTGGTCCTTCTTATTATTGTCCTTGTTGATGATTTTTTATGGTCTGTAAACCCTTGGTTATGTTAAGTAAACACACACTAGTTCTCTTACTCTTATCCCTATCATACCTACAATGTTTCCCATTATTATTACTAGCATTATCATTGTTGCTATTATATATATTACCTTTATTAATTGTTACTACTATTACCTTTATTATTATTTTTATTACTATAACTACCATTATATTTATTGTTATTACTACTATGGTTATTACTACTATTATTATTATCATAATTATTATCATCATTACTACAAATACCATGATTATTATTATTATCATTATTATTATTATTATTATTATTATTATTATTATTATTATTATTATTATTATTATTATTATTATTATTATTATTATTATTATTATTATTATTATTATTATTATTATTATTATTATTATTATTATTATTATTATTATTGTTATTATTATTATAATTATCATTACCCTTATCATTATCGTTATTATTATTAAGATTTTGTAGGGATCCGTCCTTATTCCTCAGCGTTAAAAATTTTTTATTGATATACAACATTAGCCGTAGTCCATCTATATTTTTCGGTTTTCGATAAAGTATTTTTGTAAATTCGAAAATTTTAGCAGCGTTCCGCCCTTATTTTTCGGTTCATCCCTATTCTACAGTTTTCGACAAAGTATTTTCATTGACTCAGAAAATTTGAGCAGCGTTCCGCCCTTATTTTACGCATTCCATTTTTACGTTACTATTTTTGTTAAGTATTTGAATTAGTTCGGAAAATTTGAGCAGCGTCCCGCCCATATTTTCCGCCCCAACTCAAATTAATTTATTTAATTCTTTTTTAAAAACATTATTTTTCATGATTTTGGTCGTTCGGATTAATGGCTATTCCTTTTAACTGTTGAAACGATTTCGCAATTTTATCCGCTACCCATTCCCTCTTTTAGTCCTTAAGATCTATGTATGTTCATTTCATAGTTAATGAGTGCCCACTGGACTACTCGGTGTTAGAGATTTTGAGCCGATTGTTGTTAAAAATTTATGTCAATTTTACAGGAAACGGATGATGAAGGAGCAGCCAATGGACTACTCATTTACCCTCCAATTTCCCCTATGTACGGATAATATTGACGTTCCAACTCCTGCGTTCCGCACGCCGGAGCCTTCACGGGCACGAACTATTGGCGATTTTACACGCACTTACACAGTTCGAATACTGTATATGATTTTATTAACTTGTGATGTATCTTTGGCTGTGGGCCGGAAAAGGAATAACAAATAATATTTTACCATAGCATTTGGAATAAAAGTTTCGATGCACTAAGGCTATAGATAGAAAATATTTATTCAGCATATTACATCGGCCACATACATTTGAAATTCATTGTATCCATTCCATAAAATTTACTTCGAAAATCCCATAAATTTAATTAGATAAATCATCCATAAATTCAATTTGAAAAACAAAATTATCCATAAATTTAATCTGAAAAGTCATCCATAAATTCAATTGAAAAATTACCCACAAATTCGATTCGAAAAGTCATCCATAAATTCAATTGAAAAATTACCCATCAATTCCCTTCGAAAAAATCAATTAATAATATTGCACCAGTTGAGAGTGATCGTGTTCAGGCAAAACACTTACCCGTGTTAATTGCCTGAATGCACGGCTCTCAACCAGTTATACAACCAGTTATACAGTTCTGTAATGAAATTTTTCTCCGAAAAATAAGACTGAAAATTTGTGAAAACACATCGGTATTTATACCTATAATTTGGCCTTAACCTTGCGTGTTAGTTTTATTGCGATTAAATAAAATTCGACTTTGAAATTATTTATGTTATCTAAATTAAATTTTTATTTATTTCTTAATTTAAATTGGTAATTTATTTTTGACATTTTTAATTAAATTTATTCATCCAAAAATATTTTATTTTTATTCATTTAATTCATTAATTTTTAATTTTATATAAATGGTCATTTTACGGTCGAATTTTCTTGTTATTATGTTATTTTTTATGTAAATTTCGTGCGGTTCTTGATTCATTTTGTATTTATTTTATTTTACTTTTATGTTTTTGATTTTATATTTATTTATATTCTCTCAGATTTTAAAGTGTTTAGTTGGTGTTGTATATTGTATTTTAAGTTATCTTGGTGCTGGGTTTTCGTGCTGTATTACTGATGCATTTAAACAATTCTCAAGGCTATTTGTGTGCTGGCCCAACATTTTTACTGTATTTTTCTCACATTTTAAGGTTGTTTATTTGATGTTTATGGGTCTGATTTTAAATCTGCATGTTATATTTGCGTGCTATTTTCAATTCACTTAATTAAAATTTAGTCCTGGCCCAACACATCAATATCGGTTTGATTTTGATTATTACTTTAGATTTTATTGGTCATTTGTATTTGTAATTGTATAAAGCATTACAACATAAAATATTTTATCAAATCTAAGAGCTAGGAAGCCTGTTCATTGACCACAATTGGTCAGGCATCGTTACGCTACTGTCTGTCGCACGGCGATTTAGTGAATTGTTCACTTATTACTTATTCACTATGTCCGGCGACGGTTAATTTTTTAAAATTAAATAACTCATCTCATTTTGAATTTTATTGTAAATATTAATAATATATTATATTTTATTCGAATATAATTAATCAAATAATCTAAAATTTTCGAATTTGTTTAACTAGCATGATTATTATTAAACATTTGGTGTAAATAATCTAATTTAAATGGAAAGGAATATTGAAATATTCGACCTTATCAAATAATCCTAACCAAATGTGCACCCTTGAAGAAGATAAAAAGGGTTTCAGTTTAGAAACTTGTAAGTCTTGCGGTCGGAATTTCAATGTGGATATTTTGGTAAGCTACCGTGTCTCCCTGTCCATCTTTGATGCCTATCTTTCTGGATTCAGGACAGGCATTATCCCATCTGTCAGAAAGTAAAAGCTAAACCAAGGAAAATAATTTTTGATGGGTCTGTTGGTATGACTGGAAAATGCTTACTGGCATCAAAATCTGAGGAGGCGAGAAGTTCGCATAATTCGTCATTGAAAGAAATGAAACAAATTATCGGCAGTATCGAATCCGAAATTCTTCCTATAACCGAACAATTAACAAGTAAAGCAAAAGTTGTCATGTTTTATATAAAAAACTAATAATGATAATGATAATAATATTATATAATAATTGACTTGCAAAATTGAGATTTAGACGCGAGCTCCAGAGAAGCCTTTCAGAAGCGGATCCAAGAACGGGACATCTTTCTATCCAAGGATTTGTACAATAAGAAAAAAATGAAACAGAATAAGCATAAAAATGTAAGATTAGAATGAGAATATTAATTTAATAAATTTATTAACTTGGGAGGGGATGAAGATAGATAGGGAGAATTGGGAGAATTTTCCAATCTCTTCCTGAAACCTATGCCAATCTATTTTATAATAATTCCAACATTGATAAGTGTTTGACGACATTATGAATTACCGCGCCCATCCCGTTCCTCCCTGGGAAATTAGAACATTCCTATCTGGAAAATGCTTGGCTATCTTCTGAGATTTTTGGGGCCAGTCAAAGCGCGTGTGCGAGCCGTAGTTTGCCAAGCTTTGATTTAAGAGCTTGAATTATTCTTAATATTTTGTAGAGAAATCCTATATGAAAAAGATTTGTTCAATGACATCACACAAGATTATGTAAAAAAATTCAAGGAAAAGATTTCTTTTCCTTACGAATTTCGTGTTTTTAAGGACTCTTGGGAACATTGGGAACATTGGGAACGCGACATAATTCGCCGAGAAATCCTTCATCAAAAAGTTGCGTCTTGCGTCAACTAAAAAGATTCTGAAATAGAATCCTTGAAAAGTTTCTTGGTTCTCCCAGGAATTAAGAAAGGTAGAATCAATTGAAAATTCTCAGAAATCCGTCCGGACATTGCCAAAATTTTCCGAATTAATTAAAATACTTTGTAAAGTAAAAGTGGAGCGCGGCACAATTGCTTGTATAATATACTGATAAAACTGAGAAATAATGGCGGAACGCTGCTAAACATTTAATAATAATAATGATAATAGTAAGGGCAATGGTAATAATAATAATAATAATAATAAATATAGTAATAGCAGTGATAATGGATAATATTAATACATATAATAGTAACGGTGATAATACTAGTAACGTAAATAGGGAACATAGTAGTTATAATAAGGATAAGGGTAAGAGAGATACTGTGAGGATATTTAACATAACAAAAGGTGTACAGGCCATGGTAAAAATCGATAATACGAACAACGATAAGAAGGAATATGGGAATGGAGATAACAATAAATGATATAGCGGTATAGATTAACATTTGAGAGAAATAAGAGAATAATGAGACCTAAAAATCGAAATCGAGCACAGACCTTCTATCGGCAGCTCGTTGGACCCATGAATTGTTAGGTCAATTATAGCACTAGTAATAGCGCTCACTTTTTGCGGACGATTCACCCACTCTAACACAGTTCCAACGTTGCTTAGCAACGGGTGCCGAGTGGTAAGCAAAGGAAATATTTGTATGGGGTTGTCTGCGTAATAACAATATGGTTTCAAAATATCAACACCCAGAAACCCACCAAGTCTTACGAGTTGATGAACAGTTTCTCTTTCGCAATATATGGTTTTTCTATAGGTAAATCAGTTTTCTTGGTTCTCCCAGGAATTAAGAAAAGGCAGAATCAATTGAAAATTCTCAGAAATTTCATCATAATTATTTATAACAGTTCATCGAAAAATCAACGTATTTTGATGGGACTTGAAACTTTCTGAACTTTACGAGATCACAATCCAAACCTTAATATTTACTTTTTTTAAAAATTTACTGCAGTTAAATGTTTATTCAAACTTCTATTATAAAAAGTTGTTAATGGAACTAGAACAGGTGTATAATTATTATCAATATTATTGTTATCGTCTACATTAGGATTAGTTATTTTGTTTATTAGTAGGGTTAATATTAGCTTGATTCCTATGGTAAATTGTGTCTGGAAAATGCTTGGGTATCACCTGGGATTTTTGGGGACTGGTCAAAACGCGAATGCGGGCCGTAGTTTACTCCAGCTCTACACTATAGCGAAAGATTTAGTAAAGGCAGAAATAGCCAAGATCAATCTTGCTGATAATTTATAGAATCTGGTTGCTAGTAAGGAGACCAGAGTTTGACGTTGGAAAGCGGGACACAGTTGATGGGAGGGGGAGGGAGGGATTGGTCCAATTAAAATCAATGGCCTTAATGCTTAGATATCCACGAGAGACAGTTGCTCAGAACCCACCGTTGGTACTGTTGGTCTATCTACCTTATGAGAAGACCTCACTAAGTGATACCCTTGATGCACACACTCTTTCTCACCAGCATCCATTAGAAGGACTTACGCATTTTTTATCCTTGCTCAACCAGCTCATTCACTCCTAACATTCTGATTAAATTATCTTAGAAAACTGCTATCATTCCCATTGAATTCTCAACAACAAACCTTCTTGGTTACGAGTCCAGTTGCTAATACCTCGTTTAATGCTACCTCTGTTAGGGTTATAATCATTGCTGGAGTTGACTCAGTCCGATGCATTCCCATATAAAAAAATAAAAATTTGATAAATTAAAAGTTTTAAAGTTAATATTCTATCGTACGGTGTCTATTTGATGTCAAGGCGAGTTAGTTTAATTTCAATTTATTTTCCAGTTAAAACGAAATACATAATATTCTTATAAAAATTATATGTTCTCATACTTTGTTTTTATTCTTAAAATTTGCCTTAATAATTCAAAACTTCAGAAGGAACGAAACCAGAGATGCCAGATTTTCGAAAAATCATATCGAGAATAAAAAACAAAAAAATCAATTATATTTTGTGAAAAAATATAAGTTCATTCATATTTATTATATGCATTTATAAATAAAATATATTAGAAAAAATAACAAAAAAATAAGTCTTCAGTTTTGTTAACGTAAAATAAATAAGTAAGATAGAAATATAATTTCTCTATTTTTCTTAGTTTCGTTTAATTTTATGGTTTTTTTAAAAAAAAAAATCCTTTCAAGATAGCTAAAATCTATTCAAAATCTAAAACTGTTCAATATCGGGAGTTAAGGTTCATGTATAGGGAGACAGGAATATGTGTTCCATATCGGGAGACTCTCGCCGAAATTAGGGTGTCTGGCAAGCCTGAATGGAACTCCATATTTTAGTTCAAATAGTGCTTCTATTAACACTGTTTTAAATGACAAAATTTTGTCAGGAACGCATTATTAATGAAAAAATAAAGTTACAGTTGCTATTGGTCTCAGCCCCTGAAAATGTTCATAATCCTGCAAGCATCATATAAAAGCATTCGGTACAAATCTAGGGGTTACATAGGGCTGTTCAAATTTTCCTATTTCATGGAAACCTTAATAACCTAATAGCTAGCTTTGCTGCTGCTTTATCATTTTTCAAATGTTCTATTTCACCTTTAAGCTGATAAATAATCGGGCCTCATTGCCGGCTCGATTTATCACTATTTCAAACTTAATGAAACTCATTTCAGTGATTTCTTGTTATCAAATAGGATGACTGGGAAAACTCCTCTTCCAGCATCAGCAGCAGCGCAAATGCCGACAATTCCCATGACACTTTAAGAACTGGCAGGTCGGAATTCCAATACATGGGAGCGCAGAAGGAATTCATGTGCAAACTGTCTCAATCAAAAATTCCAAAGTCCACTCAATGGAAAATCGCAAGGGTCCACCTGGAACCGATCCCCGAGTCCCGGAAGTCCTTAGTAGAGAGCAATGAGAGCGCTTTCAACACTATATTTGGCAATCAAAGGTGATAAGAACTAGTAAATTCCCCTTTGAGAACGATAATGATCCTTTATTCAGCCAGAATCGAAACCCGCTGAGTAAAAACTATCCTATTAGCACAACACAAAGTATTCTTCAGAAATTTGCCAATTTTTGTTTTCAATGTGGATTCAAGTTTTCTGTTGAGGCGGCGAAATTTTGCTCGCGGTGCGGAACGCTGCGTTTAGCAATCGAGTAAATGGAAGGAAACGATTGGGTGCTGGCAATTTGGTCAGAACCCTTCGCACTTTCTGATCACACAATTTGTTGAAATCATTCAAATTTTACATGTAGACAAATATAAATTGAGAATATAAACTGCAAGTTAAGGTCTGTCCGGCATTTAAGCAAGCAATGGGCATCACTAGATATAACTGTCACGGACGGGACGGATAGAGGGATTATTTTTAACACTCATGGGAACTAGGAGACTTGGGGCTCATTAATATTACGCAAGATTGGAACTAATGATAAATATGTGGAAAAATTGCAAATAAATATTTGAACTGAGAGGGAATTAACAATAACATTAAATCGGTCCAGAATAAATAGACATGTGAATGTTACTGGATACGAGAGGGTGCTCATGAGCATTATTAATATTTTTCGTGGATCACCAATAATATGACAAAGAATTATACGATAAGTATTTAAAATAAAAGTATAAGTATAAAACGGTGATTCCTTGATAGCAGCATAAATTAATATATCAGATAAGTGAGTAACAAAATAAGCCCTTGCTGCGAAGTAATAATTATATTTTTGAAAAAAGTTTCGATTATATGTTTTAAATTAAATAATCAGCATTTTTATTAAATGATTAGTAAATCAAGTTTTTTTGATGAGAGTAGATAGTTACTAGCATTCTGCTGCCACACACCATTGCATAATAAGTATGGGGGAGATTAAGATATTAAATTACGTAATTAAGCAATTAATCACAGTGTGTCTTGATTACATAATTATGTAATCAAGATAATTAATTTTTGTGTGCACATTTTTTTGAAATTATTTTTCGAATTGTTTTTGGCGGATATTTTAAATTCAAATTTTGGCGGTTTTTTAAAATAAATTTTGGGGAATTTTTTTTTGAATAAATTTTTTTTTCATCCACAAAATTTTTTCAATCACACAATAGTCAGGAGGTATTTTTGACTCTCGATAAAAAGCCTAAGATAAATATTGGCTTGAATTGCCTAACGATAAAAAAGCATAAAATTAAAATTGACTCAAATCACCTACGATGGTCACACTATAGTCAGGGATATTTTTAACTCGTAATAAAAAACAATGCAATATTTGGTCTCGATATTTTCTATTGGTAAATATAGGTATAAAATAAAAATGGCTTGTATCGCCTACCGATAAAAAATTGTCAGGGGTATTTTATAAGCTTGTTAAAAAGACACTTGTAATATTTGGTCACACAATTTTCATAGGTAAATTTAAACTCAAGATAAAAATAAGTTAAAATTCCTAAAGTAAATTAAGGTAAATTAAAGTACACTAAGATAAATTAAAGTAAATTAAAGGGTCTAAATTGTAGTAATTGTTGATCGTCTTAGAAAATTGGTTTCTTATACCGCCATCAGGAAAATACACGAAGAAAAAAGTTCCAAGACGATACTTAACAGTTGAATCTATCATTTTGGAAAATCTAAGAGCATATTGACAGACAGAGAACGGATTTTTTATGGAAATAATTTATTTGTGAGACTACAAAAACTTGGTAAGTAACAGTAATTCAGCTCAATTTACCACCATCAATCAAATGGATTAGCCAAACGTGTATAGAAACAGTAGGAGATCTTAATACCGCTACATTGACAGGTGGTATGAAATGCCATGAAATATATACATAGAAATATATGAGTCGGATGTACCTTCAGCATTTAAATATTTTAAGTAAATACTAAATTTTATTTAAAAATGAAAATGAAACATTGATGATATCTTAGGCGAATTAATAAATAAATAATATGTTTGCATCGGTATCTTTTCACAAAGCAGGGCATAAACATTTTCTTTCTTTCAATTATAAGCTATATTTGAAACAATCACAATCAAACACCAAAAGATCGTCTTATAAAATGATCAAAGGCCTTCCAGCGCAACTCTGTATTGTGAAGTATTTGCTCTTCTGTAACATTGGCTGAGGCTTCTGTTGAATTAGCAACTACTTTAGATGCATTGATCTTTTTTACTTTTTTGTTTTGCTAGAATTGTTGGAAATCATTGAAGTTCTTTGTTGTATGTTTCATATTGTTAACACATACTTATTCCGTTTTCTACACCTAAAGTTAAACTTATTTCCATCGGAAATGTCACTTTTTGTTATGAAAACTCCATATATTTTCACTGTTGATAAATGCTTCAATTATCCATTTATCTTTTTGTTTTCAGTATTTTTTCAGTAACCATTTGATAAACCATTTCAATGCCATCTTCTGAATCAGATTTGTAAGTGCAACTGTAATACTTGCTGAAGCTTCTAATTATTTAATGAATATTTAATCACTTATTCGAAAAAAATTATCAAAACTTGCTAAATAAAAAGCCTAAAGAATTTCCGTTTATTAGCTATTTTTGGATTATATACGTATCATTTTTCATAAAACACTTCATCTTGAAGAATATAAATCATTTAATTAATTTTACTAATCAACTTATTTACATACTGATCAAATGAATGCTGACCAATATATACTGATCAATTAAATAGCAGCCTATTAATATTCAGTGGAAGGCAGTGCAGTCAGCAAATTAATCCAAAAATCGAGGAATTTTAGAAGCTAAATGCTGATGAAGAAACTATACTTTTTGATAAAAAAGTATTAAAATCAACTCTTTGTAACGTGTCTTTGAAAATTTGACATTTCGTTTCGTCAATAAAAATCGGCACCTTTTAAATGTTCATGGAATTCCTGGTTTTATTTTTGATGTGTTTATTGAGTTGAGTACAGGAACATCATAAGAAAACAGATCAAAAGTGGATAAAAAAGTGAAAATTTTAATGACATTAAAGAGAATATAGAAAAAAGTTATTGCCCTCTCAGCGGCATCAAATTTAGTTATCTTTGACAGAAAATATTTATTTATTTGTTTTAGAAATTATTTTTTTATAATTATTTCTATTGTGTTTAACAATAGTCATGTGAGTACCATAAAATAGCCAAGAGTGCCAGAGCGAAGAGAGGATCCAGGCATTGACATCACTGATCAAGATAAAATAGCTTTCCTTTCATCAATGTGTCTTATAATCAAAGATCGTCATCGGCTTTGGAGAACTTTTATATTGTAAATTAATTTTTAATTAAATAATGAAATTGTAAAGTTCTAAAGTCCAAATAAAAATAATTTGATTATTTTTTACAAAAATAAGACGAAAATAACGTTTATTTGTCTCCAAAATTAAACTTTTATTCTTTGAGCCAATGCCGCTTCGACCTATCCCTCATTTTCTTTTGTTATCTTTCTAGGGGGGTTTATGAAACTCTGAGGAATGTTGGGATATTAAATATTCGTCGATGGATAAATCTCTATATTCGAATCCTCGTGTTCAATAATCAATAAGGCAATATACCTACAAAGAAATGTTTATTCACAAATATTCACCACAGGATACAATTCCTTAATAGATCAGTAAACACCCTAAGGATATCACTTAATAAGTCGATTGCAATCTGATTAGATTCATTATTTGTTTCTCACGTTCATTCGCTCCCAAATTAATTAATTTTGGCGACTTATTTTGTCAGTTCCTTTTATACTTCTGGGTTGCCATTAATATAGATTAAATTTGAACAACAGTTTTTTACTGGACGGAAAATTTATTGCCTATTTTGCAAATCCTAGGAAACCCATTACACTGACGTTGAGCTCGGCGGCCCTTGATTAATGGGTTCGTCGGTAAATAATTTAATTAATTAATTAGTTTGCTTTTGGGCTCCTGATCCTTCAATATACCTCTGACCAATCTAATAGTATTTTATTGGTCTTCAAAATCAAATTTACCAACGGTTATCCCTTACCCCCCACCCCCCCCTCCCCGAAAAATATTGATTTTTACTTTTTTCAAAATTTTAATTAATTTTAATTAATTTTGATAATTTTGAAATTTTTATATTTTTATTCATGTTTTGGTATCACCCCAACACTGGTATCAAGTCATTCTATCTTATTTCATAATAATAAATTGTATTTTATGTATTTTTTATTTTAAATATTTCAACTAAATTGCCAGCCTAGCGCCGGGGTCATGATCAGTAGCAGGGGGGGAACGGATTTACTAAGGGATCGGAACGTAACTAAAACACAAACATTAAAAAAACACATTTTTTGTGTTTGTATTGTGGTTTTTTAAAGTGAAACATGAAAGAAATTTTGTGTAAAATGAAGTTATGTAGAAAATATTAACAATTTATAAAGATTTAAATGCAATGTTTTTAAAAAAATTCATGAAATAGTTTATTTAAATCAGCAATTTAAAATCTATATAGTTTTTATTTCAATTCTACCTGATGATAAGAGTGTGTTGAGGATACCTAAATAATAGAGTAAAATAATTAATAAACATGTAAAATGATTGGGGAAAACAATGATAAGTGATTAAGATGTGGTTCTGGAGCTTAATAAAAAGGGAATGAAAAAGAAATGTTGAATAACGAGAAGGGAATAAGAGAAAATCAATAAAAACAGACATTTGAATAAAAGGCCATTTATAATTACCAAGTGAAAATATAGGAAAACAAAAACAAAAGCAAAATTTGCAAAGTCCTTTCAAGATAAGAGAAGGAATATTGTTTGGGAATCCGGGAAAGGGAATCTCTAAAAATTATTTATCTGGACAGCTGTCAGTGATTATAAAAGCTCAAATTGAATTAGCGGTAAAAAATATTGGAAATTCTATTTAACATCAGTAAGTTTTATTGGGTGACGGAGTATAAAAAGGAATCGCAACTGGAATCAGAGAGAAATTGGACTAAGGAGAAAAAAGAGATTAGAGAGAAATTGGACAGAATTCGACAAAAAATTGGAAAGGAGAAAATTATTGAAAAAAGGTATTAAAGAGAAATTTGGAGAAAACTAAAAGTTGAAATCAAGGAAAAGAGAAATTTGAAACAGAAATTAATCGAAGTCAAAGCAAAGCAACTAAATCAGATTTACCGATCTCAAAAACACGTCACAGTAGTCAAGTGATTGTGAAATTCAATTGATCCGAAAGTGCTATTCTTCCCGAAGGGTCATATTAAGCACCAAATTGTGACTTATAGATAATTCATTGTGCCATTTTAAATTGGAGATAAAGTGTGTCAATCAATAAAGTTTATATCGTTTGGAGTTCATTACTGTTGTTTAAAAGCACGCTTGGAGTCAGATTGACAATACATCCTATTAAAATTCACCGACAACCCCAACAAGTGTATCTGCCGAAATATATAGTAGTATAAATTATGCTCGGTTGGAATTTCCCAATATGCAAATCATTGCCATTGCCATGTGTGCATTATAACACATTTATCCATTTTACAATTTACACACATTTATTTATTGGCATTAATTTTGTTTTTCAACTCCTCCCGTTTCTCGTATCCCAGAAGGCTGAGATGCCTTATGATTGTACTTGGATGTAGAATAAATAGAAATCTTAATATCAAAAATGTGAATCCCATGAGATTGAGTGATTGATGGGTCAAGTCATTCTTATGTCAACACTCGACTCTTTTTTAGGCCTCCCATCAATCAATCCGTTTTTTTTCTGTCGGACGAAGATAAGCTCCTTTCTGTCTTTGATAAATTTCCCATATAAAATCTTTTACTTTTGGCTAAATTGTATTTTTCTCTTGAATCCAGGTTATTATTATTATTATTATTATTATTATTATTATTATTATTATTATTATTATTATTATTATTATTATTATTATTATTATTATTATTATTATTATTATTATTATTATGATTATTATTATTATGATTATTATTATTATTATTATTATTATTATTATTATTATTATTATTATTATTATTATTATTATTATTATTATTATTATTATTATTATTATTATTATTATTATTATTATTATTATTATTATTATTATTATTATTATTATTATTATTATTATTATTATTATTATTATTATTATTATTATTATTATTATTATTATTAAGCGAAATAATTATTTAATATTTTAGCAATGTTTCAAAGCTTGATGTTAATTTTAACCATACTTGGCTTGATGGACAGGTCACAAACCCTTCCAGATTATTCAGTGACGGCTCGGGATTTTGTTAACTATTTGAGCAGTCTACCCCAAGAATCCTTCAATCTCGACAGTGAAAGGAATCCGAATTCAGATTTTCAACTTATCAAACGAGGAGCTGAATTTTTCATCCGGCGGGTCGTAGGAAAGTGATTAAAAAGGCAAATAAATTTGTTGTTTTATCGGTTTGAATAGTTTCTTGTCTTGCATAAATGGAAGAAATAAATTAATGGAGGGCACTTAAACAAATTTGTTTTGAAAACTTATTAAAGTTAATTATTTTATTCTCGGAATAAACGACAAAAGAAATGGCAAAGAATTTCAAACGTTTTACATACTTTCTCACGTAGAAAATAAAATCATTGAAAGTCGGATGGCCATTTTTTGCTTTTCAACCCTTTTGCTACATTTTAGAAACATGAAGAAATAGAGAAAACGCCTCCGCGATTATGATTATGCTCAAGTACAAAAAATACAAAAGGCCTTGACCCGTAAACGTTTGTTGATACTTCTATGCACTTCGGTTAGGACTTGTTACGATTTTATCTCAATGCATTCTGCTACTAAATCTTATGCACAGTGGATGACTTGATTGTAGCGAACGAAATGGGCGAAACGGAATTGAATTTATAAGTAATAATTTCAAAGGGATCGGTTATTTGGCCCAACATAAATGCAGTTGTAAGGTCACGGGCATAGAGGTCAGCCGCATACACCATGTAAGTATTGGGATTATTTCGGATACTTTGTCACTGGCATCGAAGAAAATGCAAAGAATTATCCACAGAATGGATTTGCCAATAAAATTTTATTCATCTAACACAGGTTCCCAAACCGTTTAAGACCACCGCCAACTTTTCAAGAAATTTTAATTTGATAAGAGTAACATAATTGTAATTGAAATATTGTGTTTAAATCAATGGAGGAATTTCATAATGCTCCTCATCTCAAGAAATAAACCTGAAATAAACAATTTAATAAATAAGATATTTGTCTTTATAGCTTACATAATCCGCCTTTTGAACTATTACATGCTTCGGTGGGCACGCAAAGACAAACCTGTCGATTGAATCTTCATCATCGGTCCTGGTAAATAGACCTACACAAATGATACCTTGGGTTTCCAAAAGATGAAGGAATAGATCATGGAAATTGAATGGCTTGGAATAATAATTTACAACTGACCTTGGTAATTAAGTCTCACTTTATTTGGAAGAGCAAAGGGTGATTGGTCTACCCTCAAGAAGTTCAACATTGGTTGCTTTTGTTGAGACGAATGATTTTGGGTTAGATTATCCTTTATATTGTCAGTTTCAGTTATTTGTACTTGTTGAATGGACAACGGTAGCAAAAGTTCATTGAGAAACAGGAGAGCAATCGGATTGGACAACGCCTTAAAGCACGAACACAAATAAAAATAATTAACCATTCTTACATTTGATAAATTGCATTAATATAAATTTGATCGGTAAGTCCATTTCCAAAGAATTTCTCAAATATAAGAAAAGAATTGACAGTAATAAGAATTTGTAAAATTTAATTAATAGCTAGTGTTGCGTGTTTTTTCTTTTATTTTGAGTTAAATTTGCATTCCTTCATTTCAAGGTTACAAGAGATACGTAAGAGGCAAACAGAACCGAACAAGTGGCGTATTAAAGCCTGTTCATGCGGTTCCCGATTTACTGTAATCTGATCATTCAGAATGATATTGGTGGCCACAGCCTATTTTGTCCCGAGGTCACGTTCAAATGGAAACTGTTCCCATTAAAACAAATGTTTTGAGTATATATCTTAATATGCAGGATTAATTTCTCAACATAACTTTCATTAACACTGAGGCACTTTTGCCAAAGGTTCTCAAATGATTTAAAAGTCATTTAAAATAATTCTTGTCACATCTCCAAAAGAAATTTATTCACATTTTCCTTCGAATCATGATTCAATTCAAATATCTTACTTTCTTCAAAAGACCAGAAAAATCTCAATTATTTTAATAATAAGTAATTAAATAAGTTTGGCAAACGATTTTATTAAAAGAAAACGCCATTCAAACACACGTCATACGACATAAAATATTATGGATTAATTGATGTAATTTAAACAATTTATTTTTTTATATTAATCAAATGTTCTAATAAATAAATATTTAAATAAATATTAAAATACTTTTACACTAATTTTTAAAATTTTACATCTATTATAATAACATTTTAAAATGATTATGAAATATTTTATAAATATTTTATAATATTAGTATTTTTAAACAATACTGAAACAAAGATTTATCACAATTTAACATATTCAAATTACTTTAAAACATTCAAACCATTTGTAATCATAGCACTGTGCATATTGATCTTTGTATCCAATGTGGACCTTATCAGCAATGCTTCAGATATCACGCGTTCCCAATTATTATTAAAACTTTTCAACAAAATTTTAAAATCAGACATTTCTATTTTACTTTTACAGCCTCTGATGTGCTCACTAATATTGGTCAAATCCTTCAATCGACACTGCTCTAGAAATCGAGTACAGATATGACGAGAAGTCAATACAATGTATGTGGCATTACACCCATTACATGATAAACAAGATCAAAACACAATCCACCCGGAGTTTTAGATTTATTAATAACGTATTGCTTATCTTTCACGAATTAGAGACGATCTTATACTCTAAATATTTGATATGCTTACTTAACTTCCTCTCCTAATTTGTAAAAACCTTCCAAGTACGGCAATACTAACACAAATTTAGGCTCATTATTCATATATACATTTTTATTATTATTTACATCAACACCCAATTCACTTTAATATTTTATGAATCTATACAATTGTACAAGCAAGTTTACTGACCAGAAGAAGTAGAACAATATACCATTCATAAGGTCCTCACTAATAAGATGAAGAAATTACGTTTGCGATTATAGGTGGGTCATCAAGTTATTCTCATCAATCGAAAGATTAAGAAATAATAATTTACCGTGGAGATGAATGCATTCAAAATAGAATTATTTACGGTTGCCCCGGTAGCAAATCCGAACCGCACATGATCCTTCGCCCTTCCCGTCGGATAAATCAGCTGATCATTTGAGTCAACATCTGCGACAAATGAAATGAAATCAACCAATCAAGAAATAGTTACGTAATTCTATAATCATATGAACCCGGTTGCTCCGTTGATCTGAAATGCGTAATCACGTGAACATAAAATCAGAAATTTACTATATTAACATTGTTTTTGTTTACATTTTTATTTTGTAATAAAAATGCATTCTTACCACTGATTTCCTCATATTTCCGTGAATACACTTTTAAAAAGCTTTTAACTTTCAAACCACAGAGAATAGAAAATTTGTCTCGGTAGCAACTTAGTTGAGCTGGATTTAAGTTGTCAGAGTCACGCGGGCTGAGGATCAGACACGAGCGAGCTCTGTGCAAATTCACGGATCGCAACACTAAATCGGTAAGCGGAGATGCCTAATTATAACTGGACACTAAAGGACAAATTTTAATTTAAAATACTTTCAAATGGTAAATATTGGAGAGAAGGTTGAAGGCAATAATGTCTCTGCTAGTGATTATCACAATATGTTGAGCAGGGTTGCTGATAAATTCCCTTATAGACTGGATATAGTTGGTAAGATCCAATGGGGATGCTTGGTAGCACGGCAGACAGATAACAATATGGCTTTTAAATTCAATTGACTGAGCTTGCTGAAGAGTCTATGAATAATGGGAAGCATGTAAATTATTAATAACTAATAGCATGATTTCAGGGGTAACTAGTGAGCTGGCTTGTTAATAAGAATGCCCTTGGTAATATATAAGAATATGTAATAAATTACAAAACCTAAATAGAGTCAAAAACTTTATATTTACGGATACCCAATATGTCATAAAACGGCGAACTTATTTGGATCATCATTCACAGGCAACAAAACAAGGCATAGTACAAATTACACTGATATAATAATCGAGTTTCTGTAATATAAGAAAAAAATCAATAATTTTATAATACTAACTCGCTTTGATGCCATTCTTTGTAAGTTCAGCTAGACTAAATACTGCACACATACACAACACATAATAAAATATGCATGCAAACTTTCAATATGCATTAAATTTGTGTTGAGATACATTTATAATAAATTAACTAAACTTTTTAGAGAAACAAATAGTATGAAAAAGTTTGAATTTAAATTCTGACGATTTTCTGGTAGATAAAATACAATCATAAGATTTATTTTAAAGTTAAAATTAATTTATTTAATCAAATCGATTATTTATCAATCAAACTCAACACTTGGAAGACCATATCAAGAGCAGATGAATTGTTTTTAATGTATATATATAATGTTCTGAAGGAATCACTTGATAATGAGCTGAGGAAAGAAGATTATACAAATTTCATGAACTACTTTGCAAAATATTGAGATTTTTCCAAAAATGTTTGAAAAAATACATATTTATAAAGATTAATTTGTTTTTTAGTACTTCAAAACAAATTAAACTCGTTTTATATTGATTTATTTCCGAAAATAAAATAAATCAGTTTTTGAATTATCATAAAAATTAATAATATATGTAAATAAAATTGTTGAACAAAAGCAATATTTAAGAACTTGAAAAATAATCTCATCTAGTTAATTACTTTAAAAAGTAACTTAGCATCCATCTCAAAAAGGGCTGAAATTTGTTTTTACTTTTATAAGAAATATTCACTAAGTTTATTTTCCTATCAAATTATATTAGAGAGAATCTATCTCATTACAGTTTGACTTGTGGTAGGAGCGATAATGGGAGCAGTTATATAAGAAAGGAAAAATCCAGAATATTTTTAAGCGTAAGTAAAGATTATGCAACATTAAACCAATGAGAAGTGAGTTACCACTGGAATTATTTGAAATATTTTCGTTACGCTTGTTGGAATTAGGTCTATTTGATTGGCTGATTTGAAGAATTTAGACCATTGTGCAGGACCACCCGAGTTAAGTCTATAAAATAATTATTATCTGAGTTCTAAAAATAAAATTTTACATAAATGTTTTTACTAATCAAATATAAAATATTCACAAATAAACATTTAAACTAAGGTTTTTCAAATAGTCACTTTATTGGGTAAACCTAGGTTACATTTAATGTATTATCATTTTTCAAAGGATTTATAAAGAATGTATTCTCTGGTACTTCTCCATCGATTACCCTAGTATAGAGATGAGTAATCCATGTACAAGGGCTGCATGTGTCCATGTGACTCAACATGATTTCAAAATTAATTTGTGATATTATTTTGACTTTATGGCAGTACAATCTGTAACATCAACTTTGATGTACAAATACAAGAGTTACATCTAATATATTTTTAATAGACTTATTTTCCATCATAAGATCTATTTCAATTTCATAAAATGATTCAAATAATCAGTTATTTAAACACAAGATAATTTAAATATCTAAAGTTTAGATTGAAATAAATAAATTATTATTGTGGTTTTCAATTATTATTCACAAATTATTCTTCCACTTAGCTTTTTAAAGTCGATTTCAATACTTGTAGTTTTGAAATCGACTTTAAAAAGCTAAGTGGAGGAATAATTTTTGAATAATAATTGAAAACCACGATAATAATTTATTTATTTCAATCATTTTAATTATTGAAAACATATATATGTATGGTTATATATTTTTAACTGTTCTATTATTAATTTATGAATAATAATTACAAATCATAGTAATGATTTATTCTATTTTTAAATTTTACCTTCAGAAAGTTACAGATATAATATTTATGTGGCCCGCGAGTTTATAATGCATTTCCTAAGTAGCCATTAAGATCATTCAACTAGGCCATTTTATATTAAGAAAAACGAACGATGCATCACCCAAAATTAATAGATATGGTTTACATTAATTAAGTTTACTAAGACAAAATTATGATGTAATTCTACAAAAAAATACTTTTCATATGGCAAGGCAATAATCGGATCAGGAAAGTGATCGGTCTCCATTGACTTAGTATACTGACAACTTGTCATTTCTATGTCTAATTCTAAATTCACAATCAGATCATTGCATAATCAACTAGTAACTCACTTTTCTTTTTATTTCCACAGCCACACTTAGAATGTCCCATGCCGTCATTCGGTGGATGACAATCTCTGCAATAGGCTTCTATTCTAAAGCAAGTTTCATGAATAGTAAATAAAATTTATCGTAGTCATTGACTTATATTATGAGTGCAACTTTAGAGGTGATTCGTGTGTAATTCAACCGATCTTTACAAATCTTGCCATCACCCCCTGCCATCCTATTGGACGAAAACTCAAATAAATGATAATATTATGCTAGCGAGTTAAATATTGAAATAGAGAGAACCGAAAATTCGTGTTAAATATGCATTAAAATATTGATCGATATATTTAAACTATTTGAAAATAGCGGAAATATTTGTTTGAGAGGTAAACATCGTCATTCCTGACCTCATACAAAATAAATTGCACAATTTTTATAAAGCTCCAGAACTTTGCTATCCACTTGGTAGTAAAATCGAGAAAAATCTTATTAAAACATGAACTAAAAATTAATTATGTAATTAATGGCAGAGTTCTGACGAAGGGGTTGAGCCATAGTGCAAAGGTTTCAAATGTTAGTCGTGTTGTAGTGATTTATTAATCTATATTTTATGATCTTGACATGCTTATTTGACATTGTGATGACTTTGGAAGATTATTACTTTCAAATTGTTCTGGAGTCCTTACAACACAATAATCCAGTGAAAATCCGAATATTCTGTATAAGTATTTTCATGGTCTTTCCTATCTATTTCTTGGAAATGTATCTCGTCCATCGAGACAACCACAAAACACTGTGACAATTTCCTCCCTTGACCTATTGCTAACTTAATCTGAAATTTGCTAAGATCTCCAAATAATTTATGTATTTTTCTTGATGATATTATTTAATAATGAGATTATTTAATTAATTTATAATTGACATAATATTTTCTACAAAATTTGACTATGAATCAGATTTTGTAGAAAAAATATGTCACTTATAAAGAAATCAGAAGTGAAAACAAAAAATGTCCTCATAATATAATTTATAATTAATTATAAATAGCCCCAAACACTATTAACAAGACATAGAAACCTTTTGGCCAAATTAGAACTTGCTGCTAAAACGATGCTTGTCATGAATGTAATATTTATTTGAAAATTTGGTCCTGGATTTATCAAAATCTGGCCTTTTCTGCTGTCCCAAACCCCAACGAGTATAAGAGAGAGAGATTGATAGGACACTCTAAAAACGGCTGTAAATGAATAAATCAAAAGTAAAAAATAAACTTAACAGCTTCATTGAATGTCAAACCATCAAGTGATTGAGAGAATGAAACATTGAACAGGCTATAGAATGCTCCAGATGAGTAATTGAACTCCCAGTTGTCTCTGGGGCACTTGGGTTTAGCAGATGCCCCGAAACGTGTCAAATAATTTGTCATCAAGGTTGAAAATCCCGGAACAGCCGAACTATAAGATAAAAGTTTTATTTTCAAATCGACAATTGAAATGATTAGGTCAGATTTTGTTCCTCTATCTTGAATCCAATTGGGGGTGCAGGTTACTAATTCCTAAATACAAGTGAAATTTCTATGGACTGAATTTATGAGAATTATTACACTGTTTGACAGGTCCAACAATTCTATGATAATTCGAACATCAGGCGCTTCGTTTTTCACAGATATCATTTGCAAGACTGACCGTGAATCCGCGAGAAACTCATTTCCCTCCTTATCTGGCAAAATAATCACACAGTTGGCTTCTTTTATCTTAATTAGAATATTATATCTTTAATTGCCGCAGACCCTTACTTTTGCTCTTCTGAGATCTTCGACATTAGTAGGGTCACCAAGTAGGAATTGGATATCTGTCCATTTTCTTAGACATAAAGTTTCAAGTCTGGTATCAGGAGCGATTCTGTGAGAATAATTTGCCATTTTAATCATTCTAACAAGTGTAGTTTCATTCTCAAGAATAATGGGAACCCAAAGTCAACGCCAAAACTTCATATTAGCATATTTCCGCGAAAATATTTTCGTGGCTTGGTCAATAATCTCTAACCTTATGATATAAGGTGAAAGGATTTAATACCATATTAAATTGTATGTGAAAATTGAATAATTGAATACAACACTAACGCATGGATTATTGCTCAGTAACCAATAAAACAAAATCAATATTGAAAATTTAAAATTTTACAATAAACTAATTTTAATCGACAACATGAACTTTTTATCGCAATCTTATCTGAAAATCGATTTATCGAATTCCAATATCAAGCAAGCTCTCATTTTTTCATCAATAAATTGAAGTCGTTCTCGTTTTGTTTATTTAATTTCAGCCAGTGCTGAAAATTCATTTTCGCAAAAATATGAGTTTCCGAATAGTATTAGCGATTATATTGCATTTTTGCTTATTAGGTTTTCATTCGTATCCAAATTTCTGAAAGTTCTTTTTCAGAAAAAAAAATATTAATAAAAAAAACTTGTATTTTTTTTATTAAAAAAAATAATTTTAACTTTCAAATTTTTACTTATCACAGGTGGCGGTTTTCACTGACAAAGACAGCTGGGGGAAAAAGGTAAAACATATAATACTTACGTTGATAGAAAAACTATCTGTTTGTCATCGTTGGAATCCTGCCTGAGACCAGAGTGGAAATCAGAAATGAAGCTCAACACGGAATCGTAAGAAATGCCTCCACAAATTACAACGTGCCTTCAGAAAGAGATATTTCAACCATTATAAAATCAAAATTAACTTTTGCCCAAGGGTAAGCTTTGCGCTACCTTGATACTTTCCATCGGAGATATTAGCCATCAATTCTGGAATGACAGAGGCGAAATAGCTCTAAAAATTAATTATAAATAAATAGCCTATATATAGCCTGACAGGGAGGAATCCATTTGCAAGGAAATCCTAACATTAAGTTTACAAGTGAATTTAATGGTTTTTTAGTATTGTTGAGTTATAATTTTATTTGGTTCGGTAAGAACTGTTTGCTCTGACTCCACGTGCACTTTAAATGATACTGAAATAATTCAACACAAAAAAATTTTCTTTTGATACCAACAATTTTACAACGATTCGAAGGTTTCTTTTACAATATTAGCAGGAATCCACACGGGAGGCCACCTTTTTATAATAAACCAAAATATCCTTGACACAAGTCTGACCAGTTTCCCTTTTCAATCTCACTAACTCGTTCTGTTTCCCAATAAATCTTTTTAACTTTCGGTTGCTCACAATTTTGAATGAAATATTTTGTGTCGCTTTTGTTGATTTGAGATTCCCTTATACAAGGAATCTCTCCTCAACAACTAATCTAATTGACAGGAAATTTAAATTGGACTCCAAGGGAACTAGTAGAATAAGTTGTTTTTGTCCTTTGGTCGCCTCGGCCGTTCCCCGGGAGAAAACTTCGAAATAAATTATATTAGGGAATAATTAATTCCCTTCCTAATTAAATTTATCAAAATCGGAGAATTTCTCCCTAATTTACTTTATTTGTTTTAGTCATTCTAATTAATTAGTATTTTCTTAATAACTTTTTCTATGGGTCCAAATTAATTTTATATTATTATTTTCGTACTCGTCTCGTCAATTGGCATTGGCACTTACCAATCTACCCAAGAAAATATTGATTTTAATTTTTTGATTATTTTTAATTAATTATTTTATTTTTCCAAATTTTTATTTATTATAATTTTTGAAAATCACACAACCCAACAGTATTCTCCAATAATCATTCTTATTAACACGTGCGGTGCAGCGGGTATCACTAGTGACACAATGAGAATTTGCAAGATTCCGTAAGCGTAGCGAATGTGTAAGATTGCAATGAACCCTCAAAATAGAGAGTTTATGACATGAGAAATGACCAATTATTAATAGCTATATATATTTTCTATGTGTATTGACGTACGTAAGTGGATTTTTAATGTGTAAACATGCTATGAATAATAAGAAATACTCGTTGAATTGGATATTCTGGACTTTAATATTGTATTAAAGTAGATAGATTATAATGTACTTAATATCCCTTGCACTTCACTGCATGTCACTAATTGGTATGTGTGTACGCATCGAGTAGTGTGCATATTTCACAGCTTATAATAAATTGAATTCGTAAATAGTGAAATTATAAATAGAATATGAGACTTACAATAAAGTATGCAAAATTATATTTTATAATGAAACTTAATATATACTTTTTAAGAAAAATATTAATTTAAATTAGATAATTAAATAATAATAATAATATGCTCACAATTGAAAACACAATAACAATGACAATGAAAATTCTACTAGCAGTAGTGATTGGCAAGATGTCCCCATAGCCGACCGTTGACATTGTCACCATCAAGAAGTACATGCTATCAAAATATGTCAATTTCACCACCGGTATCGTTCCTTTAAAGTTTTCATCGAGAGCATCCAACTAAATTAAATAAAATTCTTAAAGTGTATTTCATCTGCTAACAACAAAATATGGTATTTCCCCAAACATCTATCGCTTATGTTCTTTAAGACTCGTCGCAATATGTCTTGGTAAATATGGAAATTCTACATTTGTCCTTTTTTCTTTGTAATTGAAGGTTTTGTTAGAGCTATCTCAATCGAGTAAGTTTTACATAAAAATTTCAAATACAAAATTCACATGTAATACAAACTTTAGTAAAAATTATAAATTATAATCCCTTAAATAATAATATATAATAATTTTGATATTGGCATGAAATATTTCACGAAAATGTACGAGTATTTTTTTTCTTAAACAGTTGAAAAATAAAAAAATAATTTTTGCGTCAGTATAGGCCATACGGTATGGGCATAGCTCAGTGGACACGTAGCAGTGGCGGAACATCAAAATTTGGGCCCCTTTGCAAAATATTTTTTTAATTTAACAAATAAACCTTACACATATTAAACAGATATTTGCCGAAATATGTATTTTACAAACCCTAGGTTTTTTTATCATATTATTAATCATATTTTTATATTTGTGGGTTCACTATAGCTGCGGAAAAGAGTTTAAAAGTATAAAATATTTTGAGATTATAATATTTTTTAGGTGAAACCCCCTATATCTGGTGCCCCCCGCAACCCAGGGTCATGCGTCAACTAGTTCCGCTGCTGATACGTAAGTAGCGTATAATGAAGACTATACCCCGTGGGATATTTAGCTTAAAAGAAAAAATTGAGACCCCTTTAACATTTTTTTTTCAAGCCAAATATCCCAGAAAATTTATTTTTCCATGTGTGGGGGTTTAATTTACATTTACTGGTAACTTTATAAGTAATTTAAAATTTTTAAGAGTATTTTTCTCAATTTTAATTCAAGGATGATAGAATTTATTGAAAATCCTACCATTAATGACTTAGTCAATTACTAACATTTAAATATAGTTCAAAAAGTATATTACCAATTTCTATTTATTTAACATTTATTAAATTTAATCAGTGTTTTTTTCAAAGATAACATGTAATAAATTTATTTAATTTTACTGACATCCTTATGAGTAATATTTAGAATCATTTTCTTAATTTTAATTCAAGAATGATAGAATTTATTGAAAATCACCCAACTAATTATTTAGTCAATTACTTAAATATATTTCAATAAGTATCTTGACAACTTGTTGAAGAAATTTCGGTTTATTCAATCAAAGAATTATCAAATTTAATCAGTGATATATTCAAGGATTTCACTCTAACACGTTACAAATCTATTTAAAAAACCAATTGATTAAAGCTTGTTAACAACAATTATTTCTACTTCAATAATTATTGTGTAAAGAATATGATAAATTTAATCAAAAACTTAGCATATTTTAACATCCAATACAAATAACCAATTAAAGATTGAAAATTCAATAACTTTTATCAAAAAGATTAAATAATTTGATAGAGGTGATAACAATTTTATACATATAAGTTTTTAACAATAATTAGTATAATAAATAAATTACTTGGATTTAGAAAAAATATGGCGAATTTAACAAAATTTAATTGGTTAAATTTATAATAAGTGAAGAATAATTAAAGTAGGTAATATTTAAGAATTATACAAAAACACGTGTAAATATTTCAAAAGTCATTTTGAAAAACAAAGTTATAATTTAATTACTAAATCATCTTAATGTTGTCTTGCATTTTATTTGATAAAATATACGTATTTGAAATTCAATGGGTTTGTAACATTAAAATAATATTCAATTCATAGAAAATCTAGTCAGTAACTTAATATTGATGTCTATTTGTTTAGTTGATAGTTAATTAACTTTTAATGTTTATATGATTTTAGATGAATTTATTATCATTTAATTTTCACTTTAAAGTGTATTTAAAATTAATTACTTTAAAAGATTTAAGATTAAAAACCTTTAACTTATAAAATCATGTCGATTCAAACTTAAGTTTCACCTTATGCAATTAAATTATTATTGAAAATTGTTGCATTTTATAGAATCTAATTTAATTTATCTTTGTTTACTTGATTTTATTTTAATTTATTTTAAATACTTTGATTTACACGTGTTTTAAATGAAATTAGTATTCAAAGACAATATTTGCATATTGAAAATATTAATTTTTAAAATTATTTACATGTGTTTTTTAAAAGAATCTTTATTTCCTATTCAAAATAAACATTATAGAAATCATATTTAAAAAATATATTGAGAACCAATGTAATTTCATGTTTTTCATTAAGAGTCTAAATTTCTATTTAAATTGATATTTAGGACTTCATTCAAAAATATCATAATTTTCATAGCAATTTTATCAAAAATAAAAATATATACTTTTTGTTCGAGAATTTATTTTTGCTAGTAAACCTTTTTAAGTTGAAAAAATTATTCTTAAATTCCAATAAAGATTGAAATGTTTTTAAATCAAGAAATGTATGAATTTTTATTTAAAGTTTTTATTGAGGATTAATTTTTTATTAGTAATTTATTTTTATAAATTTTTACAATGTAAATTTATTCTTATTTCAACTGTGTATAGGAATTTAACGGAATATTCTGTATTATTTACCGACCCAACGCCCAAGTCACTAGCCCATACCCTTATCAGACCTGCACAACATACAGCCCATGAAAACCTTCTAGAAAGCTCCAAAAAATTCAGAAGAAATTGATATATTTAAAAATCAATCTAATCTATATAGCACATGATAGCAATGCGTAATTTCTGTTAACTACTCATTCGATCTCAACTATTTTCCTTGAAACTTTTGGTCCTTGACGCTTTTTAAGTCGTGCAGGCCTGCCCTGTGTTATAATTATGTTTTCTGCGAAATTAATATTTTTACTGTTTAATTTTATAAAATATATAACAAATAAGAAAGGTATCTCACATTCATCCCAATGCTGCGCAACTGGGCACCTTGATATATGATTTATTTATGCTATTTAATTAATAATTAATTACTATTTAACTTTGTATATTTATTCACATGAATTATAATTTTTCGGCATTTTAATTTATTTTATAATTAGTATAAAATATCCGGATAAATGACATAAATATTGTTTTTTGGCTATGAATCAGGCAAGATTTTTGGAAATCAATATCTTTATTGATTCCATAGACAAAAAGAATTTTGAAAAGTCATTGGAAAATGAAATGAAATCATAGATGAAAATCAAAAGAAGTTCTTTTAACCTCTTAACGCACACTTTTTTTGAAAAAAACCGGCAAAAAAATCAATTTTTTTTATTTGAAAAAATACATATTTGAACCTTATTTTCACTAAAACCTAAAAAAAAGATGCAAAATTGTTCAAAATTTAATAGAAATAGCGGATAAATAATTGTAGTGGATTTTCAATTGCATCACGGATCGACTATTGTAATTTTATTTTTCAGTTACTATTTGAAGAAAAAAACAGATTTTTAACTGTGAAAACATTTAATTAAACCTAAATTTGTAACAAAATATAATAATAATATTTATTTATTTGAAAAATAATAAAATAAAATTATTCAAAATTTTCCTTGGTATGATAATTTTCAAAACAAGGTGCAGCACATAGCCCAACATTGCAGGGATTGCACATATAACGACTTTCTCTCCTTTTTCTTTTTCCTTTACTGTCCCTTTTTGAACAACACACAGCGCAATATCTTGTTGGTGCTTCTTTTTTTGGTGTCGGCGGATGTGACGCCGCTCGAGTTAATTCGAGTGTGCACAATTTGGCCGGTTTAGCGCTCTCGAATTAACTCGAGTATGCGCGTTAAGGGGTTAATATTCGTATAAAGCTTAGATATTTTGTAATTAAACAAAAATACATTATATAAATATAAATCTCAGAAAATATTTAGAGGAAAGGTCTATTAAAT
This sequence comes from Schmidtea mediterranea, assembly GCA_022537955.1. Lineage (NCBI taxonomy): Eukaryota > Metazoa > Platyhelminthes > Tricladida > Dugesiidae > Schmidtea > Schmidtea mediterranea. The sequence continues at coordinate 262,051,041 of CM039680.1, read as the reverse complement.
TTTGTAACTGTCCCTTTTACATATAAATTATTACAAATTGTGAAAAAATTATAAAACTTCTAAAATCCTTTGACTTACTAACTGAAATATTCCGGCTGATGTAAGCCAGACACTGAAAAACGTGCAAACCAAGTGCGACAGCAGAATGTTGCGATAGTTTGACAGAATATTAAGCTGGAGAAGAATTTTCGTCGTATTTCTGAGTCGGAGGAAGTTGACGAACCTGAAACCTGAAATTATCAGTGGATTAAAGTTTTCCAAATTGAATAGCGCACCGTAATTATGCCGCTGGAACATCACCATCATCACTTGAGGAATTATATTGAAATACTCAATTATCGCACCGAACGACGAGATCTTCCTTGGTATGCTTGATGATACAAATACCTGGAAAAAATATGCATTGAATCAAATATTAATCAAGACTATTCGTCTTTTAATTCATATTTATGTCATTCATATTTGACCAGATTTGATTAGGCCAAAATTGCTTGTGCTAACAGCAATACTTTCAGTGAACTCAAATATAATCCTTATATATTTAGTTATTAATAATTTCAATTTGGTATACGTGTTTCAACTGAATGAGGACTTTTATAATACAAGTTAACGCGTAAATCCAACTTATAACAAATAACATCTGATAATGAAAACTTAGTGAAATTCATGCATCAATCTTTTTAACCCTCTAACGCTAACAGGGTCACTAGCGACCCTCTAGCAAAAGTAATTGACGGTTTTCCTCTGAAAAACTTAATTCCTTAGTTTACTTGGTATCTGGTTATTTTATTCAAGAGTCCTATTTCCTTATACTAAAATCCCAAGTCGATGTCACACATGATATAAGTAATATGAGCCACCTTGAAAAAAATGACGTTAAATACCAACAGGGTCCCTGGCGACCCTGTACACATTTATAGAAGAAAACAAAGGTAAGTCTACTGAATATAAAGTTACAAGCACGAGGGTTTGCAAAGAAATTGTAAATGATCTTTACAAATTGATTTGAAGCAGTTGCTGCATGTTTCTGCTGTCTTTCTGTCCTTTAAATACGGACAGTTGTTACAGAGTTTACTTTTGCGACACACTTTTGAAAAGCATTAGTGTTAACCGACATTCGAGGAGAAAGGAATTCAGGGACTTTCATGTGATTCATGATAACTTGCAATATCATTTCATTCACCAACTCCTCTAAAAATAAGTGCCTGCAATAAGTACGCAGCAATATCGAGAATATTTTGACAAAATACTAAGGACCATCTGTGACACTTTCTTTGACATGAGTAAGCCTGAACAAGCTTATCCAAATTATCAACTGCTCCTTTTGTGTTGTAATGCAGGATTATTTCAAGCTTTTTATCATCTCGTTCCAAGTGAATTTCCCTATTGTGATGTTGGGGAGACATCAAAATGACATTCTTTCTATTCTTAGGTACGCATGAAACTACAGCAGTTTGTTCATGAAAGACGAAAAAACTCGAACACACCTCTCTTTGCTTATTGTTGAGAATAACAGGAGGCATGAATCGTCGACTTCCTTTAACAGTCCCCCAGTATGTAAGCTGATGGTAGAAAGCTTAGAAACCAATGAATCACTAGATAAAAAATTGTCTCCGGTAACCCCACGAGCAGAACCCGCAAATGGTGACGTCATTTCAAGTACTACTCTTTGACTTTGATCTACCTTAGGTGTTCGCTCTTATCAGAGCTGTAGGTTGCAGACATACGACATTTCGACATCACAAGAAACCCAGACTTTCCTACCATATTTTTCTTCCAAAATTATTCCATTTTATTTATGCAACTTTACTTAACTTCATTCAACCCTAGAGTGTTCAGGCATTGATTAAAAAATAAGCCTGTACTACCATCCTAATAATATTCAACAGTTCACAGACCATCAGTAACTGACTCTTCTAACTTTTTAATTCTATTTGAAACCTCTACATTTCATTGGTACAATGTACAAGTCAAATATTTCATTAAAAATACGTACAAGAGTAATGAAATCCAAAATTCAAAAGCACCACAAATAAAACTAAAGTAAAAATGAACCATTCAAACAACGTATTAGTCGCGAATAATTTACTGGACACTTTCACATGTATGAGAATACATTCGTACAATTTTCAATATATCATTTTCTTTTAAAAATAAATGTGTAACTTGAAGTAATTTTTGCAGGGTCCCTAGCGACCCTGTTGGTATTTAATAGAATATTTTTGTGTGGTACTTAGAGGGTTAATAAATATTAAAGTTTTCGGAATGCAAATATGCAATTCTTTGGTTAGGGTTAGGTTATATTAAATCTATTAATTAAATCTATAATATACTTTTACAGTATCTCAGATATTTTAGAAATATCCATTGAAAATCCAGCTTTTTGCGGAGATTAAAAATAAAAACATAACATTTATCTTGAAGTTAAAATAAATGAATTTTTTACAGCATTTGTAATTTACCTGGAGCAACGGAATCAGGACCTTCAAAAATAAACGAAAAACGCAGTTTTATTAACTTAAGTTTTAAAATAATATTTTTATAGAATTTCAGAAATAGACAAAATCCAAATCATCAATGGTATGGAAAAATAATGAAGCCACACGAAATTCGGATTGCGTACTGGAAAATCGAATTCAGTATATAACGCGATTCCTAGGAGCTTGGTGCGACATTTTGGAAGCAAAAAGAAAGTAAAAAGAATATATTCAACGGCTTCCAGTAATCGAGGCCCAAACATGCCATTATCTTTGGCACATGGTGTAAAAAGGCCAATTCATCAAAAGTTAATTTTAGGATCCTACAAAAATGAGACCTATCAGAATTTTTTAAACGAAGTTACTTCTAAGTTGAAAGCAGTGGACTACCATATCATTCACGGCAAAGCATTATCGCCAAATTATTTCATAGAAAATTTGCCAAAGTGCAGTCCGTTCCTGAACCCAATCGAAAGTCTCTTCAACAAAATAAAGTCAAGCACACTGAAGACTATTTCAATGAAAAATGAATTCAGATTTTCTTAATAAATATTATATATTAATCAGGCATTTCTTTAGAAATGTATAATATATATTTTTTTAAAAGAAAATGTTTGGGATTATCCGTGTTTTTTGATTTTTGGTGCCGCCTCTCACCTCCGTAAGCCCAGACAATAGGGATCTTAATGCATTTACATTTCTAATAAAAATTCATGTTATTAAAAAATATTCACAAGCTCTGGATCTTGGAGGCTAGAAATAACAAGATATTTCACCTTTTCAAATGTTGGTATAAACCGTCAAGATGCCACACGAAAACTCATCAAAATGGTATACCGAAGACTACTGACTGATTGTGTAAATTTTGTCAGCTAATCTCTATTCAAGTATTCGTTAAAGACATAGATAAATAAAATGTTTTTAAAAGTATCATTTGTCGTCCGGAGGGTAAATAAAACAGATAAACCTCAATTTGCCTCGTTAATAGATATGAATCAGAGACTTTAAAATAAAAATACTTTGAATTCAGCCGTCTCAAGGATTCTTCAATTAGGTTACCACTCTCAGTTCTTGGGTATACATATTTAGTGCACCCAACTTTATATAGCTTTCTTTAAACTGATATAGTTTCACAAATGTATCGGACTAGATCTCTACTTTCATTGACTCTCGGATAATTCGAGTAACATATTATGAAGTTCGAAAACTTATAATGAATGTAAAGGCAATAAAAGATTGTGCAAATGCATTTATTTTCCAAATTGAAATTTTAGTAACGAGGCGAGAAGCACCTTTGCTGGCAATGCTAAATCAGACAGCACCAAGCGAGTAATTATCATTTGTATATTAAACAACATAAAAGGAACTTACTGACATAGAGAAAAGAACAAAAAATAGGCCTTGCAATACAAAATCTGCAATGAGTAAATAATCTTCTGTCCACGGAATGCAGAAATAGATCTGGCTGTAAAATCCTACTTTCCCAGCATCCTTTTTATGTTCCCTAAATAGAAAGTACTTAGTATAAATTTAACCTTTATATTTCTGCTTTTAAGCTGTAATTAATAACTATATACTAATATAGTGTTCCGCTAACTTTTTGTGTTCAAGGTACACTAAACAAATCAAGAAACTTTACAGGTATACCGAAGAAAAACCCAATGTTTATTTACTATTTATTTATTATTAAAATCAATATAATATGAAAAAAAATGTTTAATGAGAAATGCGAGCCTGCTTAACTGAGCACATGCGATTAAAATTTGGGGCAATCATTGATAAGGCTGCTCTCATCTATTCGTCGATCGTCCTCAGGCGTTCTCGTTTTTTTATAAATTTGTAATGAGAGTTGAAAACCTCAATTCGCATTAGTAGGTCGTGAAAAATTGTAATATAATTGCAATAGCAAACTTTCAAAGCAGCGGATACTCATTTTTATCAGCAGCCAAAAATGTGCTAGCTCTGTTTCTGTAAATTTTAGTTTTATTATTCGATCAATTTTTAGCTCCATGAATTCTTCCTGATTGTTTATCGAAAAGTGTCCAAGGGAAATACTATTTGAGAATGAATTTCGTAGCCAGTTCATAAGTTGCAGGTCACACCTAAGAAAATAAGAGTTCATTTTTTCTCCTAATAGCTCCAAGTATTTCACTATTGAAACCTGCACCTTTTTCTGGATCGGCAGCCATGACATTTGGGAACATTCTATTACTACCATTGCTAGGTGGCTGATTCATAACAACAACTTAGCACGAAAGCTTTTAATCTTTTCTGATGACATTAAAATTTCAGAATTCCTGCCTTGCATTTTTTGTTGAGCTCATTCTTAAAACGTCTGGGTCTCATTTTTAGATCATAAATCCGAGAAAGCACTTTTCCGTGAGAATGCCATTTTACTTCTGTATAAAACAGAAGTGATTGATGATCCGCTCTCATTTCCTGACACAGTGCATTAAACAGATGAGAGTTCTGAGGTCGCGACTTGATCAAGCAGAGACTTTTGTGACATTTTTAATATTAGTGTTTTTTAAGAAGTCTGGTTATAAATCTCCTAATTTTCCCCTTCTGTGCAAATGCTTATGTAGTTTTGCTATTCCAAATTATACTCACTGAAGTATTTGTCTGTTACTTTGAATATTTTTTCTCCAGTGGTATAACCAGGTAGTGGCAGACAAAAAAATGTTCTATATAATTTCATATCCATCCGTATACCTTACATTTATGATGAGATGCGCGTAACTGATATCCTTAGACTCGTCGAGTTGTAGGGCAAAAATTTTACTAAGGTTTAATTTTTCAATTAACGTTAATTCAATTTCGCTAGAAATATCATTACTGCGACGTGAGATCGTATCAGCTGACCCAGGTATTTTGCATCCAAAATTCTCAGCTATGTGTAAGTGCGCATTTTCTTCACAAAACTTGAAATTTTTCCGTGGCACACCAACTTAAGACCACGGTACACCAGTGCGCCGCAGTACACACTTTATGGAACACTATACTTATATAATATCTTAATAATCCTTTCAATTGGTATTGTTAAGCACCACTTTAATAGTCTTATTCATCTCAAAACTGTGGTGGGAAAAACGGGTGTCTGTAACTATATATATAAAAGCCTCTGTGTTTCTTGTTTCTGCTACCACTGTGTAACTAAACATATTACAAAAACTTAATTTTAATCAATAACATGACATCTTCATTCCATTTTTTTCTGAAAATCGACTAGTCGACATCAAATGATAATTCATACAATTTCACCAAATAACAGTTTTGCTCCAGTAATGTTATTTTTATAAAATTAAATTTAATAATTTTGAATTTTTGGCGAATAGTCATGGTAACGCTAGTTAAATTTAGAAACAATATAGTTTCAATATTGGGGAAATTAAAAAGCTAAAAATTAAATTATTATAGAGGTGCTTATACTAGTTTGATAATTTGAGAGAAATTTTGGATTGCCTGCAAATATATACAGAATTTCCATAATAAGTATCGAAATTCTGAGTCTAACCATTATTTACTAAATAGCCCTCCTGCTCCCAATGCCAGGGGCTCATTAGTTTCAACACTGGTACACAAAGTAAAAGCTTCTCATTATTTATAAAAGTGCAATATGATCAGTTCAGATGTAACTCATGCCCCTTTTGTATTTATACATTTATACGAGTGGGCAACACCACAGATCAGTGATATACCCTGCGCCTCCCCCTACTTCAAATCATTAAAAATACTTTTAAAAAGAGAAGAAATAATGCTTACCTATAAAGTACAAAAATAAATATAGAGCCGCTAGTTATTGTTGCCAGGAGCCTCAGAATATTCTAAAGTTCACCATAAAACCTCTGATTAAAACAATTATTTGTACTATTAATTTTCCAAACATAGATTTTTCACTGAATGCCTTCACGAGGAGCAATTTGGCTTTCCGCAATTTGCAATGGGATTTTTCCGGCCAGCACCGATGGAGGGCTAGGACAACTCTTGCTAGTATGCACAGGACTGCCGAGATGCCCAGACTGAGACCGATCTGATAATACCAGAGCTCCGGGAAGCAATTTGGTGAGATATTTGATAAAGAAGAAGATGTCGAGGACAAATTAGACATATCGGAATAATGAATGAGTACAAGCAGTGCAATATAGAAAATAACAATAGTAAATAATGACGTGCTTTGCAAATCTGAAAGGTCAATGAGTCAGTGAGCGGAAACCAATAGCAGCTGAGTATTTTGTTTATTTATTATCACAGACATCTTAGCATTGCAGAAATGATTAATAAACAATTGTCGACTCAAGAATATCAAAGAAAGGGTAAACAAAAAAATAAATAGTTCACTGTCTAAAAATCAATATTTTCCAACAAATTGTTTAAGTTAGAAACACACATTTAAACAAAAGGTTTGATTGCATTACAACAGACGTACTAAACGCAGCTGATCTGTCCGTCAGATTTTTAACAAATATAACTGCAATATTATTATTTTTATTACTTTTATTTATATTATTATTATTATTATTATTATTATTATTATTATTATTATTATTATTATTATTATTATTATTATTATTATTTCAAATAAAATTTAAATAAATAACAATGTTAGCCGATTTCCGCAATGTTTATTCATATTATTAAGAGTCTATCTAACTTGAAAAACATGTAATTGTTCAGCAATATAAAGTCAATCAACTGGTCAACTGGACATAAAAGAGCTTGAATCCCTAATTTAAGAAGAGAAATTTGTATTCCAATGCTGGAAAATGAACTATTTGCAAGGTATAATGTCGCATCTTGGAGATCAAGGTTCTATTCATTAGATAAAATCATATCAAGTGTAACCTTTGATTCCTTAGAGGCAGAATGGAACCTCCATCTATAGAATGATTTCAAAAGAACAAATTGCATTTAACAAACCTTATCAACTAATATGTAAAATATATTGGAGAAAATAATCTTAACAATAATGTATTCTATGATGAATATAGATCATCTAGCTGTTTTGCAGACAAGGTGGCAAGTTTCCTCACATTGATGCATTGTTTTCAATTGAATAGTACTAGTTGGCACATGCATATCAGCAGCAATCGGTGTTAGCTTCTTTACCTCATACTCTTGAAACTTCATTTTCATGCGTTTGCTGGCGTCACTTTCAAATCCTTTACTCATTCTTAATTAGAATCTAAAACAAAATATTTGAATTATTAATTATTGTGCACATGTAAAAGGTAATTATTTATTTCTTTTAAGACTATGAAACAGGTAATGATCGATTTGGTGATCGGCGTCAGCCATAACAATAATATTATAAGGACTTTTTTGGTTTCTCACCTCTGATTTCCTTTTATTTTTATTTATAAAAGACATAATATTTTCTACAAACTTTGACTGTGAATCAGATTTATTTATGGTATTCACGAATTTTCGGCAGACTTTTTTTACTGATTTCACTTGGTAAAAGTGCCCACTACTACTTTTCCTATCTCATCTACTGCGCTAATATATATTATTTTAAATTTATTACTGTCCACCACCAGTCGGTTTTAACCGTCAACTGTGTCTCCTTTCAGTGCACAAAAACCTGAAATTTCCGGCATCCGCTGAAGCAAAGGCTGTCATCTTCAGCGCTACACCAGACGATCAATAGATTGCCGGCTGGCTATGAGGAAGATTTAAATAAAATAAGAACATATTAAAGACAAAGCTAGAAAGAAGTATAAGTAGTTTAAATTGTTTCAGAAAAGGGTTTATTTTATTTTAACTTTCTGCGGTTACAAATTGTTCACAGACTTTCACCTAAACGCTTTCCAAATTATTATGCTATCACACATTTGTAACCATAGTAATTACCATGTTGATAATGTACATAACGGTTTAAAATCCATGAGCAGGTGAGTTTAATTTCTAGAACTACTCCTCATGATGTTTTCATTTTCAGGTTCTTGACTGCTGATGGAAAGTCTTACGTCTCTCTCTTTTTATATCTCTGTCCATGTTTAACTATTGATGCAATTACTATTTCAATGGTTCGCTTAACTCATCGTTCTATTCATTGACACTGTAAATCAAATATGAAGTCCTCTGGCTTTCAGCTGTCTATTTCATTCTCATACATTATTTAAAGTTAAAAAACAAACATAAATTAAAAATAAAATAAAAAATTTCAGTGATCGTGGAATAAAAACTGAAATTTCTAAATCGAAACGCTCAACATGATAAACTGTGAATCTGTTGAATAAGTATTAAACAAGTCTTTCAAAATGAAATTTACTCGTCTACTTATGCTAGATTTTTGTCTGTGTTTGCTGCTGTTTCGCGCATTGCATATACCCATGCATTTTCCGTGACTGCATACAATTATTTTTATTTTACCGTTATTTTTATTTTGCTTTTTTTAGTAACATTATTTAATTTAACTTTTATTAACTTAATTTAATTTTTATCATAAAATTTCTGATGGAAATTCATATTTAATACAATCCAAAATTAATTCAATTATTGCCGAATTATGGTCTTTTGTTTGTTAATTCAACCACAATCTAAGCTCTTTTTCTTCGTTTTAGTTTTTAACCCAATACAATGGATTTCCGATTCTAGATGGTATAGTTTGTGAAACAGAGTGCTTTATTGATTCCATTTCATTTTAAATAAGTGTTTGTGTTTTCCTTGCGTTTTAAAATTTATTTAAAGATGTTATACTAGTTTCTCTAGCTGTCTGAATTTTATATAAACTTGGGCGGTTTTCATTTTATGTATTTTGATGTATTTAAAAATCGATTAGTTAAATTTAAAACTTCAGTTCCAGCCCAACAAAATCACCGAAAATCTGTTAACATACGGAATTTGATAGCCCTTTTTTGTATAATTAACCACGTAAGATAAATACAAGTAAGTTATCCCAAACTTCAAAACCCAAGTAGATAAATAATAATCTCTATCAGCCATATCATTCATCTAGTTTGCTTCGTTCCTTAAATTGCGATCACTATACTGACCAATATGATTGGAAGGCTATACCTCCAAGTGCCCATTAGAAATTTAGAAAAAATAGGTGTATACAAATCTTCATGTTTGATATTCACAAGTAATCATAAATAAATATTACGAACTCCAACAGATCTGAATGACAGGATTACTAGATGAAGGGGTCGGATGTTCTATAGTATACAATATGATTCAAGTAAAAATTGACGTGATAGCGATTGATATAAACGTTTGGCGAGCATTAAAAGGATAATCCAATTTGATAATAAAATGTGTTAGATAATGAGCTCTAATTTCGTGTAGTTTCCAACTAGTTAAAACTATCATTGCAAGTAAATTTAAAATAAAGTCCGAATGTCAAACAAAATTGGGCGTCTAAAAAACGAAAAAAATGAATCACTTCCCCGAATATCAAGCGAAATGGAGCTTTAAAACATAGATATTTTAAAGGCCAAGTTCGACATTGTTATCAAATAGAATGAGTCGCTAAATATTCAAAATAATAATAAAAATAATTCTAAAAGAGAAATATCAAAAGTGAACAAAAAGAAAAATAATTTGATAGACCATCACAGTCCTGCGACATTGTCAACTTGGTCATGGACGGAAGTGGCCTTCAATATGGTAATTGCTAAAGGTGGCTGTCAACATCAACTGTACTATTTGAGTTTGTATAATAGAATTTATATTTTTAAATCCTATAAATAATTAATTTATAATTACTATTTGTGTGATTGTTTAAGTTTGTAAGTGAAATATGAAAAAAAGCCCTAATTAAAGTTGATAAAATGTTATGTAAACACTAGTTTTTTCTTTCAGATTAAATATTTCCTTACGGAAAATCAGAAATATACTTTAAAATAACGGAAAACTCAGGAAATCGGGAATGAGCAAAAATTGCACAATTATTCCTACAAAAGTCAATGAACTCAAAATTGGCAATTTCTAACATCAACAATAAGCAGGAAAATCAAAATTACACAAAACAAAAAGAAAGAATATTAATTTTACTTGGACTAAATAACAAAAAAACGTTGGAAATTTAATAAAAATTCTAAGATTCATGCTTCTAATCACGAAATTCAGTAAAAGGTTTTTATAAATTCGAATAATCAATCCAAACATCTTAAAATTTAATATTTATAATAAAATTAAAATTAATTTTATCTAGCATTCTAAACATTCCGGTTTGTTTAATTACATCAAATATCTTAGTAACAGTTATCGGTTGAATTAAATTCATCAAATTTCAGTGCAAATTTTCACAAAGATGGATTCTAGTAAGAAATCTGTCGTTGATAGCAAAGTGAAAAATCGAGTTCCTGGATTATTGATGAGAGAAAATCTAACGGAGAAACAGGTAAATTATTAAATGAGATATTGGCATTTATTACTGATTATCGCAGTTGAAAATTAAAGAAGAGCGACTAGCCAAACGGTCCAGGCTCGATGAAAGGCATCAATATTTATTGCGGCAAGTTGCGGATTTTTATGATTTAGAATGCACAGAAGTGGAGGAGTCAATTCTAGATGGAAATCAAGTAGGTAATTAATAGATAAGTACGATTTATTAACTTTCTATATTTACAGATTGAATTGATGGACAAGTTTTTCTCATCAGATGATACAAATACACTTTTCTTCCATTTTCAGGAGCCTGAGCTTGAGAAGGAGACAGGTAAACCTTTTGTTAAATTGCCTCAATTGAATTGATTAGCTTATTAATATAAGTTACTTTTTTAATTAATCAATTTTGCACTTATTCTATCTTTATTAAACAACTAAAAAGTGGAAAATTAATAATTAGATTTTTTATTTATAATAATTAAAAATAATGTTGAATAATAATGATAATAAATAATAGTAATTATAAAATAATAATAAATAATAATAAAATAATAGTTATTAATATTAATAAACAACCAATTATAATAATTAGCTAATATATAATCAAAAACAATCATTATAATCAATAATAACAACAATAATAATAGCAATAATAATAATAATAATAATAATAATAATAATAATAAACTGCAAATAATATCGAGAGTTCAGTAAAACAAAATGAGTGACATAACAGTGACCATAGTAACGTACGAAATGAATGTAAACTAAGAAACCATGTGATAGGTCAACTGAGTATTCGTCAACTAGCTGTCGGTGCAAAAGCGAGTGAGAGTGTGAGTGAAGGTGAGCGAGAGCGGGTGAGACTGAGAAGTCTGTGTCAACTACAAATGAAATGCAAATGAGAATGATGCTGACATTTTGAAATTCACCGGCAAAGTTGATGAATATTCGAACTGTCAATCCGTCACTGGTTTCCATAGCTATATGCATGCGTAAATTACTGTTTCACAGGTGACCAGATACGAATCGGATTGACGGGCATCAAGCAGTCACGGGTCATGAAACCGAAGGTATTCATTACACAAGGCAAAGAAGCCCCGTTAAAAGGACAATGTGTCGTGTTTATGCGATCTAGTCAAGGTACTCAAATTAATGAAAATACAATCGCAAAGGTCTTTTGTTAATGATTGGAGGTGATTAAAACTAACTGCTTGTGTTTAGGATGTCAACTTTATCGTGATTAACGGTTCCAATGGGGTGTTGCAAGGATTGGAGGAATACATGTCTCGTGTGATGCTGCCTCATTTCAGGAATCTGAAAGGTGGATGGGGACAGTTAGAGAAAGATGAAGATTCTCGTCGAGCAATGATGAATTCATTAGAAAATTTTGTTTTGGTATTATCAAATGCTAGAGAAAGCATCAATGAAAGAGTTGCCTTAAAAGTTTGCACGGAGATCGATTTGAAACGGATCCGGTTGCCAATAGATTGCATGAACATTGTGAATAACACAGAGCAGTTGATGAAGGTGGAACAGTGCGTTGGATTATGGCTGAAACAGATTGAGCAAGTATTAGCAGAATCTGACCAAATCAGGCGCGAAGCCGACAACATTGGTCCTCGCGCTGAATTAGATTACTGGAAGAAACGGATGGCAAAGTTCAATTACTTGCTCGATCAGTTGAAACTACCGGAAGTCAAGGCTGCAATCGGGATTTTGCAGGCAGCTAAATCTAAAACGCTGAAGGTAAAACTTTTAGTATTTACTTGTATATGGTATATCAAAAGGGTTAAGGGACCTTAACCCGATTTATTATAAGGAATCGCAAATTATTTCAGTTTTCCTTAGACTTGAATAAACACCTCCCTTTAATAATAATAATAATAATAATAATAATAATAATAATAATAATAATAATAATAATAATAATAATAATAATAATAATAATAATAATAATAATAATAAATAATAATAATAATAATAAAAATAATAATAATAATAAATAATAATAATAATAATAATAATAATAAATAATAATAAATAATAATAATAAATAATAATAATAATAATAAATAATAATAATAATAAATAATAATAATAATAAATAATAATAATAATAATAATAATAATAAAAATAATAATAATAATAAATAATAATAATAATAATAATAATAATAATAATAATAATAATAATAAATAATAATAATAAATAATTATAATAATAATAATAATAAATAATTATAATAATAATAATAATAATAAATAATAATAATAATAATAATAATAATAATAATAATAATAATAATAATAATAATAATAATAATAATAATAATATTTTAAAATTGCATTTGTTTAACCCTGGAACGCAAACCTGGTAGCATTATAAGGTTCTTTTACTCAAAAAAATTGAACAGTCTCAATCCTTAAGGGATTCAGAACAACAATAAGAAGCTGGAGTCCGTGCGAATTTACTCCCCAGATTTGCATTCTAGCATTCATTATTTCCAAAATAATATATTTCAATTTACATTTTTTATTTTAATAAATTATTTATTCTAATTATATAATTCAGATAAATTGATTTCAATTGATTATTTTCTAATTTATATTTTAATTGAGATTTTATGTTAAAACTTAAAATAAAAATTTAAATAAAAAAATAAAAATTTAAATAAAATTATTTTGCCTTTTATTTTCGTTGCTCACTTTACAAATGTTTGGTTTTTAATTCATTGAGAATACAGATCCGAGATGTTAACATGTAAAACCGTTCGACGTGTTTCCATATCATTTGAAAATAACGTCTAACATTCGCTACTAAAATACATATTTTCAGTATGCTTTAATATTATACATATATAATTATATTTAAAATTTTTATACACGGCTTTTGAAATTGAACTACTAGTTTAACAGGTAAATAACATACCCAAAAATTTAATCTATAGTCGCAAAGAAAATTAAGGAAATGTTAAAAGAAAAAAATTAAAACATGCCCAAAAAATAAATGATTTTACAATACATAATTGTTAGTTTTTGGGTTATTTATTTCAAATGGCGCAATTATGTTAGATAATTCCATTTAACATTATGAATATTATTTAATTTGTTTACAGGGTTATGAAATTCTATATTAACATAGATATAAAATTTATATTTTTAATGAACGAATTTTTAAACTCTAACCCTTAAGTTTATGGCAAGAAAAGAAAGAAAGCAGGTTACAAAAGAGACCAAAAACTTATTTTGTTATTGTTTCAATTTGCAAAATATTCAATTTCTGAGATTGTCGCGACACTTTAACTATGTCGTCAAACAGTGGCTAAACATATCGTGACGGCAGAAAAAAATCAAGAATTTTCATCAGCACCTGAAAAATGTAAAAAAAACACACCAAGAAAGAAATACATCGTTTACAAATGTTGAACAAACGATTTTCAAATTCTTGGCATGTAACAATTCATTTATTCAAACAATTCATTTATCACAATTCCGGCAAACAGAAATGTAAACCGAAGCTTGATATGTGCAATTGGTATTGATGGAATTATCAGCTACGAGTCTAATGCTGGAGCTTTCAACATAGAATCGTTTATTCAATTCATTGAAAACAAGCTTATTCTTTAATTTAGATCTCAGCCAAATAAGATTCTAATTATGGATAACGCAAAATTCCACAAATCAATTTCTGTTCAAAAACTTTTTATGAAAATTAGAATTGTGTGTAAGTTTTTGGTTCCATACTCGCCAGAACTTAACCCGATTGAAACATTTTTTTCAATGATAAAAAATAAATATCATGCGGAAAAAATTCTAAATTCTAATGCATCTATTGAAGGACGCTTAGAGAATAGTTTGGCGTCAGAAAATAATAATTCTTTACAGTGCCAAGGTTTTTACAGAAATATGAGACGGTCGCTTGAAAAAGCACAACAAAAAGAGCCGTTTATCTTATTAAAAGTATTATTTAAATTTTTTTTTTTAGCGCTTAAAAATTCGTTCATTAAAAATTTAAATTTTATATAGATTTGCATAACCCTGTAAATTTTATCAAGAAAAATACTTAAAATTTGCCATTTAGATGTGGATAATTTCTTATATCTTCATTTCTTTTTCACACTATCGATTAATATTTTATTTTACATTTAATCCGAATTTCGTAATTTTACAAGCATTTATTGATCAATTCAAATTTTGTAATTAGAGAAATAAAACAAATATATTTAAATTGATTTTATTGGATGATTAATTTATTTAATTTATAAAAGACAAGTAAAAAAAATATAACAATGAGAAAAACAAAACGTTATGATGCCATGTAAGATGAATATCAATAAAAGATTTTCCCAATTAGTCTTTGTAAACAATCTGTTAAACCGTTTTGTACAAATTGGCATTTTGTTTTGTTATTGAATAGAGCTACCTTATGTATATTTTCCCAATGTTCCAAACTTTAGTATAATACGCTGCCAATGAATCCCTTAGGCCATCTGGCAAAAGATTTCTCCCATTCGAGTAGAACAAATTGCAAATATATGATAAATACAGTGAAAAATCCGAACTCCGTCGAGATGGTGATAGGACAACAAAAATAATAACAATACTCATAATATGGTTTATCTCTTTATAGCGGACAAATTTCATATTTCCATAAATGCCTCGCGTTGCCATGATTTAGGGCATTCTCCATGGCATTCTGCTACATTGTCTGTCTGACTATTGTCCGTATATTTATGATAATTTCATTTGAAATCTCCATACAAATTGAACAATAGCTTGCTGTTATTATCTGGCATTCTGTTCCGGGCAATGGGATCATTGTTCGCTATGAACCAGTCATCTCACTCAGAATGGTCTCTATTATTCTCTCCCGTACGTCATGTCTCCCCCCCACCGTTAATTTTGCTAACAACTTCTTTGTCGAATTTTTGAAATTAGCAGTCACATATTTTTGCCGCCGTACAAACCTGTGTTCCATTTGGGAGTGATTGTTATTAATGTCGTCGCCTGAGTCTATTTTTATGTTTTATTGATTTCGCACCTTCCATGGGCATGGAGCTGGGTTGGCCCTTTATGGTAGGTAACATTGTTATTCAATAATAATCGTTGAATTGTCAATAATATTCGTTTACGGTAGTCACCGGTTGATATGGACATCAACATGTACACATGGAACTAATTTTCAAGCATTCGATGCGATTAAAACAAAATATTAATCAGGATTAGAACTATACAGCTCACGATCTGCAATATCAGCCCAAATATATAAGCAATTATGAAGCCCATGGAAATGATTTTTCATCGGGAAAAAGCATTCAGCACTTTGCCCTATTCATTTCCATATAGATTTGCAATTCGCATTTCTATCGACACCAAATTGCACATATGCACATGTGCAAATATTAATTACGCATGAATTACTTTGTAATGTTCTTGTGTCATTACACATGAGAATAGCTGGGATTCTGGTATCAGAATATCAGGACATCAGGACAGTCAAATCTCATGTAGTGCTTATTACGTACTGTAGAACAAACCGGTCAAACACACAAACATAGCGATGAAGAACTTATTGTGGTGCCTAGTTTGTTGTTTATTGACAGAACTTACATTCTTTTAACTTATAAAAGATAATATTATATCTTTTGTTTTAATAATAAATGTTTTAAACTTAGTAATTATTTGTGTGGCTTTTCACAAGTCTAACAATGTCAATATGGCACAAGATATGTGGGGAAATATGCCAAGCCCTGTTTAGAAGGCCGTCTAGAACATTTGCGAATGTAAAGTCTTTACGCTCCAACGACACTGATAAACATTTTAAGACCTTTCAAGATGTACCTCCCACTTGGACTTTAATACCAAAAGTATAAAATGCGGTACCCTTATATCTCGGTGTGACCGGGCATATGAAACTTAACATGGATTTGTTTGCAAATACTCTAACCTGTTCTTCTGTTTTTCACAGACCTGGATTGAAATGGACCGACGGATTACAGACGCCGCCAATGAAGCAAAGGATAATGTCAAATTTCTGTATACTTTAGAGGAACATTGCGCGCCTCTTTATCAAAACAATCCAGTAATACGTTTCATTGATCACCTAACTAGAATGATATTTCCCATTCCAGTCTCTGATGATTGATAACATTCCGAAACTTATCAGCTCAGTAAGAATGATCCATAGCATTTCTCAATACTACAACACCTCGGAAAAAATGACCTCCTTGTTTGTCAAAATTACCAATCAAATGATAACGAGCTGTAAAGCATATATCAGTAATGATAACACAGAAACCGTCTGGACCCTCGAGCCAGAAGAGTTAATGAAAAGACTACTAAAATGTTGTGAATTGAACAAGACCTATCAAGCTTGCTTCCAGGAGACCAAGTTAAGATTAGCCAATCAACCGCACGAGAGGCAATTCGAACTGTCAGAAATGTACATTTTCGGGAAATTCGATACTTTTTGCCGGAGGTTAAGCAGCATTATAAAGATATTTGAGATCATCAAGACCTACTCGGTTTTGACAGATGCTTCCATCGAAGGTCTGGAAAGCATGGGCGTGAAATTCAACGTCATCGTCTCGACAATCAAAAAGAAAAACTACAATTTTCTTGATCAAAGAAGAACGGAGTTCACGCAGGATTTCGATGATTTCATTCGCCAGATTCAAGAACTGCATGTAACATCTGTTTATTCTGATAAAGACAGATTTATCCTTTTGATAGAATAATATCCTCAATTTCATGGATGGAGGCTTTGATCACATCACCAGCACGACTAGGGCAATCCAATCGCTGCGCAGGTTTGAGCGACTGAACATCCCTGATTTGGGAATCGAGGAAAAATACATGAAAATACTCACTCATTAC